>CM062820.1:1399986273-1400497842 GCA_031772625.1 Pinus tabuliformis
TTAGAATGACAAAAAACGATATCCAGCAGCTAAAAATTTGAAAAGATGAATGCTTTTAAGTCACCACGAGAATCATAAACCATCAACCAGATATCAATTTCGCATCTCGGCTTGAAAACTTTAGATCTCAGCAATAAAGATATAACGTGAAAGCAACTGAAATCTGGCAAAAATGATTTTCCAAAAATTTAATATTTTCAAAAAAAATCTTTTTCAATTTTTATTTTTTTAATATTATAAAAATAAAAAGAAAACTAAAAAAAATCTAAAATTTACAAAACTTTTAAACTTAAAATCTACTCAAACTGAAATTTAAAACACTAATTATACAAAAAAGTTTTTTTATTTTTTATTTTTTTATGTATTTGATTTTTAATTAAAACATTAAAACTAAAAATCTAAACTAAGGAAAAATTTAAAACTAAACTAAACAAACAATTAAATTTAAAAAAAAAAATCTAACAAAAACATTTTTGTTTTTTTATATTTTTTATAACAAAATTTAAAACATAAATCAAAATCTAAAGTCTAACTATAGCATAAACTAACGCTAACATTTTAATTAAAACCAAACTAAATAAAAACTAACATAAAAAGAACTATAAAACGAAACTATGAATCTAATTAAAATCTATAAAACGAAATTAAAAAAATAAATTTGAAACCTAAGTCTACGCTGCTACATTACCCTAAACCTACGTAAACACACAATACGCAGAAATCGACTTACCAGCTACCGACTGCAGGAAGGGGATCAACGATTTTACCTGAGCAGCTTTGTTTACCTTCGAATTTCGTGAAGCCGCCTGCGTGATGAAGGGAAGCTGCCGGAATAAGGTTTGACGCCCATGCGAATGGAGGAAACGGAATACGCCTTCAGGATATCATGACTGGCTTGATGAAGCTCTGGCACGACAGACAGAGTAATATAGAAGCAGCACCCGCGCGGAAGGAACTGAGGATTTCGACTTGCGTCCGGATTTTCTCTAGCCGTCAACTGGAACTCGCATTCTAATGCTTATCACTTGAATTTCAAATGCAAATCAGCTGTAACGATAGCACTGTCGATGGCAGACTTGAGATACGACTTAGCTTGAACACGCAGAGGGAGGCAGGGAGGTGATAGGTAGGACGTAATCCCGCAGTGCCCACACCTGCGTTTTGTCTCTTTGGCGTCTCTTTTCAGTGTAAGATTGCAGGTAACAAAGAGTGAGGGCTCTTGACAGCGCAGGAAATTTGCTGAGGAGGGGATCGACTCTTTATTTGCAGGCTGAGGGACGTGTACAGGATTTCCAACGATAGCCACATGCAAGAAGATTTCGATGGTGAAAATAGCCAGCAATTAAATCTTTTCTGAACCTCCTACGCAAGGATTTCACATGGGTGGCTCTCTGAACATGATGGTAGATGAGTACAGCTTAAATGGAATGATACCCAGCATGTAACCTTCAGTCTCAGATCCGAGTGCGTGAGGTGTACTGAAAGTTAATGGTAAATCAATTGTTGTATGGCCCCTTCTCCAAATTTACGTTGTTGCTTTCAGAACCATCTTTCCAGAGAGAGATTAGTGCAGAAGGACTGCTGGCGAAACGAGATCACCCAAAAAAAATACACCTGAAACCAAAAACATGGAAAACCCTAATGAAGAATGCCAGAAGATAAACTACAAACCCTAAACTCTAAATGAAGACTGCATAAAACAAAATATGAAACCCTAGATCAGCTAATTTGATGTACAGATTTAGCCCCTTCCCAGCCAGATTTAACAATAAGAACAGGAAAATTTTAAAGAAAAGAAATTTCAGATTGTCACTGTGAAAAAACTTCAGAAATTCTCTCATGCAGATCAGAAAAATAAAACCGAATGATAGACCCAGGATCAAATCCAGTGGGCTCAGCAGAAAATGCTTGTGGGAGTTGGCTGGTTCAGCCGAGAACTTCCCCTAATGCCCACCAAATCTTCTTCAACAAGGGTTTTTCTGCACAGCTCATAAACAACCATCAGTAAAGAGGGCAAGAATGCTGCTAGATCTCAGGAAGTAATGGAGATACCTGCCATTACTTCAGAAACCCTAACAGCACCCAAACCCTAGCAAGTGAGCGAGATACCTGTACCCACAATACTCTACAAAAGCTATTATTAACAGCTGAAAATAACATATACAGAAAATTAAAACAATCTCACAGCATTTCAAGAGAGTAACACCAGCAAGATATGGACCCCAAAGTCTTCTTTATTAACCAGAAACCAATTTACAAGAAAGCTTCTTCAGTCTTTGACTCACAGATCAGATGATTGAAATGACCCCCTAAGACCCTATATAAAGGAAATGATCCTAACGGCTAGTTCGAGTGATCCATGTAGAAATGATCTCGACCGTTGATGAGGATCAAGACATCTCTTGATCTCATCTGTCGATTTATTAACTTAAAATATTATTATTTTATTAGTTAGGGTTTTTGCTTCATTTTTTAATTTTTTATTATTTTTTATTATTTTTTATTTTTATTCATTTTTTAATTTTTTTATTCATTTAACATGGATCACTGAACTAAGCTTTCGGAAACATCACCTAGGACCTAGGACTTAGGACTCATGAGGGGATTTAAAACATTTCTCGACCCTCAGGACACATTACATCATGACTTGTACAATTTACATCTCAAGGGGACAAGCCCACTTAATACAGACCCTCATAAATCACCCAGCTCTGCGACACCACGATAATCTAGCAGATCAACACACTAGGATTCTCCTAAAGTTCTGATGACAAAATCAATCCCGGCTTTGGGGTCAGGTTTGAAGGAAAACTCTACCGATCCGTGGATCGGTGAGACGAAAAACCTTCCGGGACGAAGATTATCATCAGAAAGTTAGGTCCACCTAGGCAAAATACATACATGACTCATGTCTGCTAAGATTATTTACAATTAATACATGCAGACTGGGTTTACAATCATATTAAAGATCAAGCTGCTGATGATGGCAGGATGGCACGGACATGCTGATCAGGTGCTGCTTCTTTCTGTCAAGAAAAACGGGGTGCACTGCATGGGTAGTTGACCAGTAGAGGTCAACATCTGGCTCTACTTGGGGACACGTTGCTGCTTGCAGGAATGTGAGAATCCAGAATCTGCATCCATACAACACAAAAATAAGTAGCGTCCATCCCAAAAATCAGCATATACATTAAGCACAGGAAAGATAAAAGCTCTTCATTTATTAACTATCTAATAACATGAAAAGTAAATCTAATCCTAAAACAGAAATGAAATGCTGAAAAGACAAGGAGTAGAGTTAGAAATACAATACAAAAATGCCTCACGGCATCAGATGTGTTCAATATAGTGCATACTGAGCATTTGCCTGCTTTCAGGCAAATCTGTCGGCTGCTTGTCGGATGTGCCATGTCCAATTTTGCATATGGTAGGACTCCTTCCTATCCGAAAATCAAGCTGCTCACGGCCGTCTGATGCATCAAATCTTCGTCTAATCTTCTTCCTCTTGCGCTTCTTCTTTCTGGCAGGATGAATTACTGATGATCTGGAACTTTCTGTTTCGAAACTATCAGATGAAGTGTGTAAGTTATGCATGCTAAGTCTTTTTGTGTCTTGCATCTGATTTTTATCGTTTTTAAGCTTATCTGGATCAACTTCAATTATCCACTTAATGACCTCCTCATAGTAGGATGGAACTTGTTGCGGCAAATGAGAAGGCTCCTGGTTTCTCTTATCATCTGACCATTGTTGAATTTTTTGAACTTGTATTCTAATGGCATCCATCTGACTAGAGCATTCATCCCTTATAGCGTTGATTTGCATGGCATGGTTTTCTTGCATGTGTTTTATTACCTTATCATTCTTTTCCTCTATGTCCATCAAGCAATGTTGCATGAAATTTATCTCTTCTTTATGATTCGCTTGCATGTCAGCCAACTGATTGTTATGATTGAATGTCATAGAGTCAATTTCCCTATCATGATCAGCTTTCATGGTCACCATATTTTCCTCTAAGACTGACATCTTGCTTTGCATGCTTCTAATTTCTGTTTCATATTTAATTTTCATGGCCTCAATTTCCTTAGCATGCTGATTTTGCGTAACCTCCAACTCCCTATTACGTTTTTCCAGGTGGGTGCCTAAAGTTTTAACATCATTGATAAGACTAGTTTGATTGCTTTCCATGTTTCTTACCAGCATCATTAGATCTTGTATAATTTGCTTTTGTTCTTCCCTTTCACTATTATTTGTCCCTGATTTTTCACTATCATGAACTGCAATATTTCCGGTGGATGACACATTCTGACATGATGAATCGTCTTGGGATCTTTCAGCTGGACCTCTTATTAAATTACTTTCATTCTGCTGCACAATTTTAGAGGCAGAAGGCAAGCTGTTTGGATAACCATATTTATCTTTAAAAGCATCAATAATGTCTTCTAAAGAAGTGAAAGATTCCTTAGGAAAACTGTTAAACCAATTCAAAGCATCATCTTCTAAAGAAAGGACAAATAGACGCATTTTGATATCTTCATGATTAAATTGAGGGGATCTGCAATATATGATCATGATGCAATCAAACAAGCCTAGATGGCTTCTAACAGCGATTGGACCACCACCTGAAAAAATAGGTAATTTAGAAATGGCCTCTTCTGGAAAATCATGGAGATGGTGAATAAAACGACATTGTTTAAATGAATAATCCATGATAAAAAATAAGGGATCAGATGGATGATAGAACTAGCTCTTTGCTCAAGAGAATCAAAAGATGAAAGAAGTGGAGTCGCCACTTGAACAATGACTCTGATTCTAAGATCCAAAAAGTAAACACAAGCAGATATGAGGAAAGCTTCTTGTCTAGGAAAAATGAGAAAAAAAATGGAGTCGCCACCCAAACAAGAAACAAAACCGAAGAGATGCTACTGATATGTGATGAAAAGATGCCAAAATATTTGAATCTGCCAGCTCAAATGAGAGATGAGAAGATGAGAAGCTGAATGTCGATGAAACCCCAAGAACAGAAAAACTCTGTCCCCGGCAACGGCGCCAAAAATGTTGTCGCGCAAACTGACACGACAACGCTCAGACCGGGGGCTGTCACTCTGATCCCCGATCCCTCCGTTTAAGCCTGTTTCCCGCGGCTAAGGGGGGTAGTCCCTGTGAGATGATGAGGCCAACTGTCGACCAGTTGGTTGGGAAACACGAGATACGATATAAAAAGGGCTCGATGGATTTGGTTAATTTAGCAGACCAGTGCCTTAAGAGATTGTTATTAAAATGATTACTTGTTGAATGATATAAAAAGATGGACCATGAACAGCAAGAATCTATCATCAGCTAAAAACACAATGCTCTTAGAATGACAAAAAACGATATCCAGCAGCTAAAAATTTGAAAAGATGAATGCTTTTAAGTCACCACGAGAATCATAAACCATCAACCAGATATCAATTTCGCATCTCGGCTTGAAAACTTTAGATCTCAGCAATAAAGATATAACATGAAAGCAACTGAAATCTGGCAAAAATGATTTTCCAAAAATTTAATATTTTCAAAAAAAAATCTTTTTCAATTTTTATTTTTTTAATATTATAAAAATAAAAAGAAAACTAAAAAAAATCTAAAATTTACAAAACTTTTAAACTTAAAATCTACTCAAACTGAAATTTAAAACACTAATTATACAAAAAAGTTTTTTTATTTTTTATTTTTTTATGTATTTGATTTTTAATTAAAACATTAAAACTAAAAATCTAAACTAAGGAAAAATTTAAAACTAAACTAAACAAACAATTAAATTTAAAAAAAAATCTAACAAAAACATTTTTGTTTTTTTATATTTTTTATAACAAAATTTAAAACATAAATCAAAATCTAAAGTCTAACTATAGCATAAACTAACGCTAACATTTTAGTTAAAACCAAACTAAATAAAAACTAACATAAAAAGAACTATAAAACGAAACTATGAATCTAATTAAAATCTATAAAACGAAATTAAAAAAATAAATTTGAAACCTAAGTCTACGCTGCTACATTACCCTAAACCTACGTAAACACACAATACGCAGAAATCGACTTACCAGCTACCGACTGCAGGAAGGGGATCAACGATTTTACCTGAGCAGCTTTGTTTACCTTCGAATTTTGTGAAGCCGCCTGCGTGATGAAGGGAAGCTGCCGGAATAAGGTTTGACGCCCATGCAAATGGAGGAAACGGAATACGCCTTCAGGATATCATGACTGGCTTGATGAAGCTCTGGCACGACAGACAGAGCAATATAGAAGCAGCACCCGCGCGGAAGGAACTGAGGATTTCGACTTGCGTCCGGATTTTCTCTAGCCGTCAACTGGAACTCGCATTCTAATGCTTATCACTTGAATTTCAAATGCAAATCAGCTGTAACGATAGCACTGTCGATGGCAGACTTGAGATACGACTTAGCTTGAACACGCAGAGGGAGGCAGGGAGGTGATAGGTAGGACGTAATCCCGCAGTGCCCACACCTGCGTTTTGTCTCTTTGGCGTCTCTTTTCAGTGTAAGATTGCAGGTAACAAAGAGTGAGGGCTCTTGACAGCGCAGGAAATTTGCTGAGGAGGGGATCGACTCTTTATTTGCAGGCTGAGGGACGTGTACAGGATTTCCAACGATAGCCACATGCAAGAAGATTTCGATGGTGAAAATAGCCAGCAATTAAATCTTTTCTGAACCTCCTACGCAAGGATTTCACATGGGTGGCTCTCTGAACATGATGGTAGATGAGTACAGCTTAAATGGAATGATACCCAGCGTGTAACCTTCAGTCTCAGATCCAAGTGCGTGAGGTGTACTGAAAGTTAATGGTAAATCAATTGTTGTATGGCCCTTTCTCCAAATTTACGCTGTTGCTTTCAGAACCATCTTTCCAGAGAGAGATTAGTGCAGAAGGACTGCTGGCGAAACAAGATCACCCAAAAAAAATACACCTGAAACCAAAAACTGGAAAACCCTAATGAAGAATGCCAGAAAATAAACTACAAACCCTAAACCCTAAATGAAGACTGCATAAAACAAAATATGAAACCCTAGATCAGCTAATTTAATGTACAGATTTAGCCCCTTCACAGCCAGATTTAACAATAAGAACAGGAAAATTTTAAAGAAAAGAAATTTCAGATTGTCACTGTGAAAAAACTTCAGAAATTCTCTCATGCAGATCAAAAAAATAAAACCGAATGATAGACCCAGGATCAAATCCACTGGGCTCAGCAGAAAATGCTTGTGGGAGTTGGCTGGTTCAGCCGAGAACTTCCCCTAACGCCCACCAAATCTTCTTCAGCAAGGGTTTTTCTGCACAGCTCATAAACAACCATCAGTAAAGAGGGCAAGAATGCTGCTAGATCTCAGGAAGTAATGGAGATACCTGCCATTACTTCAGAAACCCTAACAGCACCCAAACCCTAGCAAGTGAGCGAGATACCTGTACCCACAATACTCTACAAAAGCTATTATTAACAGCTGAAAATAACATATGCAGAAAATTAAAACAATCTCACAGCGTTTCAAGAGAGTAACACCAGCAAGATATGGACCCCAAAGTCTTCTTTATTAACCAGAAACCAATTTACAAGAAAGCTTCTTCAGTCTTTGACTCACAGATCAGATGATTGAAATGACCCCCTAAGACCCTATATAAAGGAAATGATCCTAACGGCTAGTTCGAGTGATCCATGTCGAAATGATCTCGACCGTTGATGAGGATCAAGACATCTCTTGATCTCATCCGTCGATTTATTAACTTAAAATATTATTATTTTATTAGTTAGGGTTTTTGCTTCATTTTTTAATTTTTTATTATTTTTTATTATTTTTTTATTTTTATTCATTTTTTAATTTTTTAATTCATTTAACATGGATCACTGAACTAAGCTTTCGGAAACATCACCTAGGACCTAGGACTTAGGACTCATGAGGGGATTTAAAACATTTCTCGACCCTCAGGACACATTACATCATGACTTGTACAATTTACATCTCAAGGGAACAAGCCCACTTAATACAGACCCTCATAAATCACCCAGCTCTGCGACACCACGATAATCTAGCAGATCAACACACTAGGATTCTCCTAAAGTTCTGATGACAAAATCAATCCTGGCTTTGGGGTCAGGTTTGAAGGAAAACTCTGCCGATCCGTGGATCGGTGAGACGAAAAACCTTCCGGGACGAAGATTATCATCAAAAAGTTAGGTCCACCTAGGAAAAATACATACATGACTCATGTCTGCTAAGATTATTTACAATTAATACATGCAGACTGGGTTTACAATCATATTAAAGATCAAGCTGCTGATGATGGCAGGATGGCACGGACATGCTGATCAGGTGCTGCTTCTTTCTGTCAAGAAAAACGGGGTGCACTGCATGGGTGGTTGACCAGTAGAGGTCAACACTCAGGAAGTAGAAATCAAGACCCTGGATCTAGTTTCCACCATCCAGGCTGCGAGGAATTTTGTATTCATTATACAATGGACTATTCATAAACAGATGGTTGCATCCATACTGTGTCTACATGTGTCTATACTTGTGATGTATTGCAAGATCATTCCTATATCAGAGCAGTGTAGTCAGTTTTGATCTGAGTATGGGAATGCCTACCTCAGCGATGATATGATCTCATATATATATTTTGTATTGAATGTTTTTACAGGTTCCAACCAGGCTCTCCACAAGATGATCCTCGAAATGATAAAGTACTTCACTCTTCTTAGATGATAAATGAAATCCTCATCTACTACAGACTTCGCACTTTAGGGGCAATCTGTTACACAAAATATTGTCACCATGACTTTCTGTAATCAGTGTGGGTTTATCATCACTCATACTGACCTCCTATGCAAGTCTCAAAACCTCAGCTCTTCATGTCAAGCTTTAAAAATGAGAGAAAGTTTTTGAAAATCTATAAAACTCTGGTTCCGCACTTTCTTTTACCATTACCTACGGTCCCGCACCCCTTGGTCATGTTACCTGCGGACCTGCCCGCTCTGTCTCTAAAGGAGTGGGTGTGGACCCCTGTAAAAGTCAAAAAGGCGCAAGTTTACTCTTAAAAACTCACTTTGGGTTAATTCTGGACGCTTCTAGAAGGAATCTTGAAGTGGTTGGTTCGCTCCTAGGTGGTTCATGCATCCCATAACTAAAGGAGCTAACCCCTTGATGAGAGGAGCTTATCCCTTTGAAGGAGGGCTCTATCCCTTTGAAGGTGGACCTAGTAACTTCCCTCCTTTGCACTATAAATTAAGGCATTGGGCTGGTTACTAGGGAGGTTGGAAGCTGAACATTTTTTAGGGTAAATGCTGTTGGAATTAAGACTTCCTAGTTAAGCTTGAGAGGAGAGATTACATACCTTTTGGCTTCTTTGGGAAGAGAGTGAAACTTGTCAAAGTAGAGGAGATTCTTGCTGGACCCTGGGAGGAGCTTGTACAACATCAAGGCATCAAGGTTGTAAAGTTCTTCTTTGATTAAAGTTAATACAATCAGATTCACTTTTCTCAATAAATTGTCTCATATGGTTTATTTCATGAATTCCTTGATCATCATGATAAATATGGTTTATTATATTGGCTTTTCAGATGCTATTTGATATGTGTGCCTGTTTGTGTTTGTAGATTCTTTACAAAGGAGCTCATTTGGATCAACGAAGCGTGGCTTCTACAAACTAGCACTGAACCCGAAGTAGGCCCAAAACATCTATTAGCCTTTATTTATAAATCGCATATTTAGAGAAAGATAGAATTTGTTTGGTTTGCTTGTCACTAGATATCCATAGATACTAGGGAGGTCGGTCTTGTCCGCAAGAACGACTTATCCGCCCGACAATATTTGTTGTAGAAAACTACAAGTAATTTGTTTAAAGGAATTTAACAAATAGGAGTAATATCAACAGTTGTTGCAATAGGGATTCCTGTTGACGAATTTTCACATGGTATCAGAGCTACAGGTGAAGCAAGAAAAGCAGAGCCAATAGATCCAGCGCTGAGAAGAAGTGGGAGTTCAAAAAAGCTGCAAGAGGTGACAATTTGAAACCCCAGAGTGCTGACACAGTTCTTAGTTGAAGGGCAGATTTTTGAGGCAGTCTCTCTCCAAGTGAGTTGAGGGAGAGGAGAACTCTCAGTTCGAATTTTTGTCGGGCTAGATGGAGTAGCGTTGGAGCCTTAGCGTGAAAGAGTTGGTGGGACGCAAATTTTTCAGGAAGCAGATTGTTGGGATGATAGATGTCAGAAGAGAGAAGAGAAGCACAGTGAGGGGACTTTTCCTCAAGTAGACATCCCGCCAAGAAGTCTGTTTTCTCATTGGCTAAGCAGCAGTAGTGAGAAGAAGACAGGAGATTTTTGACATTTTTGGCAGATATGGCAACCAGTGGCTTGAGGGATCAGGACAAGTTGGACGGAGCATCCAACTACGTCATCTGGAAAGCTAAAATGTCATTCCTTCTAGATGAGCATGCCCTCAAGACATACGTCGACAGCGCGGTGGCTATCCCCACGGATGCAGATCCGCTGAAGAAGTACAGAGTTGAGATGGCGAAGGCCAAGAGGATTATCCTAGATAGAGTCAAGGATCACATGGTGTGTTACGTTGCTAGTAGAGGGAGTGCTAAGGAGATGTGGCATGCCTTGGCCACGTTATATTAGGGATCTTCCGAGCAGCGGAAGATGTACTTAAAGCAGAAGTTGAGATCTACTCAGATGCAAATCTCAACGTGTGGATCCATTCCTCACAAACCTGAAGGAAACCCGTGATGAGTTGTCTGCTGCGGGGCATACACCTCAGGATTAAGAGTTGGTTAGACTGACCCTCAATTCTGTCTCAAATGAGTGGCAAGTCTTTGTCTAGAGATTCGTGGGCAAAGCAGTGTTGCCGAATTGGTATGAGAAGTGGGCAGCTCTAAAACAAGAGAAGCTGAGGAGAGACATAGTCAAGGTCAAACTTGATGGAAGCACCAGCAGCAGTAGGTCGAAGCCTAAGGAGGAGGAGGATAATGTAGCCCTTGCATTCAAGGGGCAGTAGGAGCAGTGGAGACGTAAGAAGGATGTCTCAAAGATCAAGTGTTTCAGGTGTGGTGAGATGGGTTACTACGCTTCTCAGTGTCCTCTCAAGAAAAAGGAAAAGGATGAGAAACATGATCCGAAGGCTACGCCCACGAAGATCCAAGAAGCAGAGTTCGCCATGATAGCTGAGATACCTCCAGGAGGGAGGTGGGCTGATTTGGTGTTGTAGTTCGAAAGAGCTATAGATGGGCAGGATCCTTAAGGATTCCACCTCTTGGATCATTTCCTTGCTACAGGAGCCCAGAGCAGAAGTAGCAGGATAGACTAGTGTTGGATAGTTCCGAGGAGTGTCAGGGAGACAGTTGTAGTGGCTAGGAGCTCCAGAGACTGAATAGCGTAGAGCAGAGTTGGCAACAGTGTAGATAGCACAGAGCAAACATCAGCAACAACATAGTAGAATCAGAGGGTCAACACAGAGACTAGCAGCAGTCAGTTCCATCATTCATGTTGTATCATATTGAACACAGCTAGTTCAGTAATTTTGGATGTTTTTCTATTGTTGATGGAATAGCAGCAACAATTTGCAGTGCAATAGCAGTTGGCAGTGGCAGTGCTAGCAACAACACAGATGCAACAATTGAGAGGGAGTTGTAATACGGATGCAGTGTTGACAGTGACAGTGTCAACAGTAGTATAGTTGCAACAGCAGCGCAGTAGTTGGTGGACAGCATGTCAAACATCAGCCGCGCAAAGGATGATGCTTCGAAGTCAGAGCAGTATTTAGTAATAGTGTATTGCTAGAGCACATTCCTCACTAAGAGGGAGCGTTGATTTGGGGTAGCATCGGATGTGCTCTAGGCCTCAAATTTTGCAGGGAGACTTGGGCACATGTATTCCAAAGAACCCAGAAAGCATTTTGGGAAATTCCACCCAGAGACAATTTTATTAAAATAATTAATATTTTTTAATGGGACCTTAAGTCTAAACTTAGGAAATTAAAATACTAATGGGTATTAATCTAATTGTGGGTGTAACTTCTAGAAAAAGACGGAGATCAAGCCAAAATGATCTGGACCTTTGATTAGGAGTTAATCTAGGCTGTTGGTTGTCCAACAGAAAGATATAAGAAGGGGCTTGAGGGTCATATGGAAAATACACCGAGATCAAGAGATCAAATTTTCTGAATTGAGAAGTTCTTAGGAGGAAATTTTAATCGAGGAGATTTTTTGCAGTTGAAAGGTAGGGATAGCAAATAGAGAGAGATATTTTCTCAACTAGAGAATCATCAGTAGAGAGAGGCAGAGAGTGATCCAGTAGCCCAGACGTAGAGACTAATGCAGGGCCACGAAGGGCCACGCAGAGGCAGCGTAGAGGGTGAGAGAGAGTCTGAGATTTTGTTGGGGAGAGTCAGTTCGGGAAGCCGGGAGCCGGGGTGTGAGACTGGGAGGCTGAGAGCAGAGACTTCGAGCAGCAAATCGATCAACAGACTGGGTGACGCAGTGCCTAGAGAGGTTGACGCAGGGACTGCGTGAGGGCTACGCAAAGCAGCATAGGGCCTGCCATAGGCACTTCATTCAGTATCCAGATCAGGCAAGATTTTCTCAGTGATTGTGTGAGGTAATCTCACAAATATTTTTGTCAGTATTTCTCTCTGGCACTGAATAACTGGAGAGGTATTCAGAGATGTATTCAGAATTTGCTACTGCCTAATAATGATAAACCCTCAGATCTGTTGCACCAATTTTCCCGCATTGGGATTTTTCGGGGACATTTGTCCAAAAATAACAGTTTCATTTATGTTGTATTTTTTTTCTTGCTTAGTCTCTTGTTTCTGGATAATAATTTAATTAAGTGAAGGATGCGATATTTGCCGTAGAAAGCTGCATGTAATTTGTTTAAAGGAATTTAACAAATAGGAGTAATATCATCAGTCGCTGTAGTAGGGATTCCTGTTGAGGAATTTTCACAGAGATGCCCCATGGCATCAAATGTCTTCAATGAAGTTCATGCCGAGAACCTTCTTACCTTCAGGCAAATCCATGGGTTGTGATTCTGATGTGCCTTGTCCAATTCTAAATATCTTAGGATTTTGATTCGTCCCAACGATATATTGTGTATGGCCTGTTACCCACCACCTGTGGGTAGTGTATATAGGAGAAAAAATTTCTCCTAGATGGTCCCTAGCCGATAGCCAACAGTCCCTTGCAGCCCCTAGATAGGTCGATGTGCCATTTTCTCTGCCACCTGAGCGAGCCATGTGGTCCCTCACCCATCTGTTATGAATGTATTTTTCAAGGTGGGTACACAACCACAAATGTATGACTTATCATTGGTTTGGTTGAGTAATTTTGTTTACTTTTCATGTGAATTTTTGGGCATGGATTGGTGGGGGGATTTGGCGGAAAGAGTGGATTAGGTCTATTCTCTTGTCTCCACTGTCTGATTCTGTGGTTACCCTAGTATCTTAGTCCCGTGGGATCTCCTTTACTGGCCATTGGCTTCAAGGTGGCCACTACATGGGAAATCATGATTTTGGATGTGTTGTCTCACTTCCTGACTCCATATACACCCTTTCCACTCATTTTAACCCCATTCATCATTTTCCCCCATCCAGGTCCACGTGTCCACTAGGTCCACATAGGGTTAGCCCCACCCCCCTTGTCCAAACCTTGGGTCGACCCTGGAACAATGCCCTGGAGGTTGATGCAGCTAAAACGAAAATAAAAAGCATAAGTTGGCCACTCTCAATAGAAAAGGTACCACAAAATGCAAAAGATGGTTGGGACACACAAATTTAGCACATGAGCAAAAGCTGAACATGAGCTCTACCCCTTATACATGGCCATCACCCTGGTTCATATGAGCCCTAGAAGAGCCCCCTTCATTATTAAGAAACCCATGATCGTCTCAACCCCTAGTGGGTTATGAACTCCCCCACCTTAAGGGGGTATCCATCGCTACATATTACACATCAAGCTCTCATCCCTTGCAGCTGTGAGCAATTATAGAGAAAAATCAATCAAAGGCAAAAGGCATATGAAGAAAGGTGGAAAAACAAAGGCCATAGTAACTCATGTACCACGATTTTCTCCCTCTTACACTAATATACCCAAGTGTATGTTAGTTTTTGGTAGCATCAGAAGTGCTCTAGCCTTGAAAATTGGTGGAGAGGCTAAGGCACATGAGTTTTAAAGAACCCATAAACCGTTTGGTGAAATTGTTAAATGATCCAAAAATACAATTTTATCATAGGTTATAAAATTAAAATAAAATAATTATTAATTTAAGATATTAAATTAATAATTATTATTCTAAAATGTTTAATTATTTAGAATTAGTATATTGTTGTAACTAGATATGACTCTCCAAATGTGTCGTATCTTAGGCTCTATTTTAGGAGATTTGTTAGCTAGTTGGTTTGAATAGCATTTATTGTAAATGGACACTTGTTATTTAATAAGTGATCCATAATTAGAGGTAGTTAGGACATGGAGGTTATAAATAGCTCATTGCAAGAGTGTTTGGATGTTTGGGTGTAAACTCTTACAAAATAAAATTATGTAACTATTTTTTTCTGATTAATAAAATTACGTGTCTGAGGACACTTTTGCCATTATTGTGGTATTAGAGCTCCAGTGATGCTGCAGTTGATGTGAGGAGATTCCAGCTCTACAAGTTTTTGGAAACTCCATTGAATTGTTCAGCGAATGATTGGTATGAAATTTGTCAAGTTTTTGTTCAAAAGAGAAGAAACTTTATTATTTTAGTGATTTTAGATTTTTTTTTTTTAAATCTGAAAATCATTGGTAAGAATTACTGCTGCCACCATTTGACTCTGATTGGTGTGAGGAATTCCAGTCTGGAGAAGACTTGGACCTGGAGACATTAAATTGTCTGTTGATGGCATAATACAAATCCAACGCAGGGAAAGTGTTGCGCTTGTTGTTCCATGGCCTATAGGCGTAACTTGAGCTCATGGTTCTGACTGCCCAGTCCAGCTGAATCCCTCTGCAAAAGAGTCAGCTGTGCGGACAAAGTCGTTGCCTCAGTTTGCAAGATCTGGACTTTGCGTTCCAGCTCTGAGATATAACGCATCTTGCTTTCCTTGGAGCGTGCAGCAGACTGGCGATTGGCCAATATCCTTTTGACATCCACCTACAGCGTATTGCCACATCTCGGCTTCAATGGAAGAACTGTTTTGGTCAGGCAGCATGACCAGTTTACGTTGGAAATCTGTGTTAAAAATCTGAATTTGTAATGTAGCCCTGCAGCATCGTATTATTTTTTTTACTGTCAAATTTGAAAATACTGTCACTCGATTTCGAACTCAAGCCCTGCTGCCTCATATTATTTTTTTCTTCGATCTTGAAATGATTGCCCTCGCTCAATTTTGAACTCAAGGCGTTCTTCATATCATTTTCTTGGTTTATTTCAATTGTGGATGAAGCAGGAACCGGGTCCGCCTGCATGGCATGGTCGACGGTGAGAGCTCCCCATGCTGCGAAAGCCTGAGGTCGCTCTGCTGCTCCTTACGTGCTTCCTCTGTTTTTTGAAGTAGCAGTTGAACAAAACTTCTGCCACGATTGAGTTTTTCAAACATCAAATACCCATCAACAGTGACAGGAGCGGTTTCCAACATGTTTAGCTTATACCCTTTATTCACTAGGATCGGGCTCAACGGTCCGACGCTGACTGACAGACCTCTGGTCATGGCCGAGGAAGGACCTGAAGCGTGGTGAGTTCACGTCGGATTTCTTTTTATCAGCAGCAACTCCTCCCTTCTGGCCGAGGAAGGACCTGAAAAGCATGGTGAGATCACGTCGTAAGTGAACACAATAATTACTCACGCTCCCCAAAAAGACCCTCTTAAGGTTATAGAGGTTGTACCCTAAATAATTACGATGGTATGTATTGACATGTAAAGCCTTGACTGGGTTTGAAGTTTCTATTTAGTGTGTTTGTATAGAGTTTATATTTTAACTTGGAGACCATGTTAGAAATCTCTGCGGGGAATGAAATCTAGCCAGATATTTCAAACTATCAGTTGTGAATACTGAGAACTTATTTTCGAATAAATTCGATCCTCCAGATTGTTTCAATTTATTTTGCAAGAAATTTATGGGGAGAGCATGCGCAAGGTCTACAAAATAAATTAGAAACCCAGCAACAAGCCAGCGTAAACCAACCTGCTAGCAACAAGCCAGCATGCCAGTAATTAGAAATATTTTTTAATTTTGTAATGTTAATGGAGTGATAAGGAATATTATATTGGTTTTCTGGAGAAATCTGGTGATTTTTTAATTTTGGAATTTATGATTTGTGGAGTAATAAGGTGATTTGTAAATTTTTGGAGTAATAAGGGGATTTTAATTGTAATTTTTTAAAGGGGATAAGTGTAACTCAAAGTAATTTTACTTTGAGGGGGGGTAACTTTTTTTTACCAAGTTTTGCAAGAGCATCGTTGTAAAAGTCAAATTTTGAAAGTTACCTTGTAATTTTTGAGAAATTGACTAGAGCCAAGTGCAAAGCTCAGTCATTTTTCTCCTGCTTCAACGACTATACGAGGGTCAAGGCCAAGCCCCAATAGATCGTGTTTTTTTGCGTGGTGTGTTGTGTTGTCCATCTTGTCATTTCTGTTCTGATTCTTGGTGTGAAGCTTCAACGCTACAATGTCTAAGTTGATTAATTTGTTTTCTGATTCCAACAAACTTGAAAGCACAAAATCCTATAAAACATGGCACCGTCTCATCGAAAGCACTCTCATTTACAACGAATTATGGCAGGGTATATGTGATGGAGATATTAAGCCGAATAAACCCACAGATGCAGCTGCACTAGCAAAATGGGAAGTTAAGAATGCCAAAGCCTTAGCTCTTATTAAATCTTTTGTGAATGATGAAATGTATGTCCATATAGAAAATGCTACAAATGCATGGTCTGCTTTGAAAACTTTTAAAGACCTCTTTGATACTCAACCTGAATCAAAGAAAGTTGATCTAATTTTAAAATTGTTACAACAAAAATTGACTGAAGGAGGTGATGTACTTGAATATATCTCAAGACTTAAGAATATTAGGCAGCAAATCATTAATGCTAGTTTTCCAGCAATTGATGATAGCTTTATGGTCTTTGTAATTGCTGGCCTTCCTTCTTCCTACATGCATTTTTTGGAGACTCTACAATTAACTGAGAAATTAGAGAAACTAAAGTTTGATGAACTCTGTGAAATGTTGACTCAACATGATAAAACCTTTGGGAAGAAGAAAAAAGTTGGTGAAGATGTTTTTCTTACAGAGGTCAGCACTAGTAAATCATCAGCCGACAGTTCTCGAACCAGAGGTAGAGGCAATCAGAATCAAAGAGCACATAATGTACAAAGTCGAGGTCGAAGCCAAAGCAGAGGAAATGAATTTAACAGAGGCAACATTTTAGGAAGGAATAATTTTCAAGGTAGAGGAAACAACCAAGGAAGAGGCAATTTTCAAGGACAAGGAAATAATAATCAAGGTAGAAGGACAAACTCAACATAGAAGTCAAAGCAGAGTTAGAGGACAATCTTCAGGAAGAGGAAGAGACTTAAGTCAAATTGTGTGTCGAAGATGTAACAAAGTTGGTCATTATGCTGAAGATTGTCGAACATCTTGGTGGGCTCCAGTATTGCAGCAATAATGCTGCAACTCCTGGGACTCCCTTCTTTACTTTTATCAACCCGGTAGTTCGTAACAAACTTGGAAGCGACAGTGCTATATGCACAAGTACTAGCTCTTGCCACAGGCTGTCACTTGATCAACTGGCACAAGTCCGCTAAGAGCTTAAGCCAACTTCTATGAGCTCTTAGAAGAAGCTTTTAACTGGGATGGATGAAAACTAACTCAACCAGAGGCTAATCTACTTGCAGAAAGAAGTTGAAAGCTAGAAAGGAATGCAAACCCTAACAAACCCTAGTTTTACTGATTAACCCTATTGGTGCAAGTAAAAGGGTGAAAGCTACAGAAATGGATGCCATTGACTTCTAGAAAAGTAAAATGCATGTGACTAAGCTACTTTTGAAGAGAAATATGAAGAAAACATCTTTTTGTATTTTCAAATAATATTTGTGAAATCACTTTGCAAGTGTTTTGACTATTTTGACTGTGCAGAGGTTGATTGGCGAAAGGAAATGGAGTGGACACTTGCAGGAGCTTGGGAAGGCGAGAAGAGGGCCTAAGGGGGTCCCTAGCACCTTCCAGAGAGGTTCACAGTGATCGGATCTCAAGAAACCGCTTTTGTGAACTTCTACAGGAAGTCTGCAGGGGTTCTACAAGATGTTCTGTGGCTTCTACAGGATGTTCCGAAAGGGGATTTTGGAGGGTTGATGGTGGAAGAAAGGTGAAGAAGTGGGTACAGAGGTTGGATGATGATGTGGAGGGGTCCAGGACCTGGCGAACGAAGCGGGTGAGTGATAAGGATGGTTGGATTTGTTCAAGGAGGGGTAGAGCAATGTTGCACAAAAATATGGAAATTAGGTCAAAGTGAGGGAACATAGCAAATGTGAGGCAAGAATCAGAGTTGGAGGACGGAGCAGGTGGTATTGATGGAGTAGGGGTAGGCAAAGAGGTATCGCAGGTGCTCTGCAAGTTATTTTCCAAACTATTCAAACAAAGACTCGGAAAACCAAAGCCCTAGCTACTTTAACCCAATCTGACCTAAATATCAGCAAAGAAAATGAACAGAAGTTTATTGGCAACAAGATCATGTGAAATAGCTATGCAAACTAAGCAATCATGGACCTAAGCATGTAACCGCAACTGGTATCAACTTCCACAAATGAGAATCTAACACTAACAATTGCATGATGAAGCAAAGACAGTGTTTTTGGTGGCGGCAAGGACACCTTGGTCCCAGCTCATGGTCCCATGGAGGGAGAGGTGAGATCAGGGGTGCTTGATAGCCTTTTTCTGAAGATCTTCTCTATTATCAACCTATCAAACCAATTTGAACATGAAAAGTTTTTTTAATCATCAACAATGACCTAGGTAACCAAGCAAGACTTTAATCTACTTAATAGAAATTATTTGGTAAAGACATCAACAACACATAACAGTACACAAAGGAAGCCTTGGCACTTGGGTTGGGCCCAACCCCAAGAGCTGCAGGCTCCTAAGAAGAAGCTCAGAACTGGTGCCAAATGAAACTGCTTTCCATTACTCAAAAATAACCATGTCACAAAAGAAGCTGTACAGCAGAAGCTACAAAATGAGCTGAGAAACTAGCAGCACTATAGTGCAGAATACAACTGTTCAAAAAAGTAACCTACGAAGGCTGGAAGCCTTCCTATTTATGCACCACAAGGACCTCCAACAGTCCTCCTTGATTCGAGGGGCTTGGCTGCCCAAACTGCTAGTACTCAATCACTTCATAAAAGCTGCTCGGCTGCCCTTGGGAATCAACGTTGGTGGGCTGCTGAACTCCGAGCTGATGGTGGAGAACTCGAGGAAGAGGCCATTTAGTGCAGGAGGCACCCTCCCTACGAATCCTCAGCCTTGTCCCCTTGCATTCGGCTGTCAAATGGCTCATAAATGCTTGACCTTGGTCCAAAAGTTGTCCAAAAATCTGCAATAAACACGTATTAGTCTTCATGGTCAAGTGACTATCCTCATTCGTTCAATCAACATAAATATACTCAAAAGCATGCATAAACTATGAAGAATGGTGGATTAATGGAGAACAATAGGCAAAATGAGCCCAATAAGTTACCCATTTTTGGGGCTCATCATCACCCCCCTGCTAAATGGGTTGCTCATCCTCTGAGCAACTAATCTAGCTCATCATCCTTGATAGCTTTGACTACCTCTCTCACGTCCCAGGCCTCCGAGGTGATGTCTTCTTCCCGGTCATGAAATCCTACTTTTCTTTCCACTTCCTCCCACTGCCTGTTTTCCTCTTCTTCCTTAACTCCTTCCAGCAATCCCAAAAGCAAGGGAGGACTGAACTTTAGGCCGATCCAATTGGCCTGCAGATTTTGCATTGACTGTTTATAGAGGGGTACCCTTGCCAAGGCCTCCCTCATCCTGGTTGGAGAGTGGTATTCTCTTATCTTCAAACTGTGGGGCAGTGTGTTCCACCTCCTTGTGCAAGCATGAAGGCAGTTATCCCCCAACAGTCTCTCCATGTCCTCAAAGTGGGCAATAGCTTGAGCTTGTCATTCAATGTAATCTGGTAAATCCTGAGGGTTGTTGGCCAAGTGCTGGTGGGCGCTTATCAATGCTGAGGGATCCTCCGGCTCTGCTCTGATCATTAGTGGTTCACTGAGTTCCCTATTCATAATATCTCGGACCTTTGCTGCCTTTTTTTTCTCATGATTCAACCAAGAGGCCATGGCCATAAGTTGCACATCTCCTACCACAGCGTTGGGATCCCACGAATTCATGTTTGGAAGGGCCAAGTTGTGTAAATAAAACTCTGATAATTTAGCCTTGTCCTCTGATGAGCTACTGTCACATAAAGCCATGAATTGATGGTAGTTTTGAAATGGAGTAGTGCCCCTTTGGGCCAAGGTGTTAATATGGAACTGCAACCATTGATCTTTAAGGTACAAAGCGTATGACTTGGCAGGCTGCCTACACTGTACGGCCTCTATTGCCCAGCTGGCCATGCAAGCCAGTTGGGCTTCCTTCTCATGTACCTGTTGCCTTAGAGACTGTATCTCCTCTGCTGCCTGCAACTCCTTCTCTTGTAGCTGTTTTGTTAGTGCCTCGATCTCAGCCTGCAGCCCATCCTTTCTTTGTTGTTCATCCACAGTTTCTTTGTCTGTTGGAGGCTTTTCCCGTTGCTGCTATTCTCCTAGAATGGAGGGCCTATCTTCCTTATGGATTCCCTGTAGCTGTAGCTGCTGTTTCAGCAGCTCGTTCTCTTCCTGTAGTTTGGCCCTCTGACTGCTTTCCACATGCTTCACCATGGCCAATTCTTTCCTTGACTCCCTGAGTTGTTCTTCTAGGGGGCCTATGTCTGCCACACCCTTGGACTTGGCAATCCTCATCCAAGTGTAAGTCATAATTCTTTCTTCTTCCAGTGCAAAGATTTGTGGCATCGCAAATTTCTGGGGAATTATTTTCTCAGCTTCTAACAGATTATAGTACGAGACCAAACTGGGCCGAGGGCTTGGTTCCAATATTTCCTCTGTCCTTTCTTCTTCCTGTGGTTGTTTGGCCGCCTTTTCCTCCAATTTCTCGGTCTCTTTTAGCTTAGCCCGAGTTTCCTGTAGAGATTTCTCAGCTTCCTGTAGAACTGTCTTTGAGTCCATTGTCTTCAGTCTTTCTCTCTAGGTGGAAGTTTTTGGGCTTCCTCGTTCATAGGTGACAGATATCTTTGAAGGAGACCCTTCCTTTGGTTTAGGGGTTGTGTCTTCAATGATAATTGGCTCCTTTGACTGCGGCTGGGGTCTGCCTACTTTGATCTGTGTGCTCCTTCTTGCTTTAAAGTACATGGAGGTTTGCCTCTTTCACTTCCCTTTTGTTTTGGAGGTGTTTTTAAGGCGACAAGCACAACTGCTGCCTCTCTTGCCAATATTTCCGGTTATTTCTCCCTTTGTTGTTCTGTTTCCATGCTTCCTGTAGAAGTCTCTATGTCAACTGTTTCTGCCTGTATTGCGGCCATTTCGGGATCTGTATTTACCTTTCGTTTTGGTGTGACTGCTATGGTTGTGCCCGCCTTTACTTGGGATGTTTTTGCCTTCTCTGCTCTCCTCTGCAGTCTCTTTTCCCTTGGTGTTTGTGCTGTTGTTCCTTTCTCTGTTTTAGGCTCACCAATTTGGCCCTTTCCCTCTCTCTTTTTGTCCTACTTGTGCTTGTTTGTTCTGTGTTTCTTTACCACTAGTTTTCTCTCCTGCTTCAGTGTGTTCCCCTTCTTCACTGCTGGATGAGGTGAGCTCCTTGGCCAAAATTCTAATATCGTCATCTCTGGACATGTTTCGGAAAATCTCCCAAGAGGGGGATTTCAACTATCAATTAGCACCAATTTCCTGGCTTTAAGGCTGTTGCTGCCCAGAACTCGGTTGTCCGTTTATGAAGGAAGAAATTGGGTTTCCACAAGCAGAGTACAAAGCTCAATGTTTATTCCCAGCATACATACAAACATGCAAATTCAAATTCTTCATACACAGGCTAGCCCTCACAGTTGCGTATCTTTCCTACAGGAGAATTTTCTTTTTTAACAGGAACTGTGGAGGAGAATTTTGACGCAAAAACGACTGAGAAATATCATGCAACACACAGGCAAACTGCTATTTCCAACTCACAGGCGGATTTTTCTCGGACTCCCCAATTTGAGACAGTTCAATTCACCACCTTTTCAAAACATACCATGCATGGAAGAGTGTTTTCGAGCCTACCTCTCTCGGAACTCCAAATTCGACGAAGAAAAGTCCAGGCTTCCCTGCTCCAGAAAGTTGTGCCGTACTTCCTATAGAGCTTCTTCCTGTAGAACTCTTGTCGGCTTCTGTAGGATGTCACTGCGCCTCTGAATGAGCCTGGTACGCGGGAGATTTTTTGAAACAGGCCGAAAAACTCGGTGGAGGACGACGGGTTAACAGATTTTGGAAGCAGAGGACGCATACTTTGGCCGAGGACGTTGCAAGTGCGAATGAATAGAGGGTGGTGAGAGTCTTCAGCCGAGCATATTTTAACTACGGCGCAATTCGTGGCGAGGGGATGAGGTGGCTGGACTGAACCGTTGATCCAACGTCACAGCCATCATTTCTCTGCGTGTCCCTGACCACCATCACCTCCCCTTCTGCCATTAACCGTCGCCACCACTGCTAGTCCCAACGATTTTCCCTGACTGGAAACTCCACAGGTGTCTGCTGCACCTCTCATCGGCAAATTTGAACGTAACTGAGCTTGTTCGAATCCCATGAAGCTATGTAACTGGCTGAGGGTGGCCAGTTGACTGACCACCGATCCCATTCAATCCGAACCATTTTCATAGGCATGCAGCTTTCGAAATATAGTTTATGAAATTGACGAATGGGTTTAGACACTTACCTGCGTGGCCATGGACGCATTATGCAGACTTTGGGTCTCAGGACCATTCCTTCACTTGTTGTTGCCTCGTGCACGGGTGTTAGAACCCATTCCTTCATTCTTTGATGTTGTATGCACGGGTTTTGGAACCCGATCCTTCGGTTGTTAACGCTGCATGTACAGGCTCTGTTTGGTTTCGGCTGTCGAGGATGTTTTCACGTCCAAGAGGAGCCTTTTGCATGTTCCCTTTGTTGGTTTCGACTGTTCCTGCTTCCAGAATATGTCTCCCAGAGGGATCAGCTGCTATAGGATTCCTATAGGATGTCCTGTAGCTGCTTATCCTCCTGGAATGCAAGCTAAACGAGCAGGGTTATATTGCTGACGAGGGATTTGGTTGATGAAGAGTCCAGATGGAGATTGACAGGTAGGGTGAGCTAGACATCATTGCTTGATTTGTCGCTGAAAAATTCTTGCTGGCAATCTGAGGAAAACAGGGTTTCTTGTATGATTGTGTAGGAACACATAACCAGGTGGGTGACGGAGGTGTAAAGAGATGGAACAGGGTGCCATATGGTGATGGGTGGAAACAGGGGTGGCTGCAGGCCTAATGAACAGAATCCAACCTTCAGATTCCCCTCCAAGATCGATTTTGGCTTGCCCGAAGGTTCTACAGGATGTTTCCTGTAGAAAACATAGACTGCCTGTAGAATAGGCATAATTTCCTGTAGAAGGTGAAATCTGCCCCCGAATGTGATCAAATCCTAGGAGAGGCGAGTGGTCATGGAGGAAGTGTCTGTGAGGGTGTCCTGTAGCCTGGTGCGGACCCCTGTCCTTGTTTTGTGCAACCTTCCTAACCTGCAATATATTCCCTGCAACCTGCAATTATTCCACAGAGATTAGGCCTGTTTTTCTTTTTTCTTTTTTTTTGAGAGAGAGATAGCTGGGGCGCCTCCATGAGGTTTTCACCCTCACTGTCTGCCCCAGGCGCCTCTAAGAAGTTTTCACCTAGGGATCTTTTTATTTCATTTCTCTGTTTTTTTTTTTTTTTTTTTTTTTTATGCTCAAGGTGTGGGTGGAGTAGAGACAGGGCCCTGCTCCACTACCAGCATTGATTTGTCCAAAGTTTCAATGAACTCCTACCTCGAAAGGGGTTTCTTGTAGATTTTCAATCGATGCCCATTGACGAGCATGGGGATGGCTTCTTCATCAATGGTCCTGATAAGGACTGAACCATTGTCGTTGCATTTCTCCACTATATATGGTCCTAACCACCTTGTCCTCAGTTTCCCTTTGAAATCATTGTATCTTGAGTCATATAGCAGCGCCCAATCTCCTGGCTGAGATTGCTTTTCATTAAAGTGTCGGTCCTGCCATATCTTCTTCTGGAGTTGAACTACTTCTGAGTGGAGGAGGGTCTGCATTCTTTGTTCATCTAATCCATTCAGCTGCAGTAATCTTTCCCGTTGTGCATGGCTGAGATCTAGGTCCAGCTGAGCTGCCACCCTCAATGTGTTGTACTCGAATTCTATGGACAGCAGAGCCTTCTTCTCGTAGACCAACTCATAAGGTGTGAAACCTGTTGTAGTTTTCCAAGTGGTGTTGTAGGCCCAGATGGCCTCAACCAAGCGATCTGCCCAATCATTCCTGCTGCTGCTCACCACTTTAGTCAAAATCTCTTCCAACATTCTATTAGTAACTTCCACCTGCCCATTAGCTTGCGGATGATAAGGGGTGGAAATTCTGTGCTTGATCTTGTGATAAGCGAGCAGGTCTTCAATCAGGTTAGAGGTGAACTAACTTCCTTGATCGGTGACTAACTCTCTTGGGTAGCCAAATTTGTAGAAGATATTTTCCCTTAAAAACTCAGCCACTTTTCCTTCTATCGCTGCCTTGATTGCCTTGGTTTCTGCCCACTTTGTCAAGTAGTCTGTGCACACAATGATGTAAGACCTTTGCTTTGAAGGAGGGTTGATAGGACCCACAAAATCCATGCCCCACTTCTCAAATGGCTTGAAGGTCACTTGAGGTTGGAGGGGCATTTCATCCCTTGGAGTCGGTTTCCCCATCCTTTGACATCGGTCACATTGGCTGATGTATCTTTTGACATCTTGATGAAGAGTGGGCCAATAGTAGCCTGCCTGTAGAATTTTGAAGGCAGTCCTTTTCGCTGCAAAGTGACCTCCACAGGGCCCATCGTAACAAGTCAGGAGGATGTCGAAAACTTCCTCCTCCCTAACACAACGCCTCAAGATCTGATTTAGGCCAAGTTTAAATAGGTTGCCCCTGATCCAAGTGAATGGAGCACTTTTCCTCACAATTTTGCTCTTCTCTCTTGAGGATAGGTGTGGAGGGAACTGTGCTGAGACCAAGTAATTTGCTATATCAGCAAACCATGGAGAGAGTACTAAAATAGCAAATAGGTGTTCGTCTGGCATCTGGTCATCCACTGTCCCTTCTTCACCTGCAAGCAAATCCAATCTAGACAGAAAGTCAGCAACAACATTTTCCTTACCTAGCTTGTCCACAATGGTCAAATCAAATTGCTGCAACAAGAGTAACCATCTAATGATACGAGCATTTACATCAGGCTTATTCATTAAATATCTAATCGCAGCATGATCAGTGTGTACGAATGTTTGATAACCAGTGATGTAGTGTCTGAACTTGTTTAGGGAATGGACTACAGCCAGGAACTCTTTTTCGGTTACAGTATAGTTCATCTCTGCCTTGGACAGGTTTTTGCTGACAAAGTATATGGCATATGGTAGTTTCTCCTCAACTTGTCCTAAGGCTGCCCCTATGGCTTTGTTCGAGGCATCGGTGTGGATGTGGAAAGGTAGGGCCTAGTTTGGACCTCTCAAGATCGGGGCGGACACTAGCTTATCTTTCAACTCATCCAGAGCCCCTTGATAGTCGTTAGTCCATTTAAACTCAACATCTTTCCCTAAGAGGCCAAACAATGGCGAGGCTAGCTTACTGAAATCTTTAATGAATCTTCTATAATATCCTGCTAAGCCTAGAAAACTCCGAACATCTCTTACCTTTTGAGGAGGTGGAACCTTTTGGATGATAGCAATTTTGTTAGGATCCACCTGTAATCCTTGCTGAGAAATGGTATGACCTAACACAGTCCCTTCAGTCATCAGGAATTCACATTTTTCAGGACTGAGGGACAAGTTCATCTCAATGCACTTGGTTAAAACTTTTCCCAGGTTGGACAATGCTTCTTGGAAGTTACACCCATAAGGAGTAAAGTCATCCATATAGATTTCCACCGAATCGTGAACCAGCTCAGCAAATATGCTCAATACTGCTCTCTGAAAAGTGCCAGGAACGTTGCAAAGCCCAAAGGGAAGGACCCGGTAGGCAAAGGTACCCCAAGGACAAGTGAAGGTGGTCTTATCTTGGTCTTCCGGGCTGATTTGGATCTGATTATACCTGTTAAACCCATCTAGGAAAGAGAAGAACTTCTTCCCTGCCAGCCCATCCAACACTTGATCTATGAAAGGCAAAGGGAAATGGTCCTTCTTGGTGGCTTTGTTAAGTTCTCGGTAATCTACACAGATTCTCCACTTCCCGTTTTTCTTGGGCACAAGCACCAGAGGTGAGACCCACTCGCTGTCAGATATGGGGTAGATGAATCCTGCATCCAACAACTTTTGCAATTCTTCTTTGACAATGTCTTTAAGGGCTGGGTTCATTCTCCTCTGAGGCTGCCTGACTAGTTTGCAATCCTCTTTGATGTAAATGTGATGGGTACAGACCGAAGGGTGGACTCCTTTCATCTCCTTATAGCTCCAAGCGAAGGCAACCAAATGGTGGCTCAATACGCTACACAACTCTTTCTCCTGGGAGGGAGATAGGGATGAGCTGATCTTTAAGGTTCTTTCAGGGCCAAATTCCACATTATTAACTCTGGGTGAGGTCGGATCGGCCACATAGAGGTCCCCTAAAGCGGTGGCTTGGGTACCTTCCACTAACTCCTCTAACGATAGTGCACTGGGAGGTGGATTTTGAATCAAATTTTCGATCAAGTCATCCTCGGTAAGAGGACCTCCCCTGGCGGCTTCTACTATGCACAATGGTGCAGAGTAGACTTCACCCTCATCTCCCTCCTCCAACCAGAGTGGTAAGTCATGTTCTAACAGAGGTTGGGCAGGAGGGTATAGGACTAGCTGTTTGGACATAGGCCCATTCTTGATGGTCATGCTTCCAGCTTGACAACTGATGTAAGCATCCGTAGTAGCTAACCAAGGCCTTCCCAAAATGAGGGGGTATCCAGAGAGTTTTGCCTTGGGTTGAAGGACCAAGAAGTCCGCAGGGTACTCCCAAGAATCAACAGAGACCAGGACATCCTCCACAATCCCTTCGAGAATCATGGTGGAGCGGTCTGCCAACTGCAGTACTGTCGAGGTCTTTCTTAAGGAACTCTGAAGTTTAAGTTTAAGCATAGTGTCCCTGGTCGTCACATTAATGGTAAACCCTAGATCAATCAAGGTGTGGGGGATTATGGTGCCATTGATGTGGACATCAACTACAGGACTCCCAGGGTCCAAATATTTTGGACAGATTACTTGCCCCAACATTAGATCGAACAGTTGTCCTATGACATTGATAGTTGGGGCATCTCTCTTGCGCCTGCCTGGGTGCCTGAAACACTTCTCCTTGATCAATTTGTTGTAGATTGGTACATCTTTTATGGCCTGGAGAAGTGGGATTTTCACACACAACTGTTTAAGTTCTCCCAGAAGTTCAGTCTCCTCTAGGTTTGGTTGCGTGGCTACTGTTAGTCGCTCAGGAAAGGGTGGAATGGCTTTGGGTTCACTTTCCTGTTTCTCTTCCTCTTCCTTCAGGGGAGGAGGTTGGCGATCTGGAAGGGCCTTTCCAAATCGTAGGTTGATCTCCTGAATCTCCACAGCATAGGTAGGGCATATTGTCTCTCCAGTGTATACCTGTTGGGCCTGTCTATTGTTGGGGTTCCAGTTTGGTTGAGCAGGCATCTGGGGTTATCTTGGAGGAGGCTGGAGCAGGAGGTAATGGTTGTGGTTGAGTAGGAGGTGGAGGCAAAATAGCGGGAGGAGAGTTGTATTGGGGCCTCCACCCCAGTTGAGGTGCATTCCACTGAGGTTGTGGCTGGACATGAGAGTGAAACGAATGAGCAGCAGGTTGAGTATGGTATTGAGATGGATAAGACCAAGGAGGAGGTGTGGACCAGGAAGGATGAGTAGGGGGCCCCCAAGAAGGCATGTGAGTGGATTGGTTGGGGTTGTAATAAGTTTGGGATGTTCCTTGCATCCCCTGCTGGTAAGGTCTGGACCCATGTGGCCTCCTTTGGTTAAGGAAGTAGAGTGGCTCAGTGGCCCCTTCAGCCCCTTGGTACATGGCTTTAAGTCTAGGTAAGGTTGGGCACTGGTTCGTGGGGTGGTCTTCCTCACAAACGAAACATACCTCCACTGAGTGCAATGGACACTCGTTCTTAGGATGCTTCCTTGTACATCTGGGACAAAAAATGGCCAAAGCCCTCTCAGCTTCCTCTTTCTTCTGTTGGATTCGGAAAGTATCCAGTTGCATGGCAATGGTCTGTCTCATCTCACTTTTGAGGTCTTCCATCTGATTAGCAAACTCATGCTTGGAGAAGGTGGTACTAGCTGAGAGTGGATTCCCCCTACCTCGTTTTCAGGCTGCCCTAGAGTGGTTTCTAAACACAGTCTTTATGTCCTCATAAGGTAGTTGGTAGATGTCTCCTCCAGCTAGCAGATGGAGGGTATCTAGAAGGTCTTTGGGGACTCCTCGGAGCAGAACCAGCTTCAAAGATTTAGGGTCAAGCGTGCACCTGGCCCGTTTATAGCTAAGTTGGAACCTTTCCTCGTAGTCTTCTAAAGACTCATCACTTCCCATGGTCATCCGAAAGATTTCTCCCTTTGTTTCCTTTAACCTACAGTAGTCCCGGTATTTGTTGTTAAAGGCTTGCTACATCTGAGCCCAAGTTGTGATACTGTTTCCAGGTAACGCCATGAACTAGCGTAGTGCTGCATCCTTGAGGGTAGAGGGAAAGAGTTTCAACTTTTGCTCGTCTTCTGCATAGTCATAAGTTCGACAAAGGACAACAAACTCAAACAGGAAGGTATCAGGGTCTTCAGTGGTCAATCCATGGAAATGAGGTAAGGCTGAGGGACTTATGTTTTTCATCTTCATGTCCCTGTTGGTCTCTCGGATGGGAAAGGCACCTTCTATTCTCTCCTCATCTTCTCTACCGTTTCTGTTTTCAACCATGGTCTCAAAAGGAATGTTTTCTTGCTCTTCTTCTGTTATAGGATCTTCATATATCTCTAGAGGTTCACCTATAGGTTCTTCTGGATCACTGCCACCGAAGAAGAGAGAAGGGTGACTCAACGATGTGGTGGGGGTGTTGGGTAAGAATTTCCCTGTATTGTCTCTATTCCTACGAGGCATGAAATGGAATATTTTTGGTGGAGTTTTGGCATTTTTTTTCTGCTTGTACCTGCAAAATTGAAATAGATTGAACTGCAACTAACTAAAATCTATCTTGCTGAAATGAAAATGCAGAATTGAAATGAAAGCAGGAAAGGACTAATCTATTTTGCTGAAATGAAATTGCAGGAATGAAATGCTAATCTACGCTTGCAGAATTGAAATTGCGGAATTGAAATGCTAATCTATGAAAGCAGGAAAGGTCTAATCTACTTTTGCAGAAATGAAATTGCAGAATGGAAATGAAATAAACTACTTAGCAGAAGGTTGTAGTAGAAAATAGAAGAAAAGCAGCAATCACAAATACTCTGACGCTTCCCTGGCAATGGCGCCAAAAAGAATGGTGGGCTCCAGTATTGCAGCAATAATGCTGCAACTCCTAGGACTCCCTTCTTTACTTTTATCAACCCAGTAGTTCGTAACAAACTTGGAAGCGACGGTGCTATATGCACAAGTACTAGCTCTTGCCGCAGGCTGTCACTTGATCAGCTGGCACAAGTCCGCTAGGAGCTTAAGCCAACTTCTATGAGCTCTTAGAAGAAGCTTTTAACTGTGATGGACAAAAACTAACTCAACCAGAGGCTAATCTACTTGCAGAAAGAAGTTGAAAGCTAGAAAGGAACGCAAACCCTAACAAACCCTAGTTTTACCGATTAACCCTACTGGTGCAAGTAAAAGGATGAAAGCTACAGAAATGGATGCCATTGACTTCTAGAAAAGTAAAATGCATGTGACTAAGCTACTTCTGAAGAGAAATATGAAGAAAACATCTTTTTGTATTTTCGAATAATATTTGTGGAATCACTTTGCAGGTGTTTTGACTATTTTGACTGTGCAGAGGTTGATTGGCGAAAGGAAATGGAGTGGACGCTTGCAGGAGGTTGGGAAGGTGAGAAGAGGGCCTAAGGGGGTCCCTAGCACCCTTCCAGAGAGGTTCACAGTGATCAGATCTCAAGAAACCGCTTTCGTGAGCTTCTACAGGAAGTCTACAGGGGTTCTACAAGATGTTCTGTGGCTTCTACAGGATGTTTCTACAAGATGTTCTGAAAGGGGATTTTGGAGGGTTGATGGTGGAAGAAAGGTGAAGAAGTGGGTACGGAGGTTGGATGATGATGTGGAGGGGTCCAGGACCTGGCGAACGAAGCAGGTGAGTGATAAGGATGGTTGGATTTGTTCAAGGAGGGGTAGAGCAATGTTGCACAAAAATATGAAAATTAGGTCAAAGTGAGAGAACGTAGCGAATGTGAGGCAAGAATCAGAGTTGGAGGATGGAGTAGGCGGTATTGATGGAGTAGGGGTAGGCAAAGAGGTATCACAGGTGCTTTGCAAGTTATTTTCCAAACTATTTAAACAAAGACTCGGAAAACCAAAGCCCTAGCTACTTTAACCCAATCTGACCTAAATATCAGCAAAGAAAATGAACAGAAGTTTATTGGCAACAAGATCATGTGAAATAGCTATGAAAACTAAGCAATCATGGACCTGAGCATGTAGCCGCAACTGGTATCAAGTTCCACAAATGAGAATCTAACACTAACAATTGCATGATGAAGCAAAGACAGTGTTTTTGGTGGCGGCAAAGATGCCTTGGTCCCAGCTCATGGTCCCACGGAGGGAGAGGTGAGATCAGGGGTGCTTGATAGCCTTTTTTTGAAAATCTTGTCTGTTATCAACCTATCAAACCAATCTGAACATGAAAAGCTTTTTTAATCATCAACAATTACCTAGGTAACCAAGCAAGACTTTAATCTACTTAATAGAAATTATTTGATAAAGACATCAACAACACATAACAGTACACAAAGGAAGCCTTGGCACTTGGGTTGGGCCCAACCCCAAGAGCTGCAAGCTCCTAAGAAGAAGCTCAGAACTGGTGCCAAATGAAACTGCTTTCCATTACTCAAAAATAACCATGTCACAAAAGAAGTTGTACAGCAGAAGCTACAAAATGAGCTAAGAAACTAGCAGCACTATAGTGCAGAATACAACTGTTCAAAAAAGTAACCTACGAAGGTTGGAAGCCTTCCTATTTATGCACCACGAGGACCTCCAACAGTCCTCCTTGATTCGAGGGGCTTGGCTGCCCAAACTGCTAGTACTCAATCACTTCATAAAAGCTGCTCGGCTGCCCTTAGGAATCAACGTTGGTGGGCTGCTGAACTCTGAGCTGATGGTGGAGAACTTGAGGAAGAGGCCATTTAGTGCAGGAGGCACCCTCCCTACGAATCCTCAGCCTTGTCCCCTTGCATTCGGCTGTCAAATGGCTCATAAATGCTTGACCTTGGTCCAAAAGTTGTCCAAAAATCTGCAATAAACACGTATTAGTCTTCATGGTCAATTGAATATCCTCATTCGTTCAATCAACATAAATATACTCAAAAGCATGCATAGACTATGAAGAATGGTGGATTAATGGAGAACAATAGGCAAAATGAGCCCAATAAGTTACCCATTTTTGGGGCTCATCACATCTCTTAATAAATTTCCCAAGTTTCAGCAGCACTCAGCGCAATTTGCAAACGATCAAGATGATGATAACTTAGAATATGTTTTTACTTCCTCACCAGCATCACAACTTTCATCCCATCTTAGAAGTGATTATGAAGATATCTGGATCTTGGATTCCGGGGCAACTCAGCACATGACTTATCGACATGATTTTTTCTAGAATTTTCAAGATTGCCAACTTAATTCCATTTTTCTTGCAGATGACACAGAACATACTCCTTATGGAAAAGGAGCAGTTAAAGTTTTTCTCCCTGGCATTGGAGAAAAAATGATTTCCAATGTATGGTATGTACCAACTTTTAAGAAAAATTTGCTCTCTTTAGTCACGATTCGACAAGCAGGGCATCAAGTGATTATGGAAGATGGTTTAGTCAAGATTAATTCAGTTAAACAAAGTTTGAAAACTGTCATGACAGGTTATGAAGATGGAAAACTGTTACGATGAAAGGGACAGTTATTCCAAGGCATTCTGATTTTGCAGGGGCAATAAGTACAGGTATTTCACCTGTAAGACTATGGCATGTAAGATATGGACATTTAAATTTTGAGAGTCTTTCTCAATCGCAAAAATAAGGAATGGTTAAAGGACTCCCCACTTTCAAAAGGGAAAATGCAAAATGTGAAGCTTGCATTTATGGCAAACAAAGTTGAGAAAGTTTTCCAACAAGTTCATGGCGTGCAAACAGGGCGCTACAACTAGTTCACAGTGATGTTTGTGGACCACTACAAACTTCCTTTGGTGGTTGCAAATATTTCTTACTATTCATTGATGATTTCAGTAGAATGATTTGGTTTACTTCTTGAAGAACAAGTCAGAAGCATTTGAGAAGTTTAAAAATTTTCGCCAACTTGTTGAAAATGAAGTCAAAGAAAAGATAGGTACTCTCAGGATAGATAATGGGGGATAATTCACTTCAAATGAATTCAAAACTTAGTGCAGTGAAAATGGCATAAGACGACATCTTACTAATGTTTACACTCCGCAGCAAAATGGAGTAGTTGAAAGAATGAATCGCACCTTTCTAGGAATGGTGAGATCCATGTTAACTTTCAAGAGGTTAAGTCCAACATATTCGGAAGAAGCAATACATACAGCTGTCTACTTAAGAAACAGATCTCCAACTGCTTTTTTAGATGGAATCACACCTTATGAAGCTTGGTTTGGTTTCAAACCTCGAGTTAAACATCTTAGAGTTTTTGGATCAGTATGTTATGCCTTAGTTCCGAAAGAAAAACGAATTAAGCTTGACTCAAGAAGTTTAAAATGTACCATGATTGGCTATTCTGATGAGAAGAAAGGGTATTGTCTTTTGACCAATGGAAAATTCATTGTGAGCAGGGATGTCATTTTTGATGAAACTGAGAGTAAGAGTGCTGAAGAAATTGAAAATCTTCTTCAAAAGTTAGAAACTAAGGGAAGTAAACGAAATGGAAAAATGCAAAGTCAACCAACTTCACCAAATTGGTATGAACTTGATTTTCCTTCCTCTGAAGATGAGTCATCCAGTCCATCTACAACATCATTTGGGTCTTATAGCAGTTCATCCACATCTCCAAGCAGCAACAGTGCTTCAGATAGTGATTCTCCAGACTCTTCACCTGAACGAAGAACATCAGTTTATATTAATCCTCTTTACAATGATGGAGACTTTACAGAAGCACAAACAAGTGAGCACCAACTACCGAAATGGGCAGTTCAACTTTTGAAAGATGTAAAGCCTGACGAGCAGAATAAAACAAGCACTAGAAGGGCACATAAAAGTGAAGGCAATTTTGCCTTTTTGGCAAATGATTTTACTGAACCTTCCACATACAGAGAAGCAGTAAAACATAAAGAATGGCAACAGGCTATGGTTGAAGAATATCAAGCAGTGATTGATAACAACACTTGGAAACTTGTTGATTGTCCATCAAATGTTAAACCTATAGGATGCAAATGGGTTTACAGAATTAAGTATAATCAGAAGGGAGAACTTGAAAAGTATAAAGCACGACTTTTCGCAAAAGGTTTTGCACAGCAGGAAGGCATTGATTATGAGGAAACTTTTGCTCCTACAGCTAAATGGAACACCATCAGATTAACACTTGCATTGGCCGCTCAGAAAGGATGGAAAGTTCATCAAATGGATGTGAAAAGTGCTTTTCTCAACGGGGATTTACAGGAGGAACTGTATATGACCCAACTGCTAGGTTTTGAAATTGAAGGACAAGAACATAAAGTCTGCGAATTGATCAACGCTTTATATGGATTAAAACAGGCTCCCCGAGCTTGGTATGCAAAGATGGATGAATACCTTACGAAAGTTGGTTTTCAACGAAGTGAATCTGATGATACTTTGTATGTGTGACAACAGGGAAAATATGTGGTAATTCTTGTTATGTATGTAGATGATTTGATCATTATTGGCAACCATGATGATCATATTGCACAAGTGAAAAAGGAGTTACATGCAGGTTTTAAGATGACAGATTTGGGATTACTTCACTATTATCTTGGAGTTGAAGTCTTCCAACGTCCGCATCATATTTTCATTTCTCAGAGTAAGTATGCAGCAGAGGTTCTTCAGCGATTTGGCATGCAGGATTGCAAGCACATTCTCACCCCCATGGAGCAAAACTTGAAACTTTCAAAATTTGAAGGGGGGAGAAACGGTGGACAGTACAACTTACAGACAGTTCATTGGCAGCTTGATTTATTTGACAAATACTCGTCTTGATCTATCTTATGCAGTCAATATTCTTTCACGTTTTATGCAGGAACCGCGAGACAGCCACTGGAATGTAGCCAAAAGAGTTCTTTGATATATCCAAGGAACAAAAGATTTTGGTCTTCTTTACACAAAGACTAAAAATTTTGTACTTGGTGGATATTCCGATGCTGACTTCGCTGGGAGTATTGATGATCGAGCATCAACATCAGGTTATTTAATGAACATGGGGTCAGCAGCAGTGTCTTGGAGTTGTAAGAAACAAGCTACAGTGGCCACTTCTTCAGCAGAAGCAGAGTACATTTCAGCATGGGAAGCAGCATGTGAAATTGTTTGGTTGTGCCGAATTTTGCAGGACTTGGGCATTTCTCAGGCAGAAGCTACATCATTATTCATTGACAGCCAGTCAGCCATCAAACTTGCCAAGAACCCAGTTTTTCATTCAAAGACAAAGCATGTGGACACCAAGTATCATCATATCAGATCTCTCATTGCCAAAGATGTCCTCAAGCCAGTTTATTGTCCTTCTGAAGATCAGATCTCCGACATTTTCACAAAACCACTTGGCAGAATAAAATTTACTAAGTTCAGGGATGAACTTGGTATCTGTTGTAATGTATCTTTGGATCATAGGGGGAATGTTAGATGATCCAAACATACAATTTTATCATAGGTTATAAAATTAAAATAAAATAATTATTAATTTAAGATATCAAATTAATAATTATTATTCTAGAATGTTTAATTATTTAGAATTAGTATATTGTTGTAACTAGATATGACTCTCCAAATGTGTTGTATCTTAGGCTCTATTTTAGGAGATTTGTTAGCTAGTTGGTTGGAATAGCATTTATTGTAAATGGACACTTGTTATTTAATAAGTGATCGATAATTAGAGGTAGTTAGGACATGGAGCTTATAAATAGTTCATTGCAAGAGTGTTTGGATGTTTGGGTATAAACTCTTGCAAAATCAAATTATGTAACTATTTTTTTCTGATTAATAAAATTACGTGTCTGAGGACACTTCTGCCATTAGAAATTCCACTCTGATTGTATTTTATTAAAATAATTAGTATTTTTAAAGGAGTTCCTCAGTCTAAACTTAGGGAAATTAAAATATTAATGGATATTAATCAAAATATGAGTGAGAATGATCTAGAAGGCGGATCAAGCTATGTTTTAATCTTAGCCGTTGATTAGAGACTTAATCTCGGTCATTGAAGACTCAACAGGAAAAGCATAAAATGGAGGCTCGGGGTTCATTTGGAAACACACACACAAAGATTGAGGAAATCGATTTTCCGAGGTGAGAAGTTCTCAGGAGGAAAATCGATTGGGGAGATCTTACCGCTGAGGGGTAGTGAGAGTCTAGGAGAAGCACTTTCCAGAGAATACTGACAGAGAGGCGTAGAGAACTTGCAGAGAAGCAGCGCAGTATCCAGGAGAGCTGACGCAGAGAAACTACCTACCATGCAGAATCCAGAACTACAGGAACATCTGAAACTGCTGGGAACTGCCGAAACCGTCGGGAACTGCCAGAACAACCGGGAGAGTTGACGCAAAGGAAACATAGTAACCCTGAGAGTTGACGCAGAAAAGTTGCCTGTCACGCAGAACCAGAACTGTCGGAACAACCAAAATTGTTGGATCTGGCGGGAATTGTCAAAACAGTGGGGAGAGCTGATGCAGAGGGCAGAGAATGTGACGCAGAGCCAACACAAAAATGGTCGGGGTTAGCCAGTCTTGTGCCGAATCAGCCAGAATTATGTAGGGTGAAGTGACGTAAAACTCACTCAGATTGTCTGCCAGTATTTTCTCTATAAAGGATTGCTAGATGAGCATCCTAGATTTGTATTCAAAGATTTCTCTTGCATAATAATAAAACCCTTAGAGATGTTGCACTGGGTTTCCTGCATTGGGTTTTTTCGGGGACTACTGTGTCCAAAAATAAGTGTGTCCTATGTATCTTATTCTTTGCTCTAGTTTCTATTTCATGAGATCAAATATTTAATTAGTGTAGGCTGCAGAACTAATTTTCTTCAGTATTCAGAAAAATAACTTGATGAATGTAATTTAAAAATCAAGTAGGTGAAGTAGATACATATTTGCTGCAATAGTGGTTCCTTCAAGTGTAAGAATTTTCACATGGTATCAGAGCATTGATTTTGGAAGAGGAAGAACAGATCCAGTACTGAGCCGTGAGGCTCAAAGCTGCACTTGGCAGCAATTCGAATCCCCTTGAAGGGATTGCGCAATCCTAGGCGGGAATTAGATTCGAGGAAATCTCTCTCTGAGTGAGATGACAGAGAGGTACGATTTCTAGTTCATGAGTTTTCAGACGCAGAGGGAGTGATGCAGAGCCTCCACGTAGTACTTGAAGGGCGCAGTTTCTGCCGGGGCAAAAATTCACTGTAAAATAACAAAGACGCGTAGAAGGGGAATTTTCTCCTCAAAGAACTTTCTGCCAAAAAGTTCGAATTTCTCACTCGCTGAGCAGTGCTAAGCAGTGACTAGAGGAGTCAGTTCGGCAGTTGGGTGAGATGGCATCGCATGGGCTCAGAGATCAGGAAAGATTGGATGGAGCCTACAACTATGTCATATGGAAGATCAGAATCTTAGCTGTTTTGGAGGAATATGATCTCGAGGCCTGCATCAAAAGTGTTGTAGTTGTTCCTGCTGACAACGATCAAAAGAAGAAAGTACAAGGCTGAGTAGGGGAAGGCAAAGGGGCTCATTCCCAATGGAGTTCAAAATCATGTGGTCTCACACTTGCAGCGCAAGGTTACAGGCCAAGAGATGTGGGAAGCTTTTTCTTCTTCGTATGAAGGCTCTTCCAAACAATGGACGATGTACTTAGAGCTGAAGTTGCAACGAACTTTGATGCAGAAAGGATAAGGGGTGAACCTCTATATTCATCGTCTTCAGGACATTAGAGACAAACTTGCAACAGTGGGGTCCACTCCTCAACCAACTGCGATGGTGAGGATAGCCTTGAATAGAGTCTCGGATGAATGGCAAGTTTTCGTCCAAAGCATATTGGGTAGAGAAAAACTACCTTCATGGGAGGAGATGTGGGCAGCTCTTCAGTAGGAGTTAAGGAGGGACCTAGTGAAGGTCAACCTCAATGGCAGCAATGGAAGTGGAACAAAGACAAATGAGGAGGAGAACACAACTTTAGCATCGAAGGAACAGCAGAAGCCGAAGCGAAAGGACATTTCGAAGGTGAAATGTTTCAGTTGTGGCGAGTTGGGCCACCATGCATCCTAATGTCCTTTGAAGAAAAAGGATAAGGATGAGAAACATGATCCTAAGGCTACTTCAGCAAAGATTGACGAGGATGAGTTTGTTATGAGTGCCCACACATCTCCAGGAGGGAGATGGGGCGACATTGAGCTGTAGTCGGGAGGACTACATGTGGGCAAGATCCTTGAGGAGTCCACCTCTGGATCAATTCCTTGCTACGAGAGACCAAGATTCAGCAGTAGCAAGATGGACTTAGTGTCAAATTATGTCGTTGATTGTTTGGAGGACAGATGCAGTAGCTAGAGACCAGAGATTGATCAGCGCAGAGAAAGGTTGGCAATAGTGCAGTTGGCACAGTGTAGAAATCAGCAGCAGCGCAGAAGATTCAAAGGGTCAGAGACTAGAGAAGTTAAATTCCAACATTCATGGTATTATGCTAAACACAGTTAAGTTCAACTAATTTTGGATGTTTTTTCAGTTGCTTCTCTTAGCAACTGAGTTGTAGTATAGATGCAGTGTTAGCAATGGCAGTGCTAGCAGCATAGCAGATGCAACGTTTAAGAGGGAGTTGTAGTATAGATGCAATAGTGGCAGTAGCAGTGTCATGGGAAGCAGTACAATAGCAGCAGTAGCACAGTGTTGGTGGTTGCAGCAGTGCAGAAAGGAGGAGCTTCAGAAACAGAGCAGCATGCAAGGGGACATTTTTGCTAGAGCACTTTCCTCGCGAAGAGGGAGTGTTAGTTTTTGGTAGCATTGGAAGTACTCTAGCCTTGAAAATTGGTCGAGAGGCTAAGGCACATGAGTTCTAAAGAACCCAGAAACCCTTTGATGAAATTCCACATGGATTGTATTTTATTGAAATAATTAATATTTTTAATGGAGTTCCTAACTTTAAACTTAGGGAAATTAAAATATTAATGGGTATTAATCAAAATATGGGTGAGAATGATCTAGAAGGTGGATCAAGTCATGTTTTAATCTTAGTCGTTGATTAGAGACTCAATCTCGGTTGTTGAGGACTCAACAGGAAAAGTATAAAATGGAGGATTGAGGTTCATTTGGAAACACACACACAGAGATTGAGGAAATCGATTTTCTGAGGTGAGAATTTCTCAGGAGGAAAATCGATTGGGGAGATCTTGCAGCTAAGGGGCAGTGAGAATCCGAGAGGACTTTCTAGAGAATAATGACAAAGAGGCGGAGAGAGCTTGCAAAGAGGCAACGCAGTAGCCGAGAGAGCTGACGCAGAAGAGTTGTCTATCACGCAGAATCCAGAACTGTCGAAACTGCCGGAACTGCTGGGAGCTGCCAGAACAGCCGAGAGAGCTGATGCAGAGGCAACGCAGTAACCAGGAGAGCTAACGCAGAAAAGTTGCCTGTCACGCAAAATCCAGAACTGCTAGAACAACCGAAACTATCAGAATTGCTGAGAACTATTGGAACATCCGGGAGAGTTGACACAGAGGGTAGAGAAGGTGAAGCAGGGCTGACGCAAAGCCAACGCAGAAATAGTCGGGGTTAGCCAATCTTGTGCCAGATCAGCCGAAATTCTGCTGGGTGAAGTGAAGTAAAACTCACTCTGATTTTTTGCCAATATTTTCTCTGTAAAGGATTGCTAGATTAGCATCCTAGAGTTGTATTTGGATATTTCTCCTGCATGATAATAAAACCCTCAGAGCTACTGCACCGGTTTTCCCGCATTAGGTTTTTCCAGGGGCTATTGTGTCCAAAAGTAAGTGTGTCCTATGTATCTTGTTCTTTGCTCTAGTTTATGTTTCATGAGATCAAATATTTAATTAGTGTAGGCTGCAGAACTAATTTTCTTCAGTATTCAAAAGAATAACTTGATGAATGTAATTTAAAAATCAAGTAGGTGAAATAGATTTAGATTTGCTGCAGTAGGGTTTCCTTCGAGTGTAGGAATTTTCACAGTGTGGGCTTCCCCTATTATAGCTACCCTTTCACTTTGACGCGTGGACTACATGATTCCCCTAATCCCTACTCCATTCCATTATTATATCATTTGGGACCTACCACTTGCGGGATGCACCATAGACATGTCACCCCCTTTAGCGATTGAAACCACCTAATAGGGTCCTTGGTTAACCCCCTTATTGGTCTTGGAGACACTTGTACATTCCAAAGCCCACTATGTAAGGGAATGCCACCATGAAGTGCCCCAATGATCCCATGACTTGTAAACTTTATTACTTGACTATTCTAACGACTTGTTGTATTGGAGAGTAAGGGGAGGCATTAGATCTTATGCAGGATTGCGGATGGGTTTTCATTTGGGGCTTGGTCTCCCTATACGAGGTCCTAGCCCTCCAAAGGGCCACATTAACACATGCTGTGAAAATTCCAATGTGGAATCTATTTCAACGACCAAAAATTATTCTCCTAATTATCAATTTTATTTAACAATTTATTTGCAGTTTGCTATGACAAATACTGAATAAATCACACTGCAACCTTCACAAATAAAACTGCAGAAAATAAATAGCACTGGAAACTGAGAAATGCTAGTACACACACATAAAATATGAGACAATTATTTTTGGACAAATGTCATCGGAAAAACCCAACTTGGGAAAACCAGTGCAGCAGTGAGGGTTTTTATTATTATGCAACAGTGAAAATATAAGTACAATCTAGATGCCTGAAACTAGCAATCCACAGCCAGAAAATTTAGGCAAAATTATTGAAGGGAATTTACCCTTCCTCAACAAGCAATCCCTGCATAACTTGCCTAGAAATCTCAGCCTCCTCAAGATTCTGTGTCGCCCTCTGCGCTGGACTGCACAATCACTATAACGTCTAGACACTGACCAGTCTTTGAAGAAGTCGTTCTGCCTTCTGCTACTGAGAAATTTCTCTCCAACCCTCTGGATCCTCTTCCCTACCTCTGGATTTGAGAACAATTTTCTCTCCATCAAATCGCACTGCCCTCTCTAAAGCCATTGTGCAGAGCTTTGCGCTGCCTCACGAGATACAGGTCCTCTTGCTGCTGCCTCTCCAAATGTGGAAAACTTCCTCCAAATCATTGTCCCTACCCCTCACTCACTGGTTCGATCTCTGGTTCTCTCCAGCAACTGACTGCTGCTACTCTAGAAATCGATTTGCTAAGAAATCAAACTACTCAAGTGTCTTCTCCATCACAACATCGGGCTCCTCTTATAATCCACTATTGGAGCACTAACGACCAAGATTAAAACATAATCGATGGCTAGGATCATCTCTGGATCAATCTATCTGAGTTTCTGGACTATCTTGCCTTATCTCAATTAACACTGATTAATTAACCATATTCCCTAAGTTTAAATGGGAATTATTTAAAAAACGACTAATAATCTAATTGGGATTTGCCAAGAAATCAAACTGCTCAAGTGTATTCTCGATCACGACATCGACTTCCTCTTATAATCCACTGTTGGACCACTAACGACCAAGATTAAAACATAATTGATGGCTAGGATCATCTTTGGATCAATCTGTGTGAGTTTCTAGACTATCTTGCCTTATCTCAATTGATACTGATTAATTAACCATATTTGCTAAATTTAGATGGGAAATATTTAAAAAATGACTAATAATCTAATTGAGACACTTCTATGCAGAATTTTCAGAAATGATTTCTCGGTTTTGGAGATCTATTCTAGCGTCTCCACCAAATTTCATTGCCAAAACACATCCGATACTACAAAAAATAACACTCCCTCTTAGCGAGGAATGTGTTTTAGTGCTGCACACCCTGCTACAACATTTTGTCTCTTTATCATTTCCTATCACGTTACTAATGTCTGGCCATACTACCCACCAACCACTGCACAACTATGATATAAACTGCATTTGTGTTGCTATTGGCCCTACCAACACTGCATCTGCATGTTGATTTGGGGTAGCATCGGATGTGCTCTAGCCATGAAAATTGGTGGAGAGGCTAAAGCACATGAGATCTCCAAGGCCCAGAAATGGTTTGGGCAGATTCTAACTGATTTGGGAGATATTAAAATAATTAATATTTTTAATGGAGTTCCTAAGTCTAAACTTAGGAAAATAAAATATTAATGGGTATTAATATAAAACTGGGTTAGAAGGTTCCAAAAGTCATGGATCAAGCCACATCTAATCTTAGCCATTGATTAGAGATTTAATCTCGGCCGTTGAAGAATCAACAGGAAAAGTATAAGAAGAGGCTTGAGGGTCAGTTGGAGAACATACTGAGGGAGACCAGTCAATCCAATTTCTGGAGCGGGGTTAGCTGAAAAATTCGAACTAGTAGTCTGGGGAGAAACAGAAGGCAATCGAAACAGAGAGTCGGGATCAGCACCAGAAGACTATCGCAAAGGTTGGAGAGGCAGACGCAGAGGCAGCAGAGTGCGTAGTCACTAGAAGGCCTGCATGGGTGATGCAAAGAGGCTCAGTGCTAACGCAGAGAGGCAGGAGCTAACGCGGTAGGTCTGGGAACTGCGTAGAGGCTAGTAAGCCTGATGCTGAGGTTGGGAGAAGTGTTGGAGAACTTGTTCTTTGTTGGGTAAGCTAGTTTGGCACCTAGTTGTGCTAAAGAATTGTTGAATAATAAAATCCTCCTATGCTGCACTGGATTTCCCACATTGGGTTTTTCCGGGGACATTTGTCCAAAATATGTGTTGATGTGTTGATTCTTGTGCATGTGTTTGTTTATGTATTATGGTGTGATATCTGCAGCAGAATTTATTTTAATGTTTACTGAAGGGTTTTTTGTAAATAACTTATTGGCAAATAAGTAGGAAAAATAAATTAGTTGTTGCAGTGATAGAATTTTCACATGGTATCAAGAGCAAGTAATGAGAGACAGGAAGGGAAAATCAATTATGGGTCGAGAGCATGATGCAGAGGCATCTACGTCAAGGGACTCGCCAGATTTTCAGAAAATTGCACAAGAGACAGTGATTTGGATTTCTCTATGTTGGCTTCTAGGCTGGAAGAAAACGTGTCTTGTGTGACTAGCTCTGCATCATCAGAAGTATGGTATATAGACAGTGGAGCCTCTTGGCATATGATGGGAATCCGGGAATGTTTCTCAGATTATCGGGAGGAGAGGATGAACTTTCAAATCACCATGGGGAGCAAGGCAAAGTGTACTCTAGTAGGGATGGGTACCATAGTTTTTCAAACACAAATGGGAGAATCGTTTCGTGCTACCAACGTGTTGCATGTGCCTGGATTGGGGATGAATTTACTTTCCGTGTCGCAACTTCAAGGCAAAGGCTGCTATGACATTTCTTCATCAAGGAGAAAGTATACGTCAAACACCTAAACTGGAAAAAGAAAGTGCAGATCGGGATCAAAAGTAACAGGTTGTACAGACTACAAATAGAATCACCAATGTCACTAATAAGCGGTCATGGGGACAAGGATTTGAACAAACTATAGCACAGAAGAATGGGACATTTGCACCATGGGGCTCTGAGAGTTCTCAAAAACACTATAACAGGAGTTTCAAATCTTAGTACGGAATGAGATGATGTATGCAAAGGATGCGCTCTGGGAAAGTATGCTAAAACAACATTTCCTAGAAGTAAGAACAGGGCTAAGAGTTTACTAGGATTGATAGACTCAGGTATCTGCGGACCTATGTCCACTCAAGCTCTTAGTGGTGCCGAGTACTTCCTTACCTTCATTGATGACCACTCAAGGAAAACTTGGATTTATTTTCTAAAAACCAGGGACGGGGTTTTCTATCGATTCAAAGAGTTCATGTCTCTGGTGGAGAATCTAACTAGGAAGAAAATAAAAGTTTTGCACCCAAATAATGGTGGAGAGTATGTAGATAAAGACTTCACTGATTTTTGTGCTAAGGAAGGCATCAGAAGAGAGTGGACAGCTCCATACAATCCGGAGCAGAATGGAGTAGCAGAAAGGAAGAACAAGACTATTGTAGAAGCAGCTAGGGCCATGATGTATGATCAGGATATGCCAAAATTCCTATTGGCAGAAGCATGCAACACAATAGTCTATGTTTAGAACATTACTCCTCATCGGGCATTAGACAAGATTACTCCAGACAAAGTTTTCACAGAAAAGACGCCTGAAGTCAGTCATTTCAAGATATTTGGAAGCTTAGCATATTGTCGCATCCCCGAGGAAAAGACGAAGAAGCTGGATCAAACTACAGAGAAAGGATATCCAGTGGGATATAGAGAGAACGCTAAGGCATACAAAATCTATCTTCCAGGAAGCAGGAAGGTAGTAGTTCGACGATATGTGAAGTTCATGGAGGACAAGGCTTTCAGAAAATCTCGAGAAATGCCTTACGTGGAGCAATCAAAAGAGGAGTCATTGGTCAAACCTCTTCAACCAATGGAAGTAAAGAATTCTTCCTCAGATCAGGAAGAATCTCAAGATGGGAGGAGATAACAGAAGCACCTGCTGGCAGAGGAAGAATGAGCAAGGAACTTTGTAATATTCTGTGAGATGCAGAGGACTTCATCGGTGCGCCAAGGAACAATAAGAGGGAGTGAAAATAGCCAGATAGATATCAAGCATTAGTAGCTTAGGATGGGGAGCCTGCCAGTTTTCAGGAGGCATCTCAACATCAGGTTTGGCTAGCTGCGATGGTAGAGGAGTACAACTCCATAATGGTAAACGATGTCTGGGAGGTAGTGCCAAGGCCTCAAGACAGATCAGTAGTAGGTTCGAGATGGATCTACAAGATTAAATACGTTGCAGACAACAGTGTTGAGAAATACAAAGCCAGGTTTGTGGCTAAGGGGTATGCTCAGAAGGATGGAATTGACTATGAAGAGACCTTTGCCCCGGTAACCAGGTATACATCTATTAGAACCGTGATATCTCTTGCAGCATAGATGGGGTGGGAGATTCATCAAATGGATGTCAAAACAACATTTCTGAACGGGGTGATAGAAGAAGAGGTATACATTGAACAACCAGAGGGCTTTGAGACACATGAGAAGAAGTCTCATGTATGCAGATTGAAGAAAGCCTTGTATGGGCTGAAACAGGGACCTAGAGCATGGTATGGTCAAATCAATGGCTACTTGCAGAAGATGGGATTTGTCAAGAGTGGCGCAGATCCAAATCTCTACTATCTGGTTGTAGAGAATGAGCCTCTAATCTTAGTATTGTATGTGGATGATCTCTTTCTAACAGGATCATCCAGGCTCATCGAGGACTACAAGAAGAATCTAACCATGGAATTCGATATGAAGGATTTGGGACGAATGCATTATTTCCTAGGGTTGGAAGTTTGGCAGCAAAAGGGGGAGATCTTCCTTGGGCAAGGGAGATATGTTACAAAAATCCTGAAGAGATTCAGGATGGAGGACTGTAGATCCATGGCTCCTCCAATGATCACCAACTGGAAGAAGATTGATGCATCAAAAGACAAGGATGTTGATCCCAGCTTATACAGACAGCTCATAGGGTCCCTGATGTATCTAGTCAATACCAAGCCTGACATTTGTTACGCTGTCAACACCCTCAGTCAGTTCATGGTGGAACCAAAGAGGGCGCATTGGGCAGCAGCCAAACATGTTCTCAGATATATACAGGGAACAGTCGATTATGGACTCTTGTACACTAGGAGTAAGGATATCAAATTGAGTGGATTTACTGATGCAGATTGGGCGGGAAGTTCAGTGGATCGGAAAAGTACCTCTGGGTACTGTTTCAACATTGGATCAGGAATGACCTCTTGGTGCAGTAGGAAACAAAAATCCGTGGCTCTGAGCTCAGTAGAGGCAAAATATATGAACGCAAGCACAACTTCGTGCAAAGCCATATGGCTTAGAAAACTGCCTGTGAACCTATTCAGAAGAAATATGTAGGCGACCAGGATCATGTGCGATAATCAGAGTTGCATCAATCTTTGAGAATCAAGTGTTTCACAATCGCTCAAAGCATATTGATATCTGATGTCACTTTGTCAGAGACTGTGTCCAACGAGGAGTTGTACAGTTGAGCTACACTCCTATAGGAGAACAAGTGGCAGACATCCTTACCAAGGCCCTTGGAAGAACCAAGTTTGATAATTTCAGGGAGAAGATGGGGATGATAAAGAATCCATTTCAGCAACAGAAATGGGTATGATGTTGCAATGTAGTAGCAGCGAGCAGTAGCACAATGCAACATGATGAGAAGGAGTTTGCAATGCAGATGCAGTGTTGGGAAGAAGAACCAACAACAACACGGATGCAGAGGGAGTCGCAATGCAGATGCAGTGTTGGGATGATGGACCAGCAGCAGCATGGATGCAAAGGGAGCTGCAGTACAGATGTAACAATGGCAGTGATAGAGCCATGGACAGCAGTACAGGATGTAGCAGTGCAGAGGATGTTGGGCAGGGAGGCTTAGCATCCGCACAGGTAGCGATGTCGTATGATCAGAGCAGTGTTACTTGGGAGCGGGAGCGGGAGCGGGGAGCGGGAGCGGAAGCGGGAGCGGGAGCGACCATTTTCAGAAGCTCCCGGTTTGGGAGCGAATCCCGGAGCGATTTTTTAAAAATATATATATTTTTTATATTTTTTAATTTTTGATACATATATGTCAACAAAAACATGTAGAATGATGAAATAGACATAAAAAACATAAAAAAACATAAATTGATCATTGAACCATATCACATCAATCATCTAGAAATTATAATCGTCATCAACCTTAGTAAAATACTAAATTAAAATAACATTCAATTCAATAACATTTATCATCATTGATCACCAAAGTAACAAGTTGTACTTGTAAGCCAAGTTTAACCATTACAAGAAGTAATATCGAAGATATTTCTAAGTCCTAACTTGTAACTGTTAACATGATATGAAATGTTAAAAATTTATAAAATGAAACATGAATAATGAGATGAAATGAAACAACTTTAGTCTTTCACAAAGCATCATATTCATAATTCACAATCATTACCAATGAGTTATAATTGCCAAGGCCCAACTTCAAACTTCAAATTTTCATTGTCACAGTGATATAATGTTTACAAAAAATATCATAATGTCATAATGATATGAAAGAGTCAAGAGTCAAGAGTCAAGGACTCAAAACTCAACACTGAACAGTTATGAAAACTAAAGTGACAAGTCTAATAGAAACTAAAAAAGACAAGTAAACTGTAAATCTACAAGTGGCCCTTGCCACGAGAGTCTCCAGGAGTATAAGTAGGTCTTGGCGGTCTTCTAGGAGTCTCCCGCCCAGACCGACGACCAGAACTAGAGCCTCCACGCGAGGGTGTCGATGGAGGTGGCGACAGCAATGGAACAAGACTCGGGCCCCGAGAACTGCTACTGGATGGTGGAGGTGGAGGTGGCATGGCTGCTGCAGCTGCTTCAGCTTCATCCCGTACAAGCTCATCTTCTAGTTCTTCCATATGTACAATGCCATCCTCTAAATTGTCGTCCTCAGGGTGATTGTCCCAAATTTTATATGTGGGATCTTCATTAGCCCGATCACAGTAATGGCTCAACAACCTCAAATTGTAGTGCACATAAACCAAGCTTTCTGCTCGGTTTTCGTTGAGCCTGTTTCTTTTCACATTATGTATATAACTGTAGGTGCTCCAACACCTCTCTGCAGAAGAAGAATTTACAACCTGTGCAAGAACTTTCAATGCCAATTTTCGCAAAAGTCCGTCGCCGCCATATGTTTCCCACCATGTGAGAGAATCAAATTTATCTTTGTCGTCCATTGCATGGAAGTTACCATACAAACCACTGCCAGTGAAGTATCTGCCTATTTCAAGGCGCACAGCTGCACATTCCTCCCTGTCAGGCACCAACTTTTCTAATGCATCCAGATATCCTTTAGTTACCTCTCGATCTAAATGGGGTTTGGTCCTAACACCACCCCCTGCTGCAGGTTTGCCCAACCAAGAATCTGAGTAGTATTTTGGCGTAAGGATATACGCCAAGCAATGTAGTGGAAGGTTAAGCTTTTTCCACCGTTCACACACACAATCGTGAATCAGATTGTACAAGTCGGGATCTCTGTTATTAACAATGTCTTTTATTTCCCCCAACATGGTATCCATTTGCTCATACACCTCGCCAATCACTGGTTTGTCTGTATCTGCAAACCGAATCATGTTATAAATTGGCTTGGTGAAATCCAATACCTGTCTCACAGCTGTCCAAAACTGCCCATCAAGAGCGGCCTCCTCCACCGTTTCAAAACCTGCAATGTCAGCTACATTTGTAGCCCTTTCCTTTAACACCTGCCAATTTGGACTTGATACCATGCTAGCTAAACCCTCTCTTACCTTCAAAAGGCGCCTGAAGGTGAGGTAATAGCTACCAAATCTAGTCCTCGCAATCTTCAGCAACTCCAATCTCGAGTGACTGCGGAAAAGGCCATGGGTATTGCTATGATTTGTAATAAATTTTATCATTTTTTTTCCTCTCTTGTACAAATCCCCAATCCATTGGTATTGTTCATTTTTGTTTTTGACAATATCATGCAACAGAAGGTTCAATGTGTGAACCAAACATCCAGACCAAAATATGTTCGGGTATCTATCCTCAATAATTGCTCCCGCTGCCTTACAATTAGGAGCATTATCAGTGATGACTTGGATGACATTGTATGGGCCAATACGCTCAATTGTTTCAAGCAATGCTTCTGCAATGTTGATAGCGGTCTTGAACTTGTCTGAGTAATCATGTGCAGCTAGAAAAATGGGACCACTTCGGGACACAGCAAGAACACTTATCAATGGCTTGCCTTTTACATTTGTCCATCCATCAGATACAATGGACACCCCATTGTCAGTCCAAGAACTTGTCATTTTATTCAAAGAATGTGATATTTTTGCTTTTTCATGATCAAGGCCAACTGTTCTTGCCTTGTCATACCCAGGGCTCTTGTATCCTTTAGGGGCATCATTTATGGCAGAAACCATTTCGTGCCAATAAGGTGAGCGTAGAACATTGAATGGTATCCCATTTGCATAGAGGAACCTGTAAATTTTTGAATCCACATCATTCCTACACCCCTCATCAAGGAAATCTGATATGGTTCTACGGCGTAAAGATGATGACCCTGAGCCTCCATGTCCATATCCACTGCCTTGGGAGGATGCTGAAGGAGTTCTTTGTGAGCTTGGTTCAAAGAAACCCCTTGATCTTTTTGCTTTGTATTGGGCGTCCTCCTCTTCCTTTATGTATTTGGCTCTATCAACTGTTGACACCGCGTCGCAAGTTCTGATTCCTATTTGTTTCTCTCCATCCCATGCCCTTTTCCCGCAAAGGTGTCTTCTCAAACGGGTGTATGAGCCTGTGAAATCAGTGTTGCAATGGGGGCAATGAAATTTAGTGGTTCCACCCCCTCTCCCTGTTTCAGGCCTCTGAACATATTTCCACAATGGAGTTTGGTCTTGTTTAGTTTTTTGACCCTCATGTTCACCCTCCACATCCTCCTCACTGGGGTTTTCACCTATTTGACTTCCTCCGGCTTCTTCATCCACCTCTTCAGTTTCAGGCCCCCTCCGTTTCCTACTCTCCACCACCATAATAACCAGAAAGGGGACCAGGAAGAGGAAAATGCCAATAAAAATGCTCAGGTCCATCGTGTTTGATGTTTGTAGGGTTTGAGTCTTGAATCTGCAAATTAATTTAGTTTATTGGGATTAATTCATTTAATTTATTAATTTAATTTAAATTAATGATCTTTAAACTCAAACAGGTAAATGAAACTAACCAAATTAACTACCTAACCAGCTAAACTAACTAAATGATTAAGTTACTTACCTCTGCAAGCTTGCTCCTCGCTCCTTGGCACTTGCTCCTCGCTCCTCAGCTCTGGCTCCTTGCTCCTCAGCTCTTGCTCCTTGCTCCTTTGCTCTCAAACTCAACCTCAATCTCATTGAAATGATTTTGTTTTGGCCCATTGGGCTTATAAATCCAAAAAAATTAGTTTAATTTTTTGTTTTTTTCGGGTCCGCGGAATTTTTTTCCGCCGAATCGCTCCCGGAAATTTAAAATTCGCTCCCGGAGCGTTTTTTAATGCCCGGGAGCGATCAGGGAGCGATCGCTCCCCGATCGCTCCCGGGCATTAAAAAGCGCTCCGGGAGCTCGGGAGCGATCGCTCCCTGAAGCGCTCCCTCACAGACCAGGGAGCGCAAATTTTTTTACGGGAGCGCGCTCCCGAAAATCGCTCCCGTCCGGGAGCAATTTGGGGAGCGCGCTCCCGACCCGCTCCCGAGCCGCTCCCGCCCGGAGCGCGCTTCGGGAGCGGGTTCGTAGGGGGGGGGGCCGCTCCCCCGCATCACTGGATCAGAGTAATGCTCAGTGTGGAGTATTACTAGAGCACAGTCCTCGCTAAGAGGGAGTGTTGATTTGGGGAATCATCGGATGTGCTCTAGCCATCAAAATTGGTGGAGAGGCTAAAGCACATGAGATCTCCAAGAGCCAAAAATGGTTTGGGTAGATTCTAACCGGTTTGGGAGATATTAAATTAATTAATATTTTTAAGGGAGTTCCTAAGTCTAAACTTAGGAAAAATAAAATATTAACGGGTATTAATATAAAACTAGGTTAGGAGGTTCCAAAAGTCATGGATCAAGCCAAATCTAATCCTAGCCATTGATTAGAGATTTAATCTCGGCCATTGAAGGACCAACAGGAAAAGTATAAGAAGAGGCTTGAGAGTCAGTTAGAGAACATACTGAGGGAGAACAGTCAGTTCGATTTCTGGAGCGGGGTTAGCTGAGAAATTCGAACTAGTGGTCTGGAGAGCAACAGAAGGCAGTGGGTATGGAACAGAGAGTCGAGACCAACACTAAAAGACCAACACAAAGGTTGGAGAGGCAGACACAAAGGCAGTAGACTGCGCAGTCACTGGAAGGCCTGTGTGGGTGACACAGAGAGGCCTAGTGCTAACACAGAGAGGCAGGAGTTGACGTAGTAGGTCTGGGAACTGCATAGAGGCCAGTAAACCTGACGTTGAGCTTGGGAGAAGTGTTGGAGAATTTGTTCTCTATTGGGTAATCCAGTTTGGCACCTAGTTGTACTGAAGAATTGCTGAATAATAAAATCCTCCTATGTTGCACTAGTTTTCCCGCATTGGGTTTTTCCGAGGACATTTGTCCAAAATATATGTGTTGATGTGTTGATTCTTGTGCATGTGTTTGTTTCTGTATTATGGTGTGATATGTGCAGCAAAATTTATTTTAATGTTTACTGAAGGGTTTTTCGTAAATAACTTATTGGCAAATAAGTAGGAAAAATAAATCAGTGGTTGCAGTGACAGAATTTTCACACTGCACTACAACTGCCTCTCATCTGTCGCTGCTACAACTGCAACATCTACAACTGAAAAGCATCCAAAATACTAAATCAATTGTGTTCAGTATGATGCATCTATCTCTCGAGTCTCTGACTGCTACTAGCATCTGCACTGTCACTGAAGAATCTATGCTTCTGCTGACTATGCACTATGCCAATTGCACTGCTATCAACTCTGCACTGCGCTCCCCATCATCTAACTGCTACTAGTCTCTACAACTTTCACTCGGTCTCTGACTGCATCAACTGCCATTGAATATTGTGGGCCCCCGTAGCCAAGTAATGATCCCAGAGGTGGACTCCTCAAGGACCCTGCCCAAACTCGGTAGTTCTCTCGGACTATAGTACCCAATCTCCCCATCGCACTCTTGGAGGTTTATATGCAAACATCACGAAGGCTTCCTCCAACCTGGAGGACAACCTATCGATCTTTGCTAAAGCATCCTGTTGGTCCTGCTTCTCCTCCTTGTCCTTCTTCCTGAGAGTACACTAGGTACTATAATGACCAAGCTCACCAAACCTGAAGCACTTGACCTTTGACAGGTCCTTCTGCTTTCTCTGCTCCCCCTGCTCTTGATTGGGACCCTTTCATGTGAGGGCCACATTGTCCTCCTTCACCATCTTCGATCTACCACTGTTGTTGCCACTGATGGAGCTCTTTAATAGAGCTCGTCTCAACTCCTCCAGCTGCAAATCGGCCCACATCCTGTCCCACTCCGATACCCTATCTATGCCCAATATGCTTTGGACAAAGACCTGTCGATCCTCTAAGACACTGTTGACTGCCAATCGCACTAGCTTTGTGGGTTGAGGCACTGCCCCAATAATCGACAGCTGGTCTCGAACCTCCTGAATCCTGGTAGCGAAGGGATCTATGCCTTCCCCTTTCTACATCCAGATGCATCTCAGCTTCTCCTCAAGAAACATCTTCCACAACTTATAATGTGGAGAGAGCATCCCACATCCGTTTGGTAGTATCTTTTCTAGCTATATGTGAGACTGTATGATCTCAGACTCCATCCACGATAAACCACTTCGCTTGCGTCATCCCTTTCTTGTATTTTTTTTGCTAATCTACATTCTGGGGAACTTCCACTATATTATCAATGTAGGCTTTCAGGCCATATGCATCTAGAAGGAAGGACATCCTTGCCTTTCAGATGACATAGTTGGAAGCTCCATCCAACCTATCCTGATTACGAAGCCCAGCATTGGCCATCTCAATGAACTGTCGAAAAATCTCTCTTTCCTTCTACATGGTTGTTGCTTTGCTACTTGCACTGCCTTTTGGAGTGAGAAGATCTGCTCACAACTACTGCCAATCTGCAAGGAAAATCGAACTTTCGAGACTAGAAGTTCCCTAAGGAAAATTTTCCCTCAATTGTGTGTGCTTCTCTCTTCCACCCGACACTGGCTCTGCTCTAGCAAGCTGCTGCAAAACCATCTACGTCTAGCTAGAGATCTGCCCAATGAAAAATCTGAGTTGCTCCCTCTGCCTCTGAAATAACTTGATCTAGAAAATCGATTTTTTCTCTCTGAAAATTCGAGTCTTCTCAAGTAACTCGACCTCTTGGAAAAAGATTGCGCTTCCCCTAGGAATTTCAACCTACTGCTCTTACTGAACAACGAAATTCCTTCTTTTGCTTCTAAGCTCTCCGACTAATCAACTATGCTCTAATACCATGTGAAAATTCCAATATGGAATCCTATTGTAGCAGCTAGAAATTATTCTCCTAATTGTCAATTTTATTTAACAATTAATTTGCAGTTTGCTACGGAAAACACTGAATAAATCACACTACAACCTTCACAAATAAAACTGCAGAAAATAAATAGCACTAGAAACTGAGAAATGCTAGCACACACATACAATATGAGACAATTATTTTTGGACAAATGTCCTCGAAAAAACCCAACTTGGGAAAACCAATGCAACAGTGCGGGGTTTTATTATTATGCAGCAGTGAAAATATGAGTACAATCTGGATGCCTGAAACTCAAAATCCACAGTAAGAAAATCTGGGAAAAATTATTGAAGGGAATTTACCCTTCCTCCATAAGCAATCCCAGCACAACTTGCTTAGAAAACTCGGCATCCTGAAGCTTTTGCGTCACCCTCTGCGCTGGACTATGTAGTCACTATGATGTCTAGCCTCTGACTAGTCTTTGATGAAATCGTTCTACCTTCTGCTGTTGAGAAATTTGTCTCTCCAGCCGTCTGGATCCTCTTCCCGGCCTTTCGATTTGAGAATGATTTTCTCTCTAGCAAATCAAACTGCCCTCTCTGAAGCCTCTACGCAGAGCTTTGTTCTGCCTCACCTAGATAACTCGACCTTCTTGTTGCTGCTTCTCTGGATCTGGAAAAATTCCTCCGAATCACTGTCCCAACCCCTCACTCACTGCTTCGATCTTTAGCTCTCTCTGACAACTAACTGTTGCTACTCTGGAAACCGATCTGCCAAGAAATCAAACTGCTCATGTGTACTCTCCATCACCACATCGACCTCCTCTTATAATCCACAGTTGGAGCACCAGCAGCCAAGATTAAAAATAATCAATGGCTAGGATCATCTTTGGATCAATCTGTGTGAGTTTCTAGACTATCCTCGCCTTATCTCAATTAATATTGATTAATTAACCATATTCTGTAAGTTTATACTTAGGAAATATTAAGAAACGGCTAATAATCTAATTGAGACACTTCTAGGAGGAATTTCCAGAAATAATTTTTGGGTTTTGGAGATCTCATGTATTTTAGCCTCTCCACCAAATTTCATGGCTAGAACACATCCAATGCTACAAAAACTAACACTTGTAGGGTGAGCGTTGAGAGCCATGGGCCTCCACCATAGCAGATATTACTTTATGGATCCCCAACAACACTCATCGATTGCTCGTGTGTCACCTTTGGGATGAGGATGACGCACTTGGTTCACCATGCCCAGCTGGCTCCACATTGCACCATGCACTTAGCAGATGTTCCTAGGTCCAACGTGTTATTTTCTGGTAGAATTGTAAGTGCTCTAGCCTTGAAAATTGGTGTAGAGGCTAAGGCACATGAGTTCTAAAGAACCCAGAAACCGTTTGGTCAAATTACGCCCGGATAGAATTTTATTAAAATAATTAATATTTTTATTGGGGTTCCTAAGTCTAAAGTTAGGAAAATTAACATATTAATAGGTATTAATAAAAATATGGGTGAGAATGATCTAGAAGGTGGATCAAGTCATATTTTAATCTTAGCCATTTATTAGAGACTTAATCTCGGTCGTTGAAGACTCAACTAGAAAAGTATAAATGGAAGCTTGGGGTTCATTTGGAAACACACACAGAGAGATTGAGGAAATCGATTTTCTGAGGTGAGAAGTTCTCAAGAGGAAAATTGATTGGGGAGATCTTGTAGCTAAGGGGCAGAGAGAATTCGGGAGAAGGCATTTCCGGAAAATACGAAACAGAGAGGCGGAGAGAGCTTGCAGAGAGGTAGTGCAGTAACCGGAAGAGCTAACACAGAAAAGTTGTCTGTCATGTAGAATCCAGAACAATCGGAACAGCTGAGACTGCCAAGAACTGTCGGAACTTCCGAAACAACTGGGAGAGCTGACGTAGAGGCAGCGCAGTAGTCAGGAGAGCTGACGTAGAAAAGCTACCTGTCACGAAGAATCTAGAACTGCCGAAACAGCCAGAACTGTCGGAATTGCCATGAACTTTCGGAACAGCCGGAAGAGCTAACGCAGAGGGAAGAGAAGGTGATGCAAGGCCAACACAAAGATAGCTGGGGTTAGCCAGTCTTGTGCCGGCGCAGCCAGAATAGTGCCAGGTGAAGTGAGGTAAAACTCACTCAAATTTTCCGCCAATATTTTTCTTTGTAAATGATTGCTAGATGAGAATCCTAGATTTGTATTAATATATTTCTCCTGCATAATAATAAACCATCAAAACTGTTGCACCGGTTTTCCCGCATTGGGTTTTTCTGGGGACTATTGTGTCCAAAAATGAGTGTGTCCTATGTATCTTGTTCTTTTCTCTTTTTTCTGTTTCATGAGATCAAATATTTAATTAGTGTACGCTGCAAAACTAATTTGCTTCAATATTCAGAGGAATAACTTCATGAATGTAATTTAAAAATGAAGTAGGAGAAGTAGATTCAGATTTGCTGCAGTAGGGGTTCCTTCGAGTATAGGAATTTTCACATGGTATGAGACCATTGATTTTGAAACAAGAAGAGCAGATCAAGTGCTGCGCAGTGAGACCGAAAGTTGCACTTGGCAGCAATTCGAATCCCCTTTTAGGGATTGTGCAGTCCTTGCCGGGAAGGATATCTGAGGAAATCTCTCTCTGAGTGAGAGGACAAAGGTACGATTTCCAATTCAGGAGTTTGCAGAGGCAGGGGGAGTGACGCAGAGCCTCAGTGCAGTGCTTGAAGGGCACAGTTTCTGCCGAGGCAGAAATCCGCTGGAAAAGAACGAAGACACGTAGAAAGGGAATTTTCTCCTCAAAGAACTTTCCACCAGAAAGTTCGAATTTCTCACTTGCTGAGCAGTTGAGCAGTGCTAAGCAATGATTAGAGGAGTTAGTTCGATAGTTGGGAGAGATGGCATCACATGGGCTCAGAGATCAGGACAAGTTGGAAGGAGCTTCCAACTATGGAAGACCAAAATCTTAGCTGTTCTGGAGGAATATGATCTCGAGGCCTACGTCAATAGTGTTGTAGTTGTTCCTGCTGACAACGATCAAAAGAAGAAGTACAGGGCAAGGCAAGGATACAGCCCGAGAAATGTGGGAAGCCTTGTCTTCTCTGTATGAAGGCTCTTTCGAACAGCAGAAGATGTATTTAGGGCAGAATTTGCAGTGAACTTTGATGCAGAAAGGAGAAGGGGTGAAACTCTATCTTCAACATCTTCAGGAAACTAGAGACCAGCTTGTTGAAGTGGGGTCCACTCAGCCAACTGCAATGGTGAGGATAGGCCTGAATGGAGTCTCGGATGAATGGCAAGTTTTCGTTCAAAGCATATTGGGCAGAGAAAACTACCATTGTGGGAGAAGATGTGGGTGGATCTTCAACAGGAGGAGTTAAAGAGGGACCTAGTGAAGGTCAACCTCAGTGGCAGCAGTGGGAGTGGCACAAAGACGGAGGAGGAGGAGGATAACGTAGCTCTGGCATCAAAGGGACAACAGAAGATGAAGCAAAAGAAGGACATTTCGAAGGTGAAATGTTTTAGTTGTGGCGAGATGGGCCACTATGCATCCCAATGCCCTTTGAAGAAAAAGGATAAGGATGAGAAGCATGATCCTAAAGCTGCTTTAGCAAAGATTGACAAGGATGAGTTTGCCATGAGTGCCCACGCATCTCCAAGAGGGAGATGATACAATATTGAGCTGTGGTCGAGAGGACTATATGTGGGCAGGATCCTTGAGGAGTCCACCTCTTGGATCAATTCCTTGCTACGGAAGCCCAAGATTCAGTAGTAGCGAGAAGGGCTTAGTGTCAGATGATGCAGTGGAGTGTTTGGAGGACATATGAAGTAGCTGGGGACCAAAGACTGATCAGTGCAGAGCAAGGTCCGCAGCAGTGCAGTTGGCACAGTGCAGGAGTTAGCAATAGCACAGAAGATTCAGAGGGTCAGAATCAACAGTAGTTAGTTTCCAACATTCATCGCTGAACCCAATTAAGTTCAGCTAATTTTGGATGTTTTTCAGTTGCTTCTCTCAGCAACTGAGTTGCAGTACAGATGTAGTGTTAGCATTGGCAGTGCTAGTAAGATAGCAGATGCAGTGTTTGAGAGGGAGTTGTAGTATAGATGCAGCAGTGACAGTGGCAATGTCATGAGCAGCAGTACAGCAACAGCAGCAGCACAGTGTTGGTGGCAACAACGGTGAAAATAGGAGGTGCTTCAGCAACAGAGCAGTATGCAGGTGGACATTGTTCCTAGAGCACTTTCCTCGCTAAGAGGGAGTGTTAGTTTTTGGTAGAATCGGAAGTACTCTAGACTTGAAAATTGGTGGAGAAGCTAAGTCACATGAGTTCTAAAGAACCCAGAAACCGTTTGGTGAAATTCTACCCGGATTGTATTTTATTAAAATAATTAATATTTTTAATGGGGTTCCTAAGTCTAAACTTAGTAAAATTAAAATATTAATGGGTATTAATCAAAATATGGGTGAGAATGATCTAGAGGCGGATCAAGTCATGTTTTAATATTAGTCATTGATTAGAGACTTAATCTCAGTCGTTGAAGACTCAATAGGAAAAGTATAAAATGGAGGCTTGGGGTTCATTTGGAAACACACACACAAAGATTAAAGAAATTGATTTTCTGAGGTGAGAAGTTCTCGGGAGGAAAATCGATTGGGTAAATCTTGCAGCTGAGGGGCAAAGAGAATCCGGGAGGACTTTCCAGAAAATACAGAACAAAGAGGTGGAGAGAGCTTGCAGAGAGGCAGCGCAGTAGCCAGGAGAGCTGACACAGAAAAGCTCCTTGTCATACAAAATCCAGAACTGTCATGATCCGGATTTAAGGAGGAACGCAATAGATTACAGAGATAACCATAAATACAGAGATGCGATAACCATAAAAACAGAGATGCAACAGAAATAATAATATGCGATAACCATAAAAACAGAGATGCCGCGGAAGTAATACTTCATTTCATTAATGGAGAATACTGAAATATGCTTACAAATAGAAATAACCCAGCTAGGGCGATGGTAGCTTATCTCTGAGAAGAGATGTGTCGGCTACATGCCTCTGAACTGTTTTGAACTGTGTTACAATGAGGCTCGAGGGCCTATTTATTGTTGAGAAACAATGGAAAACCCTTCACATTCCAAAACCTAACCCTAGAAGATGAAACGCCAAATTGTGGGCCCCGTTTTCGGGTAAGTTGGTACATCAACTTCCCGGGGTCGCGAATTGGTCATACTATCTCCGTTTGACGTGCATGATAGCCCGTTGGAAAGATCTCTCCGAGGACTACGACGGAAAAGACGATTTTTATCAAAAAAATCGCTGGCTGTGGATTTCCCAAAAAACGTCGTTTAGGGCCTCAAAACGGCTCCAGAAGTTTAGGACCTGAAAAACTGCTAAAAATAGTAAACTGTGCTATAATTAAGGAAACTGATAAAAACTGTAACAAGCATTAGAGGGGATCCAAGTGGAATTAGCGGGTGGCCACCAATATCCACCTGGATCATTCCTCCCCCCTTAGGAAGCAATGGTCCCCATTGCGTTGAGTTCCTCCATGAGATGAGGGAACTTCTGCTGCACTTGGTCCTTGGTGAGCCACTTGCCCTGGTGAAGGAGTTGTCCTGCTTTGACAACTCGATACAGTTGGATATTCTGCTGGCGAGTGTGCTTGATCTGTGTGTCCATGATCCGATCAATTGCAGCTTGTTCCATGCAAGCTGGATTTAACTCTGTGGGTGTGAGTTGTTCTGCAATGTCGGACGTGTCTAGTAATGGTGGAAAGTATGGCCGAAGGCGGTCGAGATTGAACACCGGGTGCAGGCCAAGGAATGGGGGAATGTTGAGCTCAAATGCATTGTCTCCCATAGCTTTGGTAATGGTGTAAGGACCATGTCGAAGTGGTCTGAGTTTCTGATGGGTTCTGGTAAGGCGCTCCCTCTGCAGATGTAACCAAACTTTGTCGCCCACCTGAAACTTGTGTGGTACCCCTCCAGGTAACGAGAAGTTGTTCCTGTGTTCTGTCATGACTGTATCCCTCTGTTGCTGCTGCTGTGTGGAGGAACCCTTCGCGGGGGTCATGGATGTAGCAACGATCTTCCCCTTACTTTAGGAACGAACCAAACAGAAAATAAATTTCCTAGTCTGTGAGATGAGCTTGCTGCCTTTCTTAGCAGTGATCAAAGAGGTGGCGGTAGGTGGGGCTACCTCTGGTATCCTGTATAATGAATTATCCAAAGAAATGATGACAGCGCGAGGCCTTGACTCATACACAGCATGTCGCCTCCACAAGTATGGCTGGCCTAATAGTACATCACAAACATCCAGAGGTGTAACATCACACAATACCTCGTCTGTGAAGGGCTTGATGCTGTAGGGAAGGCGGCACTGCTGGCGAACTTTGAGATCTCGTCCTTCGTGAAGCCAACCGATACTGTACGGCTGTGGGTGTGGTGTAGTTGGTAGGCCCAACCGCTTCACGACCTCTGCTGAAATGAGGTTCTTTTGGCTGCCACTGTCGACAATGAATTGCAGCGGCGAACCCTTCACCCACATCTGTGAGTGGAAAAGACGTTCCCCCTCCTCTGGATCTTCGGGCTCATTTTTCTGGATCTTGGCAGTAGCAACAGTGGCGCTGGGATCCGCATCAATAATCTGCTTCCCTTTGTCATTCCCCTTGTCGGGTTCTGACTGAGAGTCGGAACATGCATCTGATTCGGAAGCCTTCAACTCGGCCACCAGCGACTGCTTGGTCCGACACTCACTTGTGTTATGAGTGGGACTCTTGTGGAACTCACACCACTTTCCTGTGTCCTTCTTCGGCTTCGTGGTGTTGTTATTTTCTTGCAGCTTCGACGGGTTGTCTTGGGTCACCCCGCCTTGGCTTTGTCCTTTGGGCTTTGGATTTGCAGATCCAAAGTCTCGCTTCTTCTGTTTGAACTTTTGCTCGATTTTGACAGCGTATCGGTATGCTGTGCCGAGTGAGGAGATGTTCAAGAACTCCATCTCTTCCTGGATGTATCTGTGTAGGCAGCCGCGGTATTTGAGTACCAGATGCAGCTCAGAATCTTTGATACCCAACTGTGTGCGAAGGGTATGAAAAATGTTTGTGAACTCCGGCACATCTTGGTCTCGTCCTTGCCGCAGTGTGGTCCATTTGATGTATTTGTCCTCATAGCTTCCGACGGGGTAGTACTGCTCCTTGATGGCATCTCGAAAGTCATTCCAAGTGGGTGTGGTTGAAAATAGTGAGCCTGTACTTTCATCCTTCTGCTCGCAATAGGTTTCCCACCAGTCCTTGACGTGAGGGGCTGCTTTGAGAAGAGCGAAAACAATCTTCTCCCGACTTGAAAATTCGTGAACAGAAAAATACCCATCTAGCAGATTTAACCATTTATCTACGGCATCTGCGTCTATTTGACCCTCGAAGATGGGGATTTCAAAATTAACTTGTACCTTAAATGGTGTGGCATTTCCAGAGTAGCTGTTGGAAGCCGATGCGTCGCCTCTGGGTAGCCGCTGAAGGATTTGCGCAAAGCTATCCATCATCGCGTTCCTTTGCCGCTCGAGCGCTTCTTCGAGCAAGATTTTGATAGGATCTCCTGCCCCCTCGTCTTTCTTCTCATCCGCCATGGGAGGACGTCGAGATTTGCGAGGCTGGTCTTGCAAAGGTTCGACCAGTTCAAGCCCTAACTCCTTATATCCCGACCTCGTTGGGGACATGCAAAGAAAAACAGAGAAAAAGCAGATCGCTCTGATACCACTGATCCGGATTTAAACAGGAACGCAATAGATTACAGAGATAACCATAAATACAGAGATGCGATAACCATAAAAACAGAGATGCAACAGAAATAATAATATGCGATAACCATAAAAACAGAGATGTCGCGGAAGTAATACTTCATTTCATTAATGGAGAATACTGAAATATGCTTACAAATAGAAATAACCCAGCTAGGGCGATGGTAGCTTATCTCTGAGAAGAGATGTGTCGGCTACATGCCTCTGAACTGTTTTGAACTGTGTTACAATGAGGCTCGAGGGCCTATTTATTGTTGAGAAACAATGGAAAACCCTTCACATTCCAAAACCTAACCCTAGAAGATGAAACGCCAAATTGTGGGCCCCGTTTTCGGGTAAGTTGGTACATCAACTTCCCGGGGTCGCGAATTGGTCATACTATCTCCGTTTGACGTGCATGATAGCCCGTTGGAAAGATCTCTCCGAGGACTACGACGGAAAAGACGATTTTTATCAAAAAAATCGCTGGCTGTGGATTTCCCAAAAAACGTCGTTTAGGGCCTCAAAATGGCTCCAGAAGTTTAGGACCTGAAAAACTGCTAAAAATAGTAAACTGTGCTATAATTAAGGAAACTGATAAAAACTGTAACAAGCATTAGAGGGGATCCAAGTGGAATTAGCGGGTGGCCACCAATATCCACCTGGATCATGTCAGAACAACCGAGACTTCCGAGAACTATCGGAACATCTAGGAGAGCTGATGCAGAGGCAACGCAATAGCCAGGAGAGCTGACACATAAAAGTTGCCTGTCATGCAAAATCCAGAACTATCAGAATAGTCGGAACTGTCGGGAACAGCTGGAATTGTCAGGAACTGTAGGGCACTACCGAAATAGCTGGGAGAGCTGATGCAGAGAGCAAAGAAGGTGACGTAGGGCCATTGCAGAAATCGTCGGGGTTAGCCAGTCTTGTGTCAGCTCAGCCAGAATTTTGTCGGGTGAAGTGATGTAAAACTCACTCAAATTTTCTGCCAGTATTTTTCTCTGTAAAGGATTGCTAGATGAGCATCCTAGATTTGTATTCAGATATTTCTCCTACATAATAATAAACCCTCAGAACTGCTGCACCAGTTTTCCCGCATTGGGCTTTTTCCAAGGACTATTGTGTCCAAAAATAGGTGTGTCCTATGTATCTTGTTCTTTGCTCTGTTTTTTGTTTCATGAGATCAAATATTTAATTAGTGTAGGCTGCTGAAGTAATTTGCTTCAGTGTTCAGAAGAATAACTTGATTAATGTAATTTAAAAATCAAGTAGGTGAAGTAGATTCAGATTTGCTGCAGTAGGGGTTCCTTCGAGTATAGGCATTTTCACACAATGGATGTCTCCCGTTGCAAAGGGAGGGATTATGTCATTACTCCAACCCTTACAAATGATCTATAGACATTTTTGATCCATTTGGAGACCCATGAGGACATCCTTGTGCCCCCACACCCACTTGGGAGCACCACAAATTCTTGTTTGGAAAACGAGGGGCCAACCTCTTGTCCACTATGTTTGGAGTCCATTTCTACATCATGGCCCCCCTTGGACTTCATTAGGCCTCCTCAAAGGCCCAACAAATCACTTTGTTGATCATTTGACCCTCTTGGGAGACTTATCTTTACATTATTGAGCTATTTGGTGGGCTTGTCACCAAAAATATTGTTATTGTGCACATTATTTTATTTTAGGGGCTCAATTAGGCCAATTTAGCTAAATCGAATTCATTAGAGAGTGTATAAATACAAGTGAGATGATTCATTTTGATCATCATCACTTGATTGGGTTATTTGCTTTTGTGAGATTTTTGCTATCCCTTTTGAAGGATGAGTTTGGATGTTATAAATGAATTTTGATGTTTGGATATCTCTCTCTTGTCTTGGAGCCTCATTATTGGCATAATTTGATGGTTTGATATACCATTTTGTACATATAAGTGCTATTTTCATGCTTATTCTTGTTATTTACTTTCTCACATGAATGTTATTGTGACTTTCGCTATACAAGTATGAAATTTAATGCTTTTCTATAGGAATTTGTGGAAATTGTGACCTTTTATAGTGTTTCAACATGTCATGGGCCATGTATGAATGGGTGAATGTTCATAGAGATAATTTGTGATAAATACATCTTGATAAGTCATTAATTCTTGCAAATCGAAGTATAAAGTCCTTGAAGCAGTTGCTCTCATACCCTAATGCCATGCAGAGTTGTTTTAAAGCCTCCTTGATTGGATGAACTCTTTCCAAACCATAAATTATCCTTAACTCTAACTCTCCCAAAGGACAAGGTAGTAATCCTCCATAGACATTCACTTTCAACGCTTATTCCTTTTACCTCCCTCTTTTTCTAGGCCTACCCTACATATGTCATCTAGGGCATCAATTATCTCATAATATAGCTATCCAAACACTTCGATTTTTGGTTCACAAAAGCACTAAGGTTTTCTCTAGAGACTTGTTAGCACTCAAAACTTGATCCCACTTTCAACTTAATTTGAAGACTTTGATCCGGATGCAAAACTGAATCCATTTTGGATCACTCCTCCCCACTAGAAGCTTTTGGTCCACCAAAAGTTGGTTTTAGTTATCGAGTAAATGAAGATAAAGTTCCCCCACTTTTCCAATTTCTATCCATCGTGCTTTACTTGGATTTGTCTCTTTGAGTCCAACTCGAAGATACTCAACATTTCCCCATTGCGAAGTCCTTATTCTCCTGTCAAGAACTATGTCCTCCTGTAGCTCATTGAGATACTCGGGCAAAATATCTTCGATGGAAGGTAGCTGACCTTGCTCTTCGGGATCTTCAATCAATGAAGATTCATACAATTGCAAGTTTTCAACATTTACGACTGAATAGATTTGAATATAAGCTGGTAGATCTAGGCGAAAAGCATTTTCACCAATTTTATCAAGTATTTTAAAAGGACCATATCTAATTGGTTTCAACTTTTTACCTTCCCCTTGTAGTCTTTATTTGCTGATGTACAACCAAACTTGATCACCAACTTGAAAACTATGCTCAACTCGATTCTTGCCATGTCGCACTTTATACTTTGCTTGGCTTCATTCCAGCCGTTCCTGTATTGCCTGGTGAATTTCCTAGATTTGTTCAATGAACTTGGTTGCTTTGTCCACATCACTGTGTCCATCAACTATTATGTCTTTACCAAATACAAAATCCAAGGGAAACTTTGGTGTAAAATTAAAACAAGTCTCAAAAGGAGATCTCTGAATAGAAGAATGTTTCGCATAGTTGTAAGCATGCTGCACATAACACAAATGCTCATCCCAAAGTTTGGGATGCTTGCTGCAATATCCTCGAAGCAACTATATCACTGTCTCGTTGACCATTTTTGTCTGACCATCTGTTTGTGGATGAAATGTCGTGCCCTTCTTCAATCTTGTGTCCATTAACTCCCATAGCCTTGACCAAAATTTCCCGACAAATCAAGAATCTCGATCGGATACAATAGAAGTGGGTAACCCAAAATGAACCCATACATTTGCAGTTTGTTCAGCTGTGACCTATTTATTACATGGTGTCAAAATACACATTTTACTGAACCTATCAACAACTACATACAAATAATCATGACCCTTTCTAGATTTTGGCAATCCCCCAACAAAATCCATGGAAACACTTTCCCAAGGACGAGAAGGAATTGGCAATGGAGTATACAAGCCTAATTTTCTATTATTTGGCTTGATTGTAGCACACATAGTACATCCTTTAATATATCTAGAAACTGTCTCATTCATCCGTGGCCAATAGCAGAATCTTTGTAATTGTGCAACTGTTTTACTTACACCAAAATGACCTGATATGAGAGAAGTATGTGTTTCTCGAATTACGTTAACTCTTTCAGTTTGTGGAATGCATAACTTTCCCAAATGATATAAGAGTTTGTCCTTTATATAATAATCCAATTCTTCTACTTGCTTGCCATGACTTAAAGTTGCATATACATCCTTAAAATCTTTGTCTTGAGCATATTGTTCTATGTAACTTTCATGATTTACTGAATTACACTTAAGTATTGTGGATGCATTTATAATTGGTCTTGATAACATATCTGCAACCTTATTATGTATGCCCTTCTTATATCTGATAACAAGATGAAATTGTTGTAGAAAACCCATCCACTTATAATGTCTTGATTGTTGCAATTTAGTTTGTAAGCATTGTAGTGGTTGATGATCTGTATGTATGATTGTTTCTTTACCCATTATGTAATGTTTCCACTTTTTAACACTCTGAACTAATGCATATAATTCTTTATCATATGTGGGATAGTTAACTACTGCTAAAGTAAATGTCTCAAAATGAAAGCATATAGGCTTTTTGTGTTGCATCAACACTGCCCCCATGGCATATTCACTTGCATCTGTCTCGATCTCAAATGGATGTTGAAGATCTGGCAGTGCTAGTACTGGCACTGTATTGATCCTTTCTTTCAATGTGTCAAAGGCTTTCTACTATTTGCCTCCCCATTGAAACACCTGTTTCACACTTGTCAAAGTGTGTAGAGGAGCTGCAATCAATGAAAAGTTAGCAATAAACTTTCTCCAATATTGTGCTGCCCCTAAGAAACTTCTAACTTCTTTGCAGTATTGGGCTTAGGCCAATTTACAATGACTTCGACCTTAGAGGGATCTATCTTCAATTCACCACCCCCTGTAATATAACCCAAATAATTTAAAGATGTTCTACTAAATTCACATTTTGACAGTTTTACATAGAGATTTTCTCTTTTCAAAACATCTAAAACATGCCTTACATGCTTAACATGTTCATCCCATGTTCTATTGAAAACAAGAATGTCATCTAAATAGACTATTACAAAATCATCAATGAATGGCCTAAATACATCATTCATGACTCGCATGAATGTGGCTGGAGCATTAGTTAAGCCAAAAGGCATAACCATCCATTCATAGAGTCCTTGCTTCGTTTTGAAAGAAGTCTTCCATACATCTTGTTCTGCAACTCTGATTTGATGGTAGCCACTTTGCAAGTCTAATTTAGAGAAGTAAACTACATCTTTTAATTGATCTAACAAATCATCAATACAAGGAAGAGGATAACGATTCTTTATTGTGATTTTATTCAATGCTCTAAAATCAATGCACATTCGCCACAAACCGTCTTTCTTTCGCACTAACACAATAGGTGATCCGCATGGTGATGTGCTTGGTCGAATAAACCCTTGATCAAGCAACTCATGTACCTGCTTCCTTATTTCTGCATTCTCTAGAGCTGATAACCTGAACATTCCAATGTTAGGAAGTGGAGCATCATGCTGCAAATAAATCTCATGTTCTATCTCCCGCTTGGGTGGAAGCCCTTTAGGTTCTTGAAATAGAATATCATAATCGGAAACAACTTTAACTAGATCTGCTTTCTGTTTAGGATTACAAACTTTGAATGCATCGGATTTATCAATATCCTTTGCTTTTACAATCATGAGTAAAAATAGTTTACTTGCATTTACAATTCTTTTCATCTGTTCAGAATTTATGAGAGAGAAGTTACCTTTGAGTTTATGAGCTCTTACAATATATTCAATTCCATCCTTAGTGAGTTGATACTTATTTTCAATTCGATAGAAGATAGCATTTCTATCATACAAGTATGGACTTCCTAATACAATTCCACATTTATCCAATGGGGCTATGCCTAACTCAACCTCATCTACAAACTTTGACCCAATAGGAAAACGAAATTTACATTGTTTCGTAACTTGTAGTTTAGTTTTATCACACACCCAACCTAATGGATATGGCTTTTTATGAGGTTTTGTTTCTAGACCCAACTTCTTTACAATTGTTTTGGAAATCTAATTAACTTGTGACCCACTATCAAATAAAGTATCAATTTTAGTATGCTTGGAAATGACTCTTATGTGAAATAGCTCATTCCTTTTCTTCTCATCATTATTATTATCAACAGAATTTGAAGAAGTACTTGTAGATGCTTTAGAATCTTTACCTTTTATACCTGTAGCTATAACCGTTGTTTCATCACCTGAATCTGATCCCAAGTCCTTTTGAATAACAGCAACATTCTTTCGCTCTTTACTCTTGAACTTCTTAGGCTTCAATTCAAGATGCAGTGACCAGCAGTGTGCCTCATCATGTCCTTCCTTCTTACAATGAGTGCATGAAGGTTTATCCTTCTTTACAGTGTTTGTTTTCTTCTCTTTCCACTTGAGTTTCTTCTTTCCTTTATTCTTGCCTTCAATAGGTTTGGATGATTTCCCAACATCTTAGGTTACATTTTTACCTCTAGCTTCTAGATGTGTTGCTTGAACAGATACATCATTTAAGCTAGTTGGACTAAACATAAGTATGGTATGCCTCAAATAACTATGAAGAACACCTATGTATTTCAAAAATGTTTCTGGTGAGTCCAATGAAATGCCTAATGTTAAAGCTCTCTTATGGAATTCCGGAGTATAACTTTGAACATTTTGACCTTTTAATTGACGTAATGTTTGCCAACCCATCATTGCTTGTTGCATATAAGCCAATGGATAAAATTGTTTTTTAATAGCAGAAACAAATTCATTCCAAGTTGAAATGATTTTACCAAGTTTTTGGAGATCTGCTTGAGTCTTGCCTTCCCACCATACAAGTGCGGTTCCTCGAAGTCGAAGGCTAGCAAGTTGGATCTTCTTTCTTTCTTAATCCACTTTCTGCACCCTGCAATATACATCAATTTGCCTTATCCAATTATCAAGCTTTTCAGCGTTAAGTTCTCCATCATAAATCGGCAAATCAAATTTTACATCTAATTTGATCAAAGAGGTTTTCTTCTTCTTCTTCTTAGAACTAGATTTATGAGAAGAAGATGATGATGACGATGATGGTGATGATGGAGGAGATGGAGGAGGCTTTTCTCCTTTCCCCTTGTCGTCTTTGTCTAGAGGAGAGAAGAGAAAAGGTTCCTCGTCTTCTTTATCTGGTTTGGATGATGAAGTGCCTTCACCTTTGCCCTTTTTAAACTCGTTATACATCTCTTCCACCATTGCACATATTGTCATGAAACTATCCAGGAATTGAGATTCCGTGCCAATGGGATGTTCTTCCGTCATTCTTCTCCTTCGAGAAGAGACCCTTCCAATTTCTAGGTTTGCTTCAACAAGCTCTCCTTCGCCTCGTTTGAGCCTCAACCTAATAAGCATCCAAATCTTCACACAAACTTGTCAAACCTTAGAAACCTTGAGCTCTGATACCACTTGATTCGTTAATGAAAATGGTATTATAGACTATGTGTGAATTCGCTTATGTTACTCAATGCAATGGATAGAAAAGATTGCGAATAACATAAACAATTAAACCATTTGAAAACATGCTCAAACACATCAACACACAAAATTTAATAAAGGATTCACCAGACTTCCTAACTACGTCTCTTGGTCCTTTCGCTTCTAGTGTTGACCTCTTTATTATGTCTTCAAGAATGTTGTTACAGGCATGAGCTCAAAAACAGAGTCTTATATGAGAAAATGAACCTCACCACTGCGTTCAACTCGAAATTTTGAGTCAAACGAGTATAAACTTGACTATATTTGGCCACTATGACCTCCAGACCCCCTGGAAAGTAAAAAACCACCCTTGCCTGATGAAAAACCACTTATCAGCTATGCAAAACTGCCTTTGTGCTATCAAAACCTCCTCTGCATGTTAAAATCCACTTTCGGAAAACCGCTCTCCTCGAGTGACTGAACCTGCCAAAGAAATGTTTTTAAGTGGTTTGGGACGGCTTGTTTAACAAGTCCGTCGCATGGTCTATTGGCAATGCCGTATGTGGTGAAAGTGTTTATATGGTGGGAGGTCGGCGGGTCGAATCCCCCGCCTGACGCTCCAGCATTTTGTAACGCATTATATATATCATATATTTATATATATCATATATTTATATATATGATATGATTGGCATTAAAGTTTGGATATCGTATAATATATGGTTACGATATTAATAAGGTCGTTGTGATATGGTTATGATATGGTTCGAAACCTTCGATTCATCACTTGACACCTGTTCAGACTCCGGTGGTTACAATAACTTTCAAGGTTAAGGGTCTGGTGGTTTGGGGTTGACCCAACCATCCAGCCCTTTTCCGGCGGTTACACCCTTATCAAACATAAATACAACCTTATCTCCTCAGTTTAATAAGCATTACGTTGGCTCATCTGGTGAGCGGAATCCGACGAAGACTTAGGAATCCAGGAGGTCAAGGGTTCGATCCTCCTTGACCCCCAATTTTTGGGATTGACATGCCAACATTGGACAAATCTGGGCTGCCATGTGTCAGCTCCAGATTGGTCCAAATGCACCAATCAAAACCAACCACGTCACCCTCCTTGCTGACATCATCACAGGCATGTGGCGCATTCCCAGGATGACACGTGTCCTGCTGATGTCATCTTTGACTTTTGACCATTGACTAGTTTGACTTTGACTTTTGTTGACTTTGACTTTTTGACCTTTTTTGCCCTAGTTTGCCAGAAACTTTGACTGGCCTTAACTTCTTCATCCGAACTCGGATTTTCGCGCCGTTGGAATCGTCTCGTCGAGCACTTCGACCTGATCCCACTTTCAACTGAATTTGAAGACTTTGATCTGGAGGCAAAATTGAATCCATTTTGGATCACTACTGCATTTGTACTGCAGCTCCCTCTCAATATGTTGCATCATGCTGCCCATAGCACTACCACTGCTAACTGTTGCACTGCAACTCAGTTACCGAGAAGTAAGTAACTAACTTCACCCAAACATTGACATCCTGGTCAGTCTGGAAGCCTCGTGATGTTGAAGCTACCTCTGCTGCTACCCTGTGCTCCCTCTGCTACCACTGCGCTGCTATAACCTCTTCTATGCCTCTCGCATTGTTGCAACCTCCACTGCGCTGCTACAGACTTCTGCACTATATCACACCTTTGTCCACCTGACACCTGTCATCATGCTACTATCGTTAAGGGCTCCTGTAGCAGTATGTGATCCAAGAGTTTGGGCACCTCAAGGATCCTGCCCCTCGTTTTGTAGTCCTCTCGACTACAACTCTATGTCTCCCCACCTCTTCTCTAGAGGCACATGAGCTCTCATGGCACAATCGTCATCATTCTCGACATCCTTGTCCGCCTTTGTTGGAGCTGCCTTTGAGTCGAGAGCTTCTCCCTTGCCTTTCTTCCTGGGGCACTAAGATGCATAATGTCCTAGCTCCCCACAGTTGAAGCACTTGACCTTCAAGATATCTTTATTCTTCCTCTGCTGAACCCCTTGTTGTCCCTCAAATTCTAGAGTTGCATCCTCCTCCTCGTCTTTTCTGATTTGGACTCCCTTACCACTACTCCCCGCCTTAGTCAACCTCCTGATCTCTTCCTGTCGAAGAGCTGCCCACATCTCCTCCCAACTGGGGAGAGTCGCTCTGCCCAAAATGCTTTGGACAAACGTCTCCCAGTCCTCGGAGACTGCATTCAGAGCAGTCCTGACCATAAACTCTGGATTTGGTGTAGACCCCACGGAAGTAAGCTGGTCACGAATTCCTTGCAACCTGAGAAGGAACAAATCTATCTCCTCTCTTTTTGCATCTGATATGACCTCAGTTGATTCTCTAATAACATCTTCCATTGCACGAAAGAGCCCTGGTATAAGGTGGTCAGCATCTGCCACATCTCCCTTGTTGTGTTCTTCTCAGCAATATGTGGTATGACATGATCCTTGACCCCGTCTAGAATCATGCATTTTGCTTTTGCCTCGACCTCCTCATACTTCTCATTTGCATTTGAGTCTACTAGGACAACAGTAGTTTTCAAGGCATAGTCCTTGATGAGATGTTTATCCAGGATTGCCAGGATCCCGACCTTCCAGATGACAAAATTGGAAGCCTCGTCCAATCTGTCTTGATCCCTCAATCCGTTCACTACCCTCTCTGCTCCTTTTCTCTAGACTCCTCTGAATCTTGATTCCCTCTTGAAAATCCTCTCGCCAAATGTCGAATCACTTCTCTTCAATCCTCCATTGCCGCTGCAACCTGGATCTAGATTTCTTGGCTAGAAATCTGTTGAGGTAGTGCTTCCCTCTACCTTGGTTCAGTCTCCTTAGACACTATTCTACACTCACAGAATGTCAGAAACAGTGTCCCACCAACCCCTCAAATCAAAATCTGCACAACTCGCTTAGCCCAGACAACTAAAGAATCTGAGCCCTTCTAGATTTGCGCAATCATGGTGAGAGCTGGATCAGCTCCTCCTGGCCATAGCGTCAATCCTTTCTGGCTGAGAAAGATGACTTGACATTGCACAGGCCTGATATGCCCTCCCTCTGCCTCTATGCTGGCCTGGATAGCTGACGCAGCTACTGCGTGGGCTCCTCCCAGCTACTACGTCTTCCTCTCCTAGATCAAAATGCTAAGACAGGCACTGCGTCAGCCTCTACGTCACTCTTCCTTCCACATCTCTGGCTCTAGAACAACGATGTCTCCCGGGATAGCTACTTCTTGTTGATTTTTGGTAGCACCGGATATGCTCTAGCCATGAAAATTGGTGGAGAGGCTAAAACACATGAGATCTCCAAGACCCAGAAATCATTTGGGGAAATTCCACCCAAATGGAGAGATATTAAAATAATTAATATTTCTAATCGAGTTCCTAAGTCTAAACTTAGGAAAATTAAAATATTAATGTGTATTAATATAATATCGGTGAGAAAATTCTAAATAACGAGGATCAAGCCAAATCTAATCTTAGTCGTTGATTAGGGACTTAATCTCGGTCGTTGAATCATCAACAAGAAAAGTATAGGAGGGGGCTTGGGGGTTAGTTGGAGACACACAAAGTTGATCAAGAATTCGATTTTCTGGGGCAGGGTTTGCTGAGAAATTGAGTTAGTGATTTGTTGCAACGAGGGGCAGTTCAGCAGAGAGGCAGAGAGAGTGCCAGAGAGGCAGTGCAGAGCCTCAAAAGGCTGACGCAGAGGCAGCCAGGACTGACACAAAGGCTAAGGAGGTCAACGCAGAGGACGCAGAGGGTCAAGAGGCTGACATAGGCAGCGTAGAGGACTGCAGAGTTGATGTTGGGTTGAACAGGCAGTGCTGAGGAATTTTCGTGGGGCAGACTGAGAGTTGGTTAGCTGACGCAAAGTCGTAGAGGGAGATGCAGTCTCTAAAGGGTGACGCAATTCCTGAGGGTAGCTTGGAGCAGCTTCCATTGTCCAGCTAAGGGAGAAGTTGAAGTCATTGTGAGGGTATTCATCTGGTTGCTGATTAGCCGGAATATCTCTTCGAAGAGAGGTACTTCTGCCAAGGAAAATCTTTGAAGGGTGAGCCATTTCTAGCACCCTAGTTGTATTCAGAAAACTACATAATAATAAAACCCTCATATCTGTTGCACCGATTTTCCCACATTGGGTTTTTCCAGGGATGATTGTCCAAAAATAACAGTGTCCCTTGTGTGATTGTCTCAGTTATTTCAGTTGTTGATCTATATATGTGTGAAGGTTGCATTTGTGTTTATTTCAGTATTTATATCAATAAATAACTTGTTAATGGAATGAACAAGTAGGAGATAATAAACCAGATAATGCAGTAGGGATTTCTAATGTGTCAAAATTAGAAATTTCCACACTTCTCTGCTGCAAACTCTCAGATTTCCCGGTTGATGCCTTCAGTCGCCTATGATATGCAATCCCTCTGATAACATGTGAAAATTCCTGAATCTAACACATTAAAAACCCCTACTGCAATTTCTGGTTTACTGTCTCCTACTTGTTCTTTACATTAACAAGTTATTTAATTTCATAAATATTTAAGTAAACACAAATGCAGCCTTCACAGACATACAGATCATATAATGAAGTAAACAGAAACAATAACACAAGGGACACCGTTATTTTTGGACAATTGTCCCCAGAAAAACCCAATGCGGGAAAACCAGTGCAGCATATAAAGGGTTTGTATTATTAAGCAAATTTATGAATACAACCAGGGTGCCAAAAATGGCTCACCCTTCAGAGAATATCCTTGGCAGTAGTACCTCTCTCCGGAGAGAGATATTCCGGCAAATCAACAACCGGATGATCAACCCCACAGTGACTCTGATTGTTCCTTGTGCTGGACAGTGAAAGATGCTCCAAGCACAGTTATGGAACTGTGTCAACCTCTCCCAGATCAAGATCTGCTAATCAGCTCCCAGTCTGCCCCACAGAATCTCCCAGTGTTGCCTCTAAATCCCTTTGCGTCCTCTGCGTCAGCCTCTAAGGCCCTTTGCATCCTCAACATCAGCCTCTAAGGCCCTTTGTGTCCTCTGCGCTGGCTCCTCTAGCCTCTGCGTCAACCCTTCTTGGGCATGTGCTGCCTCTTCCGGCACTTCACTACCTCTATGGTATGTATTCTTTAGCCTTGTATCGAAATCCCTTGCTAAACTGCCCCTCACTGCAACTAATCTCTAACTTGATTTCCTCAGCAAACCCAGCCCTAGAAAATCGAATTCTTGATCTCTTTTGGTGTATCTCCCAGTGATCCTCAAGCCTCCTCTTATACTTTTCCTGTTGACGATTCAACGGTCAAGATTAAGTCTCTAATCACCGGCTAAGATTAGAATTTCATTGATCCTCGTCATTTAGAACTTTCTCACCCATTTTATATTAATACACATTAATATTTTTATTTTCCTAAGTTTAGACTTAGGGACCCATTAAAAATATTAATTATTTTAATATCTCTTCATCCGGGTGGAATTTCTCCAAACGATTTCTGGATCTTGGATATCTCATGTGCCTTAGCTTCTCCACCAAATTTCATGGCTAGAGCACATCTGATGCTACCAAAATCAACAAACTATCCCTGCCCCTTTGTTACAACAGATCACTTGTTTGATTTTCTCAGCAAACCTCACCCCAGAAAAATCGAACTGACTAATCTCTCAAGTGTATCTCTAACTGACCCTCAACCATCCTCTTATACCTTTCCTATTGATGAATCAATGGCCGAGATTAAGTCCCTAATAAATGGCTAAGATTAAAACATGCTTGATCCTCGTCACTTAGAAGTTTCTCACCCATATTCTTATTAATACCCATTAATATTTTTATTTTCCTAAGTTTAGACTTAGGAACCCATTAAAAGTAGTAATTACTTTAGTAACTCCTCATCCGAGTGGAACTTTTCCAAACAATTTCTGGGTCTTGGAGATCTCATGCATTCTAGCCCCTTCACAAAATTTCGGAGCTAGAGCACATTCGATGCTACCCAAAATCAACACTCCCTCTTAGCAAGGAACGTTCTCTAGCAATACTTCTCAGAAGTACTACACTGATCCACTGCATCGGTCCTCTGTGTTGTTGATGCTTAGCTTGCTACCCTTCATCCACTGCACTGTTGTTTCCTGTACTGCTGCCTATGACTCTGCCACTGCCGCTGCTACATTTGTACTGCAGCTCCCTCTCAAAATGTTGCATCATGCTGCCCATAGCACTGCCACTGCTAACTACTGCACTACATCTCAGTTGTTGAGAAGTAAGCAACTGAACTTCACCCAAAAACTGACATGCTAGTCAGTGTGGATGCCTCGTGATGCTGAAGCTACCTCTGTTGTTAATTTGTGCTGACCCTCTGCTACAAACTGCTCTATGCCTCTTGCACTGCTACAACCTCCACTGTGCTACTTCAGACTCTGGCACTCTAGCTCTGTCACTGTTGCTCCATCATCCCTCGCACCAACTGACTCCCGTCATTCTGCTACTATCATTAAGGGCTCCCATAGCCGTATGTGATCCAAGAGTTTGGGAACCTCAAGAATCCTGCCCCTTTCGTGTAGTCCTCCCAACTACAACTCTATGTCACCCCACCTCTTCTCCAGAGGTGCATGAGCACTCATGGCATAATCCTCGTCATCATCCTCCTTGTCAGCTTTCGTTGGAGCAGCCTTCGAGTCAGACTTCTCTTCCTTGCCCTTCTTCCAAGGGCACTAAGCGGCGAAATGTCCCAGTTCCCCACACCTAAAGCATCTAACTTTGGTTATGTCTTTCTTTTTCCTCTTATGCTGCCCTTGCTATTTCGCTGATGCAAGAGCTGCATCCTCCTCTTCCTCCTTGACTCTGGCTCCTTTACCGCTACTTCCTACCTTGGTTAACCACCTGATCTCTTCCTGTCGAAGAGTTGCCCACATCTCCTCCCAACTGGGGAGAGAAGCCCTGCCCAAAATGCTCTGGACAAAGGTCTCCCAGTCTTCAGTGATTGCATTCAGGCAGTCCTGACCATGAACTCGGGATCTAGTGTAGACTCCACAAAAGTCAGCTAGTCTCTAATCCCTTGCAACCTGAGGAGGAGGGGATCAATCTCTTCTCCTTTTTGCATCTGGTACTATCTCAGTTGATTTTCTAATAGCATCTTTCGCTGGATGGAAATGCCCTGGTACAAGGTGGTCAACATCTCCCACATCTCCCTTGTTGTTTCCCTCTCAATAATGTGTGGTACTACAGGATCTTTGACCCTGTCTAGGATCATGCACTTGGCCTTCTCCTGGGCTTCCTCGTACTTCTTTAACAAATAAGCGTCGACCGGAACAACAACTAATTTCAAGGCATAGTCCTTGATGCGATTTTTGTCCAGGATTGCTAGGATCCTGGCCTTCTAGATGACAAAATTGGAAGCTCCATCCAATCTGTCTTGATCCCTCAACCCATTGACTGCCATCTCTACTCAACAAATATAGGACAGGTTCTCTTCTCTCTCTCCTGCTACTAATCCAGTAAGACTTGGATCTAGATTTCTTTGGCGCAAGAAACCCTCTAAGGAGAAAGCTCCTCTAGACTCCCTCTGAATCCTGATTTCCTTCACGGAAATCCTCTGGCCAAATGTCGAATCACTCCTCTCCAATCCTCTGCTGCTGCAACCCGGATCTAGCTCCTTAGATCAAATCTGATCTACTCCTCCAGCCCTGAAAACTAAAGAATCTGAGCTCCTCTGGCTCTGTGCAATCACTACATATGTTAGATCAACTCCTCTTGACCACTGCATCACTCCTTCCTGGTCCGGAAAGATGATGTGGCTCTGCGTGTGCCTGATCTGTCCCTCTCGCGTTGGCCTAGACATCTGACGCAATTACTACATGGGCTCCTCCCATCTATTGCATCACCCTCACTTGGCTCAGAATGCTTATGAAAGCACTGCTTGAGACTCTGTGTCACCTCTTCTACACTGCATCACTCTCCCTCTGCGTCTCTGGCTCTGGAACAACGCTGTCACTCAAGATAGTTGCCTCTCTGCAGCAAATTCTCTGGATCTCCCGGCTGGTGTCTTCAGTCTCCTATGATCTGCAATGCTCTGATACCATGTGAAAATTTCTGAATCTACACATCAGAAATCCTACTGCAATCACTGGTTTATCATCTCCTACTTGTTTTTACATTCAACAAGTTATTTAATTATTAAACAGTGATGAAAACACTATTGCAGACTACACATACATAAAGATCATGAACTGAAAATAGAATGAGACAAATACACAAGGGACACCATTATTTTTGGACAAAAGTACCCAGAAAATCCTAATGCGGGAAAACCGATGCAACAACTCTAAGGGTTTTCTATTCTTAAGCAGTAGTTATGAATACAACTCTAGATGCCCTCTTGGCTATCTAGTTATAGAGATAAAAATCTATTGGCAGAAACCTAAGTGAGATTACCTCACTTCACCCGACAAAATCTCTCTGTTCCGACAACTGGACTAACTGTCTCCGACTACAATTGTGTTGCCCCTTCGCAGTAGCTGCGTGGGCCTGTGTGGAGCACACTAGGACACTGCGTCAGCACTGCGCTGCCTCCTCTGCCTCCTGGAGCTCTGACGTCAGCCTTCTCGGCTGATCCTGCTGCTCCCTGGCTAAATTCAGATTTCTGTTGGAGGGTGGCTCTACCCCAGCACTGGAAATGCGTGGGCCCTTCCTGGCCCAACGTCAGTCTCCTTGGGTCTGCGCTACCTCCTCTAGTGTCTCTCTGCCTCTCTCTGCTGTGTATTCGAGGTCCTGGAGAATATCCTCCAACCTCAACTATCCCTGCCCCTCTGCTGCAACAGATCACTTGTTTGATTTTCTCAACAAACCTCGCCCCAGAAAAATAGAACTGACTAACCTCTCAAGTGTATCTCCAATTGACCCTCAAACCTCCTGTTATACTTTTCTCATTGATGAATCAACGGACGAGATTAAGTCCATAATCAACCAACTAAAAATTAAAACAGAGTTGATTCTCGTCACTTAGAATTTTCTCACCCATATTCTTATTAATACCCATTAATATTTTTATTTTCCTAAATTTAGACTTAGGAACCCATTAAAAATATTAATTATTTTAATAATTCCTCATCCGGGTGGAATTTCTCCAAACGATTTTTGGGTCTTGGAGATCTCATTTGTTCTATCCCCTCCACAAAATTTCGAAGCTAAAGCACATCCGATGCTACCCAAAATCAACATGACAATGGTGGTTAAATACACTGCAAAAAAATTGTATGTATTCTCGCTGACATGAGGGATAATAGGTCCATCCCATGACAAGCTAGGCCATAATTATTGATGGAGGCTTCTTTATTATTATTATTATTATTTATATGGCCAACCTTGCATTTGAAAGGAGTTGATTCACACTTAGTGAGTTATTGTGCTTTTTGAGGTTGGTCAATGGATCATTTGCTTCGAGGATGTTGTTACATTCTTTGCTATTTTTAGAGACTATTTCTAACTCATTATTTTGTCCTCGTTGTAATATCTCATGGAGTTAGTTAGACGAGAACACTATTATATTGTTTTCCTAGTGGAGGATGATTATTTTATTGTTTCTATTAGGAGAGGAAAGTGGATCTCTACAACTCACTTTTACTTTTAGCAAGGAGTTTCTTGTAGTGGTTTGAAATGTAATATTTTATTGTATCCATTAAAGAACTAATGGATCTAAAAAAGCAATTAATTGTTTATTGTAAAAGGAGTTGAGCTCAAACCTATATAAGCATTTTCTCTCTCCATTTGATGCATGGCTGGATTTGGCAATATTTTCACTTGAGTTTTGTTGAACATCTTGGAGGCAATGGAAAGCTAGACACTTCTACTATTGTGGCACATGTGCTTGGGTTCAGTTGTTGAAGACTATGGCTAGAGATTACTTGCATCAAATGTATGTGGAAGGGATGAAATATAAGGGATACTCTCCAGCCTTTCTTGAGACCCATCAACCCATCCCCATGCCAGCAATCATAGACTTTGAGCAACATAATATTTAGTTAACAATTTAACTAATTGGAAGTTCATTATGTGCTGCTTACAAAAGTTCATTACATGATATTATTCTCTGATATCTCGGCCATTAATATAAACAGTTAATTTTCTTCCCTACATCTGAGATCTACAACAATGTAAATCCATTTGGCATTAATGAGGCCTCAATACTCTGATTCAGCCACTGATATCCAAGTCCTACTTATTCAATTGTTTGGATGCTTGCAATAATAGATTGGGATGTTACACCATGAAAACATGCTAAACTATTTCTGTAGGGGGAGGGTATAATTTTGGCTCCTTCAATGCCAAGGAAATTTTCATCATAAGCAATATTTTCAAGAAGCTTGAATAAACTAAAGAAGCAAAAGCTAAACTTAGATGCTTAATTGTCCGAACAGATAGTGAGAACTAGCCTTGAGACGAGGATTAACAAGTATCACAGGTCGAGAACCAGCTGCTTCAGACATGGCTTGCAAGTCCTGTCATCCAATTAATTACAATCAAATACAAAAAAGTAGTGTTTTTTATGCTCTGTTTTGCAGCAAGTATAGTTATTTAGTAATATATTACAGGGAATGACACCCTATATCAAATGAACAGGGAAAGACTACAATAGAAAATTCTTACATCAATAATACAGTTGCCCACAGCATTTTGAGGGGCCAGTAAAATGAACATGTCATCTTGGTCAGTGACTTCTTTGGCACCTGTAATGAGAAATAGCGTCAGCCAATCTCAATCCATATAATAGTCATAAAATCTTCATATTGGGAGAATAATATACATTACAAAATGTTAAAACACTCAACTTGGAAATAGTTGATCTGCTTCCTTTAATCCTACTCAATTTTTATATGTTTGTTCCAGTCGACAGAGACTAAAACACAATCCAGCAGTAAATAAGGTTGACTACAGAAGATCTTACTGTTCTAGTTGTAAAAGTACTCAGACTGAAAGAATTACTGAATTACACATAAAGCCAATAGATTTAACTGTAAGTTTTAAGGACCTGTTGCATACATTTTGTCAAAGTTCTAAGGAAACAGTTGTACCATATTTTTTAAAGGATCAAGATCATCAGAGATCAGTTTTTGAGTCATTGTAAACCCATTCTGGAAAATTTGTCATGTAAATGATGTTAGTAAGACCATGTATGTATGTAACAACCTAGGTAAGCCTATTATTTTGGCAACGAATTTCATCTTAGGAGGTTTTTCGCCTTACTGATTCATCTGTGTTTCTAAACACGAATGATCAACAGAGTTTTTCCCTCTAGCCTCACCCCAAAGCTACAGTGAAACTTGTCGTCAAAGTGAGTCCTAATGTTTTAGTCGAATCTTCTGTAAAAATGATTTGGGAATAATTTAAGCTAATTGCCTAAATTATTTTATTACAAATCACTTGATCTAAAAAATCATATTATGTCACAAAATTGGGTATGTATTTTGAACTATAACGAATGGGTATTCCCCCTTTGAGGGTTGAAATTGTAAAATCTTATGTAAAAGATATTTTAGTGCATGGTCTCTCATACTTAAACACCATGGATAAAATATTAGAGGGTGGAAAAAATAATTAAAACCCTCAAGTGTCAATTAGTTAATTTTTCTGGCAAAAATAAAATTAATCTTAAGCCATAAAATTAATTTATTAGAGTCAAAATTAAATTGCTAGAGAAATTAAATTCTACAAGTGGAAAAATTCGTGGGTCTTGTGTTGGAATTTCTAAGCCTAACTGTTATAAATCCTTCATGTACTTTACTAATTTATTCCTGCCTACTTGTTCAGTTAATTAACAAGTTATTTACCATGTAAATACTGGAAATAAATACAAGTACATGCTCAACACATTATAGATCATCAACTGAAGGAAAAACAAGCACACAAGTGACACCATTGTTTTTGGACCAATGTCCCCGGAAAAACCCAATGCGGGAAAACCGGTGTAACTATCTGAGGGTTTTAATTATTAAGCAGTTTCAGAATACAATCTGGGTGCCAAAACCGGCTCACCCAACAGAGAATAATCTCCCCAGTAGTACCTCTCAATAGACAGATGTTCCGACTGAAACCCAGATAAACACTCCGACAGCTCCCAATTCCAATCTGCCCCACGAAAACCCCAGCGTTAGCCTCTAGGGACAGTGTCAGCCCTTTATGGCCCAGTGTCTGCCGAACGTCACCCTAGCTCGCCCTGCGTCAGCCTCTGGAGGCACTGCATCAGCCCTTAGAGCCTCTGTGTCACCCACGCTGGTTCTCTAAGGCACTGCGCAGCTCCTGGCTGCCTCTGTGTGAGCCCTGGCTAGCTCTACGTCCCTCTCTCCCGGCTTCTGCACTGATCCTCTCGGTACTATCTCTGCCTCTCTGCTTCTATATTCACTAATTCTGATCACTCTTTCGACTTCCTCAGCAAACCCTGCCCCAAAAAGTCGAAATTTTGATCAACTCGATGTGTTCTCCCAGTGACCCTCAAGCCTCCTCTTATAATTTTATCGTTGACAATTCAACGGTTGAGATTAAGTCCCTAATCAACTGCTAAGATTAACTCCGGATTGATCCATGACTTTTGGACCCTTCTAACACAGTTTTATATTAATTCACATTAATATTTTACTTTCCCTAAGTTTATACGTAGGGACTCCATTAAAAATATTAATTATTTTAATATCTCCCAAACTATTTAGAATCTGCCCAAACCATTTCTGGGTATTGGAGATCTCATGTGTTTTAGCCTCTCCACCAATTTTTGTGGCTAGAGCACATTTGATGCTACCCCAAATCAACACTCTCTTTTAGCGAGGACTGTGCTCTAGTAATACTCCTCACTCAGTATCACCCTGATCATCCAACATCGGTCCTGGCGCTGATGCTAGGCCTGCTGCCCAACATCCTCTGCGAGTCTGCACTGCTGCATCATGTACTGCTACCCATGGCTCTACCACTGCCACTGCTGCATCCGTATGACAACCCCTCTCATCATGTTGTATCATGTTGCCCATAGCACTGCCACTGCTAATTGCTGCACTGCAACTCAGTTACTGAGAAGTAAATAACTGATCTCCCAACTCTAACATCTCTATCGAGCTAGAAACACTCCTGATACTGAAGCTCCCTCTGTCCCTGACAAGTGCTCCCTCTCTGACCTCTGCGTTGCTACAACAACTCTATGCCTCTTGCACTGCTCCCTCACGATGTCCTGGGACTCCTGCATTGTAGCCCTCTTTGTCGCTCCATTTGCATCCGTCTCTATCGACATCCGCCAATCCTGCTACTCCTCTTCGGGGCTCCTGTAGCAAGGTATAATCCAAGAGGTTGGGTACCTCGAGGATCCTGCCCCTCATCGCCTGTAGTCCGTCTGACTACAGCTCGATGTCTCCCCACTTCTGCTCAAGTGGCGTGTGAGAACTCATGGCACTGTCATCATCTGTCTCCACTTCCTTCTCTACCCTTGCTGGCGCAGCCTTGGTCTTGGAAGCCTCTCCCTTGCTCTTCTTCCTTGGACATTGGGTCGCATAATGACCCAGTTCCCCACAGTGGAAGCATTTGACCTTAGAGAGGTCCTTCTTCTTCTGTTTCTCCTACTTTCCCTCAAATGCTAGGGCAGCACCCACCTCCTCCTTGATTCTAACCCCCTTGCCATTGCTTCCTGCCTTGGTCAGCCTTCTGATCTCTTCTTGGCGAAAAGCTGCCCACATTTCCTCCCAATCTGGAAGGGTCGCCCTGCCCAGTATGCTCTAGACAAACACCTCCCAGTCTTTAGAGACTGCGTTCAGGGTTGTTCTCACCATCAATTCTTGATCCGGCGTGGCCCCTATGGAAGTCAGTTGATCCCGGATCTCCTTCAATCAACTGAGGAAGGTGTTGATCTGTTCTCCCTTCTGCATCTGGTATGACCGTAGGTGATTTTCTAGTAGCATCTTCCTCTGCACGGAAGTATGCTGATACAACTTTGTTAGGGCCTCCCACATCTCATTTGCCATATTCTTCTCGGCAATATGTGGTACTACATGGTCCTTGACCCTATCAAGGATGATGCTCTTGGCCCTTGCCATTGCATCCTCGTACCTATCGTTATCAGTCGGGTCAACTGGGACCGCTATTGTCCTCAAGGCGAATTGCTTGAGACGGTTCCTGTCTAGAACAGCTAAGATTTTGGCCTTCCAGACTATGAAGTTTGAGGCTCCATCCAGTCTGTCCTGGTCTCTTACCTCGTTCACTACCATCTCGTTGCTCCTCTACCTCCCTCCTGGATGTTCTTGGTGTGACTCCCTCTAAGCCTGGATTTCCCTCCTGGAAACCCTTCTGCCAACGTCGAGATGCCCCACTACGAATGTTATGAAACCAGCTCACAAAAATATAGATGAACTTCTTAGAAATAAGCCTCTTCGGGGGGCAACCTCCTTTACATTACACAAATGAACAATTCTTAGATGATACAAATGACAAGACCTCCTTTCTATATATAGGAGTCTAAGGGGTCATAATATAATCAGAGCTGACAAAACAATAATAATGTAAGGGCACAATAATAACAATAATGGGCTTCTATGGGGCACAATAATACCAATATGGGGACTACATGGGCACAACAATATAATAAAGGGGTTGTACTAATAACAATAAGGGGTTACACTAGTAGTATAGGGGCCTAACATGCCCCTCTCCTTCAAAAAGTGTTGTCCTCAATGCTTGAGTAGTTCTTGATGCTTCTGTATAAAATTATTGTCCTCCCATGTGGAATCTTCAGCAGGTAAGTTCCTCCACTTGATGAGATACTCTGAAATTGATCGATTTCATAGCTGTCGGGTTCTTGTTTTTGTGACTACTCAAAGCTCCAATATGATTCTTCCTTCCTCGTCAAGTTCTGGCAATATTGTTTGAACTAGGATCCTCTGCAACTTTTGAATGAGTGGCCACACTTCTTCGTCCTTCTTCAATTCATACCTTGTTTCATTTATCCAATCTGGTTGGATAATAGAAATGGAGCACAACAATGCTTCCACATCCTCATCCTTTCTTGAGAGTGCATCTTCCACAACATTTTGCTTCCATATTTTGTAGATGATTTCAAAATCATAACCCAACATCTTTGTGACCCATTTTTGTTGCTCTTCAGAGGATAATTTTTTTAAAAAAGTATTTAATACTATCATGATCCATTTTTACCTTGAAGTGTCTTCCCATTAGGTAAGGTCACCATTTCTCAAGTGCGTGTAGTATTGCCAACATGTCCTTCTCATAAATAGCTTTCTTGAGGGACATTTGTTTGTATGTATGTGACCATAAAAATACCCAATCGCCTACATCAAAACTTCTTTCATTGCGATGTTGATATGTCTGTTGTTTCATTCAATTCTGCACTAAAGTGGCATTATCCTTTAAAAGTTGGAGAACTTGTTGTTGATGATCGATGTGATCTTTCACTGCTTGAATCTTTTTCTTCTTGATATTTCCTTCTATATTTAGAGTTTGAGGAGTGGTAATTTCTTCCAGTGCATTACAAGATATGGTCAGATTCATTTCTTGATGCTCTATGTGATCTTTCACTTCTTGAACATTTTTCTTCTTGATATGTCCTTCTATCTTGATAGTTTGAGGAGTGGTAATTCCGGCCATTGCATTACAAGATATGGTCGGATTCATTTCTTCTTTCTTGATGTGGTCTTTCACTTCTTGAACCTTTTTCTTCTTGATATGTCCTTCTATCTTAAGAGTTTGAGGAGTAGTAATTATTTCCAATGCTTTACAAGATGTGGTCGGATTCATTTCTTCTTTCTCCGAGGTTGGTTCCTGGTGTATATACTCTTCTTTTGATATTTCTTGATCCTTTTCTTCCTCCTCTCCACAATCAATGTAAAATAATTTCTTCTCAACACACTTATGACCTTTAATGTATTTTTTATCACAATTGTAACAAAGCCCTTTTTCTCTTTTTTCTTCCAATTGTTGTAGTGTAACCTTTGTATGTTGCGGAAGGCTAGGAGAAACAACACTTCCATCTTTATAGTTGTGAGGGGTAGACTTCCTTGTTGCCATAATTTTTCTTTCCACTTTGTAACAAAGCCCTTTTTCTCTTTTTTCTTCCAATTGTTGTGGTGTTGCTCTAAAGAAGGTGTTGCTCTTTGTATCCTCATAATGTGCTATAATTTCCTCCATGAAAATTGACCACATAACAAGTGGTTTATGAGAACAAAGCCCTTTATACCATAAAAATTGATCTTGTTCTAAATATGAAGATGCAATACATACCTTTTGTAACAGTGGTACGCCACGTAGATCAAAATATTTCTCCATCTGTAGTATCCAATTTACTGGATCCTTGCCATCAAACTTCCTCATCTAGATTTTTCTTGATTTTAGGAGCTCGATCTTGAAACGACTGTAACTCTATAATTTCAGATCTCCAAGTTCTAAAATTTCTTCCTGCTATAGCTCTCTGAGTTCTCTTTCTAACCCCACAAGTCTGATTAGAATTTTATTATCCAAGAAAGAGTTATGCAAACTCTCCCATGGTGACCTGATTATAGACTAGTTCAGTAGAGAGAACTTGTATGACGTGTCACATCTCATTGTTTCGACCTGAAACTGATAGACAGAAAACTACAGGAAGTCCTCTTTCTGAAACTTCTTACGAAATTTCAATCTGATGCTCAGAACAAAAGTTATGATGATTATCCCTCGGTCACCTGTTTGGAATGTAATTCGGGATTCTGCAAAATCTCTAACTTCCTCAGATCATATCTACGAAAATATAGTGAGACAAGATCTGAAATTCGGACCTGAGGTTCAAACCGATTTCTTCTCAAATGGGTTTTTTTCTCTTATGAAACATCGCAAAAAAAATGTTATCACAAAAATTCCACGATGACTTGTTTGGAGCAGCAAAACCCTAGAATCCAAAGCTCTGATAACAAATGTTTTGAAACCAGCGCAAAAAAAGATAGAAAAGATAGATGAACGCCTTAGTAATAAGCCTATTCGAGGGGGCAATCTCCTTTACATTACACAAATGAACAATTCTTAGATGATACAAATGACAAGATCTCCTTTCTATATATAGGAGTTTAAGGGGTCATAATATAATCAGAGCCGACATAACAATAATAATGTAAGGGCACAATAATAACAATAGTGGGCTTCTATGGGGCACAATAATAAAAATATGGGGACTACATGGGCACAACAATATAATAAGGGGGTTGTACTAATAACAATAATGGGTCACACTAGTAGTATAGGGGCCTAACACTGATCATTAGTGCAGTTGCACCACTGATCCGGATTACTTAGCTAGAAATCCTCGGTAGCAACTCCCTCCTCCTTGGTCTTGCCCTGTTAGGTATTGTTCTGACTACAGTACTCCACTATCTTCACTCTGCAACTTACCCACAGCCTCCTAAGCTCCAACAAACTAAAGGTTAGACCTTCTAGGCTTTGCACAATCCCAGCACCAGCAAAATCCGCACCTGCTGGCCACAGGCGTCAATCCTTCTTGACTAAGAAATATAATCGAGCACTGCGTAGGTCAAGTCTGCTCCCCTCTGCCACTGCACTCATCCTCTTCCCGGCTCAAACTTGATGACGCAGGCATTGTGTCACCCCTTCCTTGCTGCTTCTCTGCTAGGAATAACTTCTTTCACTCGGGACAACTGTTTTCTGCTACTGTTGCTCTGCTCGGCTGATGTCCTCAGTTCTCCTGTGATCTGCAACCACGCTCTGATACCATGTTGGAATTTCTAAGCCTAACTGTTAGAAACCCTTCATGTACTTTACTGATTTATTCTTGCCTACTTGTTTGGTTAATTAACAAGTTATTTACCATGTAAATACTGGAAATAAATACAAGTACATTCTCAACACATTACAGATCATCAACTAAAGGAAAAACAAGCACACAAGTGACACCGTTGTTTTTGGACCAATGTCCCCGGAAAAACCCAATAAAGGAAAACTGATCCATCTATCTGAGGGTTTTAATTATTAAGCAGTTTCTAAATACAATCTGGGTGCCAAAACCAACTCACCCAACAGAGAATAATCTCGGCAGTAGTACCTCTCAGTCGAAGATTGATGTTCCGGCTGAAACACCGGATAAACACTCTGACAGCTCCCAACTCCAATCTGCCCCACGAAAACCCCAGAGTCAACCCTTTCTGGCCCAACGTCTACCCAGCGTCACCCTAGCTCACCCTATGTCAGCCTTTGGAGGTACTACGTCAACCCTATGTGTCACCCATGCTAGTTCTCTGAGGCACTGCGCAGCTCCTCGCTGCCTCTGTGTGAGCCCTGGCTGGCTCTACATGAACCTCTAGCTGGCTCTGCGTCCCTCTCTCCCAACTTTTGCATTGATCTTCCCGGTACTATCTCTGCCTCTCTGCTTCTGTATTCATTGCTCCTCAGCTGCAACTCTGATCACTCTTTCGACTTCCTCAGCAAACCCTGCCCCAGAAAGTCGAAATCTTGATCAACTCGATTTGTTCTCCAGGTGACCCTCAAGCCTCCTCTTATACTTTTCTCATTGACAATTCAACGACCGAGATTGAGTCCCTAATCAATGGCTAAGATTAACTCTAGCTCGATCCATGACTTTTGGACCCTTCTAACACAGTTTTATATTAATTCACATTAATATTTTATTTTCCCTAAGTTTATACTTAGGGACTCCATAAAAATATTAATTATTTTAATATCTCCCAAATTGTTTAGAATCTACCCAAACCATTTCTAGGTATTGGATATCTCATGTGCTTTAGCCTCTCCACCAATTTTCATGGCTAGAGCACATCTAATGCTACCCCAAATCAACATCTTGAAGAAATTAATTTTTGGAGGTCTCCCACCAAGCGAATATTGAAAATTTCAAGAAAAATTGGACCATTGGGCCTTGGTGGTTCAGTCAAAGTCAATTTTCTGAGAAAATTAGCTCAAAATAATTATTTTTGAGCTAATAAAAATGGGTTAAATCAGTAATTCGAAAATTCCTCGAAAGTAAGTATTTTTTACGGTAGAAATTAAAAGTTGATCAAAAATCTATCAACAGTCGAGATTATTTTGACGAGGATCAAGCCAACTAGCCATTATTTTTCCACTTAGAGGAATTATCTATAAATTAGAGGTCATTTGTATCTCAAACCATGATGATTTTTGGCTAATGTAACTCTATAAAGTTGATGTAAAGCTACTGTCCCACTGCAAACGTTTTGAATAATCATAATAAATACTTTGGGGTGCAGTTCATGGTGTATCTGATCTACTGATTAGTGGTATGTGTTGGGTACGAGCATTACTATATTGTGCTTTATAATTTTTATTGAATCGTTATTTTATTGTAGGTGATAGAAACATTCTATTAGTAAGCTATGGGCTTATCTTAGGTGATCCGATTCACTGTGTGTTCTAACGGTTTATCTTTCAAAGAATATATAATGTTTGCAGGTTCCCCAGCTCTTGGACTCCAAGTTCACAAATTGTGGGAATAGGCTGACTATGTTTGGATCTTAAATATTTTTTATAGTTTTCTAACATTCGCTAAAGCTGTGGTTTGGCATTTATCTTTCGAAATACATTTAGCCATTTATCAAAATTTTGCAAAAAAAAATATTCTAAAAAATGCTTTTAAGCATTGTACGCATGTATATTTTGTAAATATAATTTGTATAATATACTTGTAAATTATTTTATTTTTTTGACCCTTGTTTTGCAGCTGGGGTTTTCTGGGGTTTTTTATTTTTTGTATATATTGGGGTTTTGGGTGTTTGTAAATTCATTTGTGCAAGTGAGATCAAAGGAAAATTGTTGGATTAGATCTAGATCTAGACCCTTGAGGGTAATATCTAGCCTCTATGAAAATTTCGCAAGACAAACTACTAAAGAATTTGTAGTAAATCTAAAAATCTGAAGAAAATTCAAATTTTGGAGCAAGGGTTTCAATTTTCCAAGCCTCCCAGGCCTAGAGTCCCCCTTTCGATTAGTAGTTTACCCTCCTTGGCCTCAACGCTAGCATTTTGAGGCCTTGCGTTAACCTTTTTCTAGCCTTAGAGGCTAGCCACAAGCCTAAAGAGGCCCTGGGCTGCCTCCTTGCCTCGGTCGTGGGCTTTCAAGCCCTTGTAGGGCCTGGCCGCAAGCCTTAAAGGCTTCAAGCTCCCTCCTTGACACTAAGCGACAGCCCCTTAGGGCTTTCCATGTGCCACTAAGGCCTCCAAGGCTTGGTCGCAGCCCTTTTAGGGCCTCCTCCTTCGTTCAACCCTCATTCCCTCTTGGCTTGCCCTTTACCCTAAGCCGCAACCCTTGCAAGGCTTACGATAGCCCTAAGGAGCCTCTTTCTCCCTAACGCAAGCGTAGCTAGGCCTTGGGTCCCTTCTCCTCCTCAACACTAGCCTTCTAGGGCCTAGCATTAGACTTTCGTGGCCCTAGTTTACCTCTCCTCCACCCTTGGTTGGTCACTTGGATTTCTAGACTGAATATTCGTGGGTTTTGTAGGATAAATTGCCTCAGGTTTTGTATTTTCAGGTGCCAAGTCACTGGAAAAATTTTGGCAGCTTGGTCATGTTACCACTCAAATTAGCAGGGGTCCTAGAAGGGGATCCTGTAGGGGCAACTGCTAGGTCAAGGTAAACAATGGAGCAATATCCCATTGTCACCTCAGCTAAAGCTCACTACTCTTTACGAACTTTCATTGATGGGAGGATACCCAGTATGAAGGGAATCACCTAGAGAAATCAGTCAATAAAGGGAAAGGAGTGATTCCTAAAGGCCTATTCACAAGAGAGACCCAAATTATCATTTGCTTGCTTGAAAAGCAAGGTGTAAGGTGTTGAAGAAAGTGTAACTAGATTCGGTATTTACAAATGTAATTTTGATCTTTGCACTTGTCAAGAAAAAGAAATATTAATTTTGTAGATTATAAGAATCAGTTTCTTGCTCATTTCATAGGTCTAGGAAAGTCAAAGAGTCAAAGTCATGTATAAAGAGCTCTTCTTGAGCCTATGTGTAAATGTATACTAGTTTAAAAGGCCCTCCAAGACAAGCACAATCCTCCTGAAGACATCAACTAACAAAACGATGTAAAAAAGTCATGTCGTCCAGGAAATATATATATAAATGACAAATCGGCTCAAATAATAGACACATCCTTTCAATGGACACGTCAGCTAATTATGTTAGATCCAGAAGGTAATATTTAAAGCATGGTCAGACCTAGGTGCTTATGGGAAATAAGTTATAAAATAAGAAACACATTCACACTAACCATAAAATATTTGGCATATCACTCAACAGAAACCTATCATCCAATTGCAGAGGGACTTCCTTTTACTGCAGTGATCAATCCAAGATCAATGACATTTACAGGACTAATGTAGGATTTTTGCAAACAACTGACAATATTGTGATTATCAAAATATAATCAATTGGGCATTTGTGTACTTTTGTGTCCACAAGTGCCCAATTCAAATTCCCATGGATAAGGTGCACTAGTCTATACCAACAGGATTACGAGGGATACCATCCACAAATGTGGGGAAGCATCCCTTGGGTTTCCTATGAGGTTTTTCCTTAGAAAGAAGGCAATCTAATCAATTGGTCAAAAGTTGAGGATGAGAACAGCATGCGAGGATGCATTATTGGGCCTAGGCCATGGGTTGCCACCATATACTTATTAAGTCATCAAGGAGGTTAAGGAATTGTTTTCTCATGTGCCTTCTTAGCATGTCTGGAGCTTTCTGAAGATATACTAACATGAGTGCATGTTCCTATCAAAGATAGGTCTCCCTAGTTAAATCTCCATATATTTTTCTATTCAAACTACTAAACAAATTCCTACCTAAGAATTTTGGCTAGAGTTGTAACACTATGAATCATCTTCCATACATACAGAATTTAAGTTGATCTTGACCATGTTCCAGTCAATTGTTTGAAACCTAGTACCTAGGGATAATCAAAAGAGTTAGCTAACAATGGAAGCATAGCTCAGATCTAGTGATCCAGAAGGTAACATTTAAAGCATGGTCAGACCTAGGTTCTTAATGGGAAATAACTAATAAAATAAGAAACACATTCACACTAAAGAGAAAATATTTGGCATTTCAATCAACAGAAACCTATCATCCAATTGCAGAGGGACTTCCTTTTACTGCAATCCAAGATCAATTCCATTTACAGGACTAAGGTATGATTATTGCAAACAACTGAGAAGGAATTCGCCCACTTTTTTAATTTATTTTTCAAGGAATTCTAATTTGCGCTTTCTCTTCTGGAGCTGTTCAACTAATTCTGTTATAATTGAGGAACTTGCGAAACCTTATATGCAGCTATACTCTCATGATTCCCCCAGAAGGTGGAATTGATATAAAAATAGAATCTTTTAATCATGTGATCTTGTTCTAATTCTTCCCAGACTAAATAGTAGAATATTATTGACTAGTAGTAACTTGAGAACAATAAAATATTTTCTGTGGCTCTTTGGTAAATTTCATATTTAAATCCATTTATATTTCCTGCATTAAACATACGACATCTGAAACATGGCATACTGTTTCACTGTGCAAACCTATGGATCCAATGTTAATGAATGTTCCCTTTGCATCATAATCACCCCAGTCCATGAATTCCAATATATTCCTAGTTCCAGCCAATTGCAGTGGCATTCCAACCAGCACACCTTCACCCATGGAGCCCTGAACACATACCTGTGAAAAATATAATGGAAACGGGACCTAATCAGAGGAAAGGATGCCACAGCTTACAATGAAATGAAATTATATAACGTCTACTGATGGCCAAAATAGGTCAGAGGAAGTCTAATGTACAACATATCAAAATAATAATAGGGGGAGCACAAAAGCCTTCTCCCTAAAATACAACAGAAAACATAAAACTAAGAGAACAAGAAGAATAAGAAGTCCCTATAGATCAAGCAGAGCTAACTATAGTTACGAAGACAAATAGAACTAAGATAGGTTGTAAGAGAGGAATATCAGTGGCTGAGAGGGTTTTTAGCATATAGCAGACTGCCATCTATATATTCTATAAAGAGAAATAATTTGAGAAAAGTTACCTTTACACGCTTCCCATCATCAGCAAAAGTGAGAGCAATTACTCGTATAAGCTCCATCAGTGTGCCAATTCTGTACACATCCTGGACCCATATGAGGTCAATGGTAAGCTTACAAAACCCAAAGTACAGATAATATTTGTGACCATCTCATAAGAGAAAATCTTACCATGTCAGGGTTCAACTCTGGGATATTTATTTCAATCTGCACAATCAAAGAATCAATGTGTTAATATAGATAAACCTCCCAAAATACATTCCTTAATTGTTTCCCATTGTTCTCCTTTTAGCAATCAGCATGGGTACATGCCCATGTATCATCTACAACTTTCATGGGTTATGCATTACAAGAGTTATTACAAATCAGTTATAAGCATCAAAGCAAATGGAAACATGCATATCAAAAATCAATGTCTTAAGCAGCTAAAGTATCTATAAGAGAGATGAAAATACAAGAATAGAAGATCAAAAATGCTGCTCATATTACAGAAGATGTATTGGTAATACCTTCACCAAACACAAACATTAGATGTATCTTCCATGCAGTTTCGTGGAAATCAAAAAGGTTAATTTGGTAACAATTCTAAACACTGGAGTGTTGCAACTAGGTGATAAAAATTGTTCAGTGGGATTACTTCAATAGAAACTGTAATATTCCCAATTTTTGTGCATGCAAAAATAATTAAGAGTTTTGACAATTTTTGGAGATATTAAATAAAAAAGAGATTTTTTTTTTTGTGGGAGAAAAGCGGAAAATATTAATTTATGGAGAATGTGTAATGTTCCTTAAGTAGGAATGCAAGCAATATAAAGCAAATAATCTAGGCAGCAAAATATAAAAACAAAATGCACATTAAACACTCATGGAAATGCTGCAAATAAAGAACTGCTGGAAAATAGAATGGTGCACCTGCGCTTGTCTCAATGGACAAGCATGACCAAGCCTAGGTGAGAAAATGGCTAATCTGATGACTGCTCCAACTGCTGCACCAATCTGCACTGTGCTGCCAAGAAAACTGTCTTTCTGCTAGGTTTGAATGGTTGAAAAGTCCACTTCCTGTGCTCAGAAAATTATATGCTTTTAACCCCGGACTCCTTGGCCTAAACCAAGAAAAACCTATGAAGGAATTTAGCTGGTTTAAACTTCTGAAATTCGACCCCCCTAGGAGCCCAACTTCAGCTGCGACTGCAAAATTCGGCCTACTAGACTTTGCCTGTAAATCTGCCCGAAAATGGTCCCAAAGTGTTGGGTTGACCCCTACTATCAATCCCCTGACTTCCCGGATGGGCTTCCGCCCTATGGCACCTGCTCCTAAGCTCCACCAAAAAGTTGGACTGGCCCTCTCCACTATCCCCAAGCCCGGTAATTCAAACTGTTGGGATGCTAGCTCTGCTGGCTGCAAAACTCACATGAAATTCTGGCCTACTTCTACTCTCCCAATCCTCTAACTCTCCTAGCAAATGTTTGATCAAAGATGGCTCCAACTCCTCCTGCATATTCTCTAGCTAGCCAGAAATACGCACTCCTTGTTTGTGGGTGAATGGTAGTGTTTTAACGCACTCCCGGATCTCCTGAAATGATTATGGAACTACCTCCCTAGGGCAGGCACGGAAGGTCCCCCGAAGGAAAGGTTGAATCTCCTGCTTGAGAGATTCATGGCTAAATAGCCGGTTGACTCAGCTAAACACCAGAGCGAACAGTCAAGTAATTTCGATTTGCAAGATGTAAGAATCCCTCCAAATGAGAGCTTCCTCCTCCTTTTTGTTGATTTTTCTGAATCTAACACATCAGAAATTCCTATTGCATTATCTGATTTACTTCACCTACTTGTTTATTCCTTAACAAGTTATTTAACCATATAAATACTGAAAATAAACACACGCTATCTCAACTCATCAACAGATCATCAACTGAAATAATAGACAAACACACAAAGGACGCCGTTATTTTTGGACAGTCGTCCCCGGAAAAACCCAACTTGGGAAACCAGTGCAACAGTTCTAAGGGTTTTATTATTAAGCAGCTCTTCTTGAGTACAACTGGGTGCCAAACTGGTTCACCCTACAGAGAAATCAATCTCGCAGTAATACCTCTCTTCGGAAGCAGATATTCGGCAAGTCTGCCCCACGAAAGTCTCTCCAATGCCTCTCTAAAGCTCTGCGTCATCCCTCCTGGCCTCCACGTCAACCTGGAACCCTTTGCATCAGCCTTCTGATGCTCTGCGCTTGCTCTTTGGCCCTCTACATCAGCTACGCAGGCCCTGGTAGCCTCTGCACAATCCCTCTGGCCCTCTACGTGGCTCCTATTGGCTCTGCGTAGCCTTCTCTGACTCTGCGCTGGTCTTCCGACACTATCTCTGCCTCTTTGCTATGCACTCACTACCCCTCGCTACAACTCTGATCACTGGTTCGATTTCTCTCGGCAAACCCCGCTCCAGAAAATCGAACTGACTAATCAACTTGGTGTATCTCCAACTGACCCTCAAGCCTTCTCTTATACTTTTCCTATTGAGTCTTCAACGGCCGAGATTAAATCTCTAATCAATGACCAAGATTAGCTTTGGCTTGATCCATGTCATTTAGAACCTTCTCACCCAGTTTTATATTAATACCCATTAATATTTTAATTTAGCTAAGTTTAGACTTAGGAACTCCATCAAAAATATTAATTATTTTAATATCTCTCTAACCAGGTGGAATTTCCCCAAACCATTTATGGGTCTTGGAGATATCATGTGCTTTAGCCTCTCCACCAATTTTCAAGGCTAGAGCACATCCGATACTACCCGAAATCAACACTTTTAACTCCTTGGGCCTTCCTTACCTCATGTGGGCCCCTCCATCTAGCTATTTGACTTCCCTCCAAGCCATTCGAATGGCCTAGTTGGAATTCACATGTGCGTGGCCCCCACATTCCACTAACAACCAAATAAAGTCGAATTTCCTCCTAAGTCCCTAAGTCAAAAATGTTGGGTTCTTTTCCTTAGCCAAAATTGTGCAAAATTGTGTAGCAACACCCTGTTACAAATGTATTTGAGAAGGGACATGACAGTCCTCCCCTCCCAAATGTTGCTTGCCCTCAAGCAACCTCAAAGCTGGGTGCTCCAAAATATGCTCACCCTCACAGGTGGCATCCTCATCTAGCAAGTTCTTCCAATGCACCAAGAACTCCTTGATAGTCCTGCTCCTCAGTTTCCTTTCCCTGCTCTCCAAGATGGCCTCAAGTTCCAAAACTAAGTGGCCCTCATCATCTAATGGGGGTAGATCTGTTGCTACTGTCACCTGTTGTCCCAACACCTTTTTAAGGCATGAGAGATGAAATACATTGTGGATCTTACTCCCCGGAGGCAACTCTAGCTCATAGGCCACCTCCCCAACTCGTCTAATCACTTGGTAGGGCCCATAGAAGCAGGGTTGTAGCATCTTGGCCCCCTTCTGCTTTAGCGTGGACTTCCTGTAAGGCTGTAGCCGGAGGTACACCAAGCCCCCCTCCTTGAAATGCCTCTTTGTCCTGTGCCGGTCTGCGTACACCTTCTGTTGGTTTTGGGTTGTCACCAAATTATCCTTGAGAGACTTGAGGATGTCTTGGATCTCTTGGACCCAATCTTTAGCCTTTGGGGCCCAACTGTATCCAAAAAAAATGTCAGCAAAAGATAATGACATCATATCCATATAAAGCACGGAAAGGAGTCATACAAATGGACATCTAGTGAGTGGTGTTATAGCAATACTCACCCAGATGCAACCACAGAATCCAATCCCTCTGCTGACCGATCATGTACTTCCTTAGGTACCCCTCCAACCACTAATTAACCCTCTCAGTCTGGCCATCTGTCTGAGGATGGTAGCTGGTGCTAGGAGTGAGCTTGGTCCTGACCAATCTGAAAAGTTCCTGCCAAAAGCCTCCCATGAACCTGCTGTCCCTGTCACTCACAATGTTCTTGGGGAGCCCGTGCAACCTGAAAATCTCCTGAAAGAACAATTCTGCAACCTGTGCAGCCGTGTATCTAGTGGGGATGGTGAAAAAGTGGGCATATTTGGTCAACCTGTCGATCACTACATAGATGCAGTCCTTCCCTTGCACTGTGGGGGCCCCTGTGATGAAATCGATAGAGATACTTTCCCATTTCCCCTCGGGGATGGGAAGTCGTTGTAGCAATCCTGCAGGGTGGATTAGCTTCCCCTTGTTCCTCTGACATGTCTCACACTCTTGTACGTGCTTCTACACATCCCCCTTGAGGCCCATCCACGTGAATCTCTCCCTGACTGCCATATATGTTTTCTGGAACCCCTGGTGCTCAGATAATGGTGAGTCATGTGCTGCCTGGAGCACCCTCTCTCTCAACTGCGAGTTGGGTACTAGGAAAATGCGCCCCTTGTAATAGATGACCTCATCCATCACTTGGTAACGCTCATCTACATGGTTACCCTCCAAGACCTCGCATTCCCTCCAGTCCTTGGAGTACTCCACCAATAGCTGAGCCTTCTAATCATGGCAGATGCTCATGAGGTATAAACCAGCTAATCTCCGAGATAGAGCATTGACCACCACATTGTTCTTTCCACGCACATACTCTATGTCGAAGTCATAGGCCTGCACCTTCCTGACCCATCTCTGCTGCCTGTCATTGAGGCCCTGCTTCCCCATGAAGTGACGAAAACTGTTGTGATCAATCTTCACTGGAAACCTGTTGCCCACCAAGTACTGTCAAAATTTGGCTAATGCATGCATGATGGCCAACATCTCTTTGTCATATATGGAATATGACAGTTCATCTGGTAGGAGCTTCCTATTGATTTTGGGTAGCATCAGATGTGCTTTAGCCACGAAATTTGGTGGAGAGGTTGGGGCACATCAGATCTCCAATACCCAAAAAGATTTTGGGAAAATTATAAACAGTTCAAAAGATATTAAAATAATTAATATTTTTAATGGAGTCCCTAAGTCTAAACTTAGGGAGAATAAAATATTAATATGGATTAATATGAAACTGTGTTAGAATGGTCCAAAAGACATGGATCAAGCCAAATCTAATCTTATTCGTTGATTAGGGACTTAATCTCAGCCGTTGACATGTCAACAGGAAAAGTATAAGAGGAGGCTTGAAAGTCACTTGGAGAATACAACAAAGTGATTAGTCATTATATTCTCTAGAGCGGGGTTTGCTAAGAGAGATAGAATTAGTGATCGGGAGATGCAACTGAGGAGAAATTGAGTACAGAGAGACAGAAAGGCTGAGATAGTGTCGAGAGATGTTAAGTTATGGTATGTTCTATGCTTATAACAGTTTACTTCTTTTTCTTATTATATTCCATCGATTAGCAATCACATGTACATAAAGTAAAGTGCAGATAGAACATTAAACGATCGACAGAAAACAAGCCAAGACAAGAGACATAAGATGTGGCGGCTAGCCAGGGACAAACCCCACAATGTGTGGGGAAACCCTTTGATCAAATCTTCTTTTATCTTCAATAATTCAGCAGAGAGAAATAGTACAATAAATCTGATTCATATCAGCAGTAGCAAACTCTAGATCAATAGCATCAGCATTAGCGGCTTCATTATCAAACTAGGGCAGTCCATATCTCACAAACCGACCGTCGGATTGACTTCATTCCTCCACCAAAAGTTTCGGCTTCCAGAGGAGGTTCAGATGAACCTACAGCGCAGTTCAGATGAGGAGATCTTCTAGGCCACGCAAGTCAATCTTTACTTCTACAGTTGCAGCTTCAGTTTCAGCAGTTTCTGGCTTCAAACTAGGGCAGTCAATATCTTGCAAACCGTTCGTCGGATTGACTTCATTCCACCACCAAAAGTTGCGGCTTTCAAAGGAGATTCAGATGAACCTACAGCGTAGTTCCAAAGAGGAGATCTTCTATGCCACGCAAGTCAATCTTTACTTCTGCAGTTGCAGCTTCAGTTTCAGCAGTTTCCGGCTTCAAATTAGGGCAGTCGATATCTTGCAAACCGTTCGTCGGATTGACTTCATTCCACCACCAAAAGTTGCAGCTTTCAAAGGAGATTTAGATGAACCTACAGCGCAGTTCCAAAGAGGAGATCTTCTAGGCCACGCAAGTCAATCTTTACTTCTGCAGTTGCAGCTTCAAATTCAACAGCTTCCGGCTTCACATGTGTGAGAGAGAGAGACCCATTTCAGCGCAGTAGAGAAGAGATTCATATCTGCGCAGTAGAGAGAGAGAGATGTGATGAGATGAATGAGTCCAAATGAGGAAAAGTCCTCTTATGTTTATACACAACGTTGGTGGGTGAATAGATGCGACTGTTGGGCTTCTGAGCCTACATGAGTTGTAGGTCGGCTTGATAATAATTCCATAATCAAAATAAATTCATATCTCCATGAATACTTATCGGAATCAGATGATCTTTATACCAATCCTACACCTCTCGACGAGAGGAATCTAATAAAAATATTATCAGCCATGAATAAGATGACCCACATGAAGTTTTTCTCTGGTGCCAATTTTAACACTCCCTCTCAACCATGGAGAACTTCATCTGCAATCTGTCTATCGGTCGTTACTATTCATCCATCAAATGCACTGCCCTGTACAGCCTGACCCTTGCCCTGCTCTGCTCTATTTTGCCTGTTCTACTTTGTCTTGTTCTGCCCTGCACTAATCTGTACTGTTTTGTTTTGTTCTGCTCTGCTCTTGCATTGTTTTGTTCTACTCTGCTTTTGTCCGAATTATGAAGAAGAAGAAATGATTGAGGATGTATCATACTGACTCAAAGTCAGTTTCAGAGTATGTACCACTGGTCCCAGACCAGTCTCAACCAACCCAAAGTCAGTGTCATAGTGAGTACAACTCCAATGGTCCCAGACCAATATCATCCTCCACTGACTCAAAGTCAGTCTCAGAGTATGTACCACTGATCCCAGACCAGTCTCAACCGACCCGAAGTCAGTGTCATAGTATGGTACAACTCCTACCACTGGTCCCAGACCAGTATCATTGATCCCAGATCAATGGAGGTCATCCTAGCGTAGGGAGTACGGTAGTTACAACGATGCGTCCATCGGTACTACTATGGTCCCTAACTTCATTTCCCTGCTCATTGATCAGATGAGAGGTACTTCCCATGAGTCCCAGACTGCATGGGTAGGATGCCTCGACAGGAGAACTAATCAATCCTGTCCTCACAGGAGAGTACATCAATCCTGCTACAATTGCCATGGAGAACACATCAATCCAGGCCTCACAGGAGAACACATCAATCCTGCTACAATTGCCATGGAGAACACATGAATCCAGGCCTCACAGGAGAACACATCAATCCTGCTACAATCGCCGTGGAGAACACATCAATCCAGGCTGCCATGGAGAACACATCAATCCAGGCCTCACAGGAGAACTAATCATCCTGCTACACAGGAGAGCGAATCATCTTGTCCCACAAGAGAGCGAATCATCTTGTTCCAGTGTGCACCACCAGGAGAGGGTGAGTCACCCTGTGGTCATATGTTGCTCCAGTAGGAACCGCAAGCCCTCAGAGCTCCCAGAGCTCAATGTATGCAACATGCAGGACCCTTGTACAAGGGTTTCTTGATGACTCCAAGTCGTTTGGGAAAATCACAGATTAGATCTTTCCTCAGGGCTTTGACAAGGTGTATCGACCTGTACATCATCTTAATGCGATGGAGCCTCCTTGCTCATTGACTTGCCATATCCCAGATGATGTCTATCTGCTGGAGCAATCGACGAATACGGGATTCCTCAATAATCGAATCCCACCTCTGGTTGTTACAAAGAATCACAGTGGTATCCAATGTAAATCCAAACAGCTCACTGAAGAGATTTCACAACCAGACTGCCTCACACGAGGTCATGCTAGCAGCAATATATTCTACTTCGGTGGTGCTCAAAGCCACTGACTTCTGCTTCCTGCTCATCCAGGATATCGAAGCAGATCCCAAGGTGAAACAGCACCCGGAAGTGCTCTTACGGTCCACCACACTGCCTGCCCAATCAACATCAATATATCCAAGTAGTCTCACATCTCCGACAGTGTATCTTAATCCATGAGAGATTGTGTCCTGAAGACATCTCAGAAGATTCCTGGCATCAATCCAGTGAGGCTCTACCAAATATGAGCTCACAATGCTAACTGCAAAACATATGTTCGGACGGAGGTTCACCAAGAACATCAATGCGAATGAGTTTTTGAAACTCAGAGGCATTTCCCAAGTCTGGTCCGACATCACTACCATATAACTTCTAAAAGTTAAGATCCTCGAGGTAGTCACAGGCTTGCAGTCCATCATACTGAATCTTTCCAATATATTTACCACGTATTTTCCTTGAGATAGGAAAATTTCCCTTGGCTTCTGCCACACTTCAAGTCCTTGGTCCTTCATTTCAAATTCAAAAGCCATCTCCCTCTTACATTTGTGAATGAGAGGGTATGCACCTGTTAGAAAGAGGTCATCCACATACAACACCAGTATCAGAGGCTTGTCATCTTCAACCTTAAAGTAAAGGTTAGGATCAACTTCACTCCTAGTGAATCCCAGCTTCATCAAGTAGCTATCGATCCTCTCATACCATGCTCGGGGTGCTTGCTTCAGCCCATAGAGAGCCTTCTTCAACCTGCATACATGAGATTTTCAATCATAAATCTCAAATCCTTCAGGTTGCTCCACATAGACCTCTTCTTTGATAGAATCATGCAAGAACGCGGTCTTAACATCCATCTGATGTAGGTTCCATCCTTGTGAAGCCACAAGGGCTATGATCAAGCGGATGGTCGTTTATCTGGAAACAGGTGCAAATATTAGTCTATACCTCCCTTCTGGGATAAACCACGAGCAACAAAATGAACCTTATACTTTTCCATACTTCCATTTGCTGCATGCTTTATCTTGTAAAGCCATTTTGAAATAACAATTGTCTTGTCCAGGGTCTGGGAACTACTTCCCAGACATCATTCTCCATAATAGACTCATATTCTATGGTCATAGCACCCTTCCATAGTTAATGCTTGACGACATCTGAGAATGATGAAGGTTCATTTTGTATGATCGTGCTCATGATGGTCAGGTATCCTTGATACCTATTAGGTTTCTTACTTTCACGAAAGGTTCCTCAGGGTGCAGCATGTCCTTCAGCATCATCAAGTATCCCCCTAAGCCATGAAGGCCTCTTCCTAGAAGAGGAAGGCTCATGTGGATGAGGATCAATCGGATCCATGGGTTCTTCTACATCAGGCATTGATTCATCATCCTTTTCTTTCAGTTCCCTGGTGTCGGCTTCTTGAGAGCTACTCAAAGTCAGCAGATTGTCCACCTTGCTAAGAGCCATATCTTTGTCAAAGGTGACATCATGACTAATCACGACTTCCCTTTGACCGGTGGTGAACATTTCTTCACGAGTTTAGGAACCCAATGCTTGATGAGGGCATCGATTTTGTACATATACGGCGGTGATTGTAGTTTCAGCCCATAGAAACTTTGGAAGTCTTTGATCATGTAGCATGGCCCGAACAGCTTCCATCATCGTGTGGTTCTTCCTTCCCACCACACCATTCTGCTCAGGAGTATGTGGTGTAGTAGTCTCCCTCTTAATGCCAACCTCAGGTATGCCTGAGTAAACCAATTGTAATATATCGGAGGTCTTGCTTTGGCTTGAGGGGAATGGTCCCCTTTTGAGCTTTCCTTTGGCACATCCCGAACATACACCTTCTTTCTCTACTCAGAATTCGGGCATCCTTGTAACCATTTGTCTTACATCAAGTATAGCTTTATAATGAAGGGGGGCAAACCTCTGATGCCAAAGTTCGGACTGAAGAGTTGTGTCACAAGACATGACACCAAGCGGACTTCCATCGACCTGATATGATGAATCAACACTAAACCCAAGAGTAAAGGCATTTCCATATACATACCTTGCCATTGCTTAAGGTTACCTTGTAGCCTTTGTCTTCCATTGCTGAGATGGACACTAGGTTCTTTTTGAGGTCAGGTGCATTTAATACATCCTGGACTTTCTAGCCTTCTTGAATGGTTGTCCTCTTCCTCGATCTCCAGCTCTCCTCTTACCTTTGCTGTTGAATTTGTCATTCCTTTGATTTGCCATCAGAGGGATTTTGATCATCGTCCCGGTGTGAGTCCTTTCTTCTCTTTGCATGAGAAGAAAAGGCAACAGGAGGACCTTTAGGCATGGGCATTTCTTGCACTTCTTCCCTTGTTTCTTCTTGAATGCATCTAGCCATTAATTCCTCGAAACCAGGAATTACATTATAGTTCAAAAGAGTAGACCTGAACACATACCATTCAGATGGTAATCCTCCGAGAGTTGTGAGTGCCATTTCTCTGTCAGTAATGGTTTCCCCAATAGATAGGAGATCGTTCTTGATCTCGGTGATTCTTAAGAAGTATGCTTGCATACTTTCATCTTTACCCTTCTTGATTTCCCTCAACTTATTTCTAAGAAACAAAACTTGATTTGCATCATTAACTTTAAATAAACTCACCAGTCTGTCGTAGATTTCCTTGGAGGTGTCTAGATCAGAGATGTAGGCCACCAAGCGCTTGTCCATAGAGTCCCGGATGATCTTCTTTGTTTTGACTTCTCCATTTTTCCATTTGTTCCAGGCAGCAGCAGATGCATTTGATGAAGGCTCAACAATATTGCCTCTTACTTGGTCCAGCACTCCTTGATCTTCAAGGGTTAGATCGATAGACATCTTCCATCCGTGATAGTCAGCTTTCTCACGGAGCTTGTCTTCGGCAGGAGAGAGTGTTGAGGACCCCATAGTTCTTTTAGGATAGCCTTGCCAATCTTCTCTTCAATGATTGCTCTTGCTCTTGCTTGGGCTTTGTCTTCACCTCTGCTCTGATACCATGTTAAGTTATGGTATGTTCTATGCTTATAACAGTTTACTTCTTTTTCTTATTATATTCCACCGATTAGCAATCACATGTACATAAAGTAAAGTGCAGATAGAACATTAAACGATCGACAGAAAACAAGCCAAGACAAGAGACATAAGATGTGGCGGCTAGCCAGGGACAAACCCCACAATGTGTGGGGAAACCCTTTGATCAAATCTTCTTTTATCTTCAATAATTCAGCAGAGAGAAATAGTACAATAAATCTGATTTATATCAGCAGTAGCAAACCCTAGATCAGTAGCATCAGCATTAGCGGCTTCATTATCAAACTAGGGCAGACCATATCTCACAAACCGACCGTCGGATTGACTTCATTCCTCCACCAAAAGTTTCGGCTTCCAGAGGAGGTTCAGATGAACCTACAACGCAGTTCAGATGAGGAGATCTTCTAGGCCACGCAAGTCAATCTTTACTTCTGCAGTTGCAGCTTCAGTTTCAGCAGTTTCCGGCTTCAAACTAGGGCAGTCGATATCTTGCAAACCATTCGTCGGATTGACTTCATTCCACCACCAAAAGTTGCGGCTTTCAAAGGAGATTCAGATGAACCTACAGCGTAGTTCCAAAGAGGAGATCTTCTATGCCACGCAAGTCAATCTTTACTTCTGCAGTTGCAGCTTCAGTTTCAGCAGTTTCCGGCTTCAAACTAGGGCAGTCGATATCTTGCAAACCGTTCGTCGGATTGACTTCATTCCACCACCAAAAGTTGCGGCTTTCAAAGGAGATTTAGATGAACCTACAGCGCAGTTCCAAAGAGGAGATCTTCTAGGCCACGCAAGTCAATCTTTACTTCTTCAGTTGCAGCTTCAAATTCAACAGCTTCCGGCTTCACATGTGTGAGAGAGAGAGACCCATTTCAGCGCAGTAGAGAAGAGACTCATATCTGCACAGTAGAGAGAGAGAGAGATGTGATGAGATGAGTGAGTCCAAATGAGAAAAAGTCCTCTTATATTTATACACAATGTTGGTGGGTGAATAGATGCGACTGTTGGGCTTCTGAGCCTACATGAGTTGTAGGTCGGCTTGATAATAATTCCATAATCAAAATAAATTCATATCTCCATGAATACTTATCGGAATCGGATGATCTTTATACCAATCCTACACCTCTCGACGAGAGGAATCTAATAAAAATATTATCAGCCATGAATAAGATGACCCACATGAAGTTTTTCCCTGGTTGCCAATTTTAACAAGAGAGCAACGCAATAGCCAAGCAGAGTGACGCAGAGCCAGCCAGGGCTCACGCAGGGCCACACAGAGGCAGCTAGGAGTTGTGCAGAGCCTTAGCGATGCCAGCGTTGCTGGCGTAGAGGGCCAAAGGGATGATGCAGGGCATCCCAGGGCTGACGAAGACTCATCCAGTGGACGCATGGCCAGCGTGAGGCAGAAAGGGGCTGACGTAGTCCAGAGAGAGGCTGACGCTGGGTTTTCTGCAGCAGATTTGTGTTGAGTAGCTGCCAGAAGAATTATCCGGGGTTTCAGCTAGAAGATTTGTCAAAAACTGAGAGGTATTACTGCCAAGGAAATTCTCTGTTGGGTAGGCCAGTTTCGGCACCCAGATTGTACTCTGATATTGCTTAATAAGAAAACCTTCAAATAGCTGCATCGGTTTTCCCACATTAGGTTTTTCTGGGGACATTGGTCCAAAAATAATGGTGTCATATGGTGTGATTGTTTCAGTTTTCTTTAGTTGTTGATCTGTAATATGTTGAGCATGCACTAGTGTTTATTTTCAGTATTTACATTGTAAATAACTTGTTAAGGAAAATAATAAGTAGGTAGGAATAAATTAGATAAAGTGCATGGAGGGTTTCTAACTAAGTAAACTTAGAAACTTCAACATGGTATCAGAGGGTGATTGCAGATCACAAGAGGACTAAAGGACATTGGTTGAGTGGAGCAATAGCAGCAGAAAACAGTTGTCTCGAGGTGATAGAAGTTGTTTCTAGCAGAGCAGCAACAAGGGTGATGCAGTGCCTACATCATCAAGGGTGAGCTAAGAAGAGGCAGCAAAAAGGCTGAGGAAGACAAAAGAAGCCTCACGTAGAGCCACGCAGTAGCTGGCCGGGCTAACGCAGTTGGCTGAGGAGGTCGAGTTGCTGGTGTTAGGATTGCGCAGAGCCTAGGAGCTCTCACCTTCAGGTTGTTGGGGTTTAGAAGGCTGCGGGAATATTGTAGAGTGGAGCTAGTGAGGTACTGTAGTCAAAACAATACCCGAAAAAGCAAGGCCAGAGGAGTTGCTACCGAGGGTTTCTAGCCGAGGAACCCAGATCAATGGTGCGGTTGCACAAGACGATCAGAGTAGGGGGCATCTCAACAGCGACAGAAGGATTTCCAAGAGGGAAATCAGGACTTAGAGGGAGTCCAGAAGAGAACTTCCAATGGGAAGTAAAGACTTAGAGGAGTCGAACAGAGAACTTCCAGGAGGGAAGTAGAGGAGCATCATGGCACTACACAGAGTAAGAGACCAGGATAGACTGGACGGAGCATCAAACTTCGCAGTCTGGAAGGCCAGAATCTTATCCGTACTTGACAGGAATCGTGTCAAGAACTTCGCCTTGAAGGTAATAGCTATCCCAGTCGACCCCAATGATAATGACAAGTACGAGGAGGCGATGGCAAGGGCCAAGAGCATTATCCTTGACGGGGTCAAGGATCATGTAGTACCACACATAGCCGAGAAGGAAACAACATTTGAGATGTGGGAGGCTCTCAAGAAGCTGTACCAGCATACTTCTGTGCAGAGAAGAATGTTGCTTGAGAATCAGTTGAGGTTGTATCAGATGAAGAAGGGAGAACCGATTGACACCTTCCTCGGAGGACTAAATGAGATCCGAGATCAGTTGACTGCTATAGAGGCGACACCAGATCAGGAGTTGATGGTGAGGACAGCCCTGAATGCTGTCTCAGAAGACTGGGAAGTATTTGTCCAGAGTATACTAGGCAGAGGGACACTTCCACCTTGGGACGAGATGTGGGCAGCTCTTCGCCAGGAAGAGATCAGACGGCAGTCGAAGATGGGTAGCAGCAGCAAGGGGATCAAATTCAAGCAAGAGGATGAAGATGTGGCTCTAGCATCTGAGGGAAAGCAAGAAAAGCGTAAGAAGAAAGAGCTCTCCAAGATCAAGTGCTTCCACTTTGGGGGACTAGGTCATTATGCGACCCAGTTTCCAAGGAAGAAGAGTAAGGGAGAGTCTTCCGAGACTAATGCAGCACCAGCACAGGCAGAGAAGGAAGTTTTGATAGATGATGACTCTGCCATGAGTGCACACGCGCCACTTGAGAAGAAGTGGGTAGACATCGAGCTCTAGTCAAGTGGACTACAGGCGAGGAGGGGCAGGATCCTTGAGGTACCTAGCCTCTTGGATTAGACCTTGCTACGGGAGCCCCGAAGAGGAGTAGCAGGACTGGTTGAGTTGGGTAGAGAAGGATGCAGATGAAGCGGTAGAGAGAGCTACAGTGCAGAAGTCCCAAGACAGCGCGAGGCTAGCAGGTTGCAACAGTGCGAGAGGCACAGGAGTGTTGCACAAGTGCAGGATGGCACAGAGACGTGTGCAACGGTACGAGATGCAGGGAGTTGTTGTAGTAGCGCAAAGGTCAGAGAGGGAGAACTTGTCGGCGGCAAAGGGAGCTTCAGCATCAGTGGGTGTCTCTAGCCCAACAGGGAGGTTAGAGTTGGGAGATTAGTTACTTACTTCTTAGTAACTGAGTTGCAGTGCAGCAGTGGGCAGCACGATGCAGCATGATGAGAGGAGGTGCAGTGCGGATGCAGTGCTGGGAGAAAGGACCAGCAGCAACACAGATGCAGAGGGAGTTGTCGTACAGATGCAGCAGTGGCAGTGGCAGAACCATGGGCAGCAGTACAGGATGCAACAATGCAGAGGATGTTGGGCAAGAAGGCCTAGCATCAGCACAGGTACCGATGCCGAATGATCAGAGTAATACTCAGTGAGGAGTATTGCTAGAGCACAGTCCTCGCTAAGAGGGAGTGTTGATTTGGGGTAGCATCAGATGTGCTCTAGCCACGAAATTTGGTGGAGAGGTTGGGGCACATGATATCTCCAATACCCAGAAAGGGTTTGGGCAGATTCTAAACAGTTCAGGAGATATTAAAATAATTAATATTTTTAACGGAGTCCTTAAGTCTAAACTTAGGGAAAATAAAATATTAATATGGATTAATATGAAATTGTGTTAGAATGGTCCAAAACACATGGATCAAGCCAGATCTAATCTTATCTGTTGATTAAGGACTTAATCTCAACCATTGATATGTCAACGGGAAAAGTATAAGAGGAGGCTTAAGGGTCACTCGTAGAATACAACAGAGTGATCAATCATTCTATTCTCTAGAGCAGGGTTTGCTAAAACAGATAGAATTAGTGATCAGGAGATGCAGCTGAGGGGCAATTGAGTATAGAGAGATAGAGAGGCAGAGATAGTACTGGGAGAGCAACGTAGTAGCCAAGGAGAGTGACGCAAAGACAGTCGGGGCTCACGCAGGGCCACGCAGAGGTAGCCAGGAGCTGCGCAGAGCCTCAAAGAGGCTAGCATTGTTGACGCAGAGGGCCAGAGGGTTGACGCAAGGCATCCTAGGGCTGACGCAGACCCATTTGAGGGACGCAGGCCAGCATGAGGCAGAGAGGGGCTGACGCAGTCCAGAGAGAGGCTGACGCTGGGTTTTCTGCAGCAGATTTGTGTTGAGTAGCTGCTGGAAGGATTATCCAGGGTTTCAGCCAAAAGATTTGTCAGAAACTGAGAGGTATTACTGCCAAGGAAATTCTCTGTTGGGTAGGCTAGTTTCGGCACCCAGATTGTACTCTGATATTGCTTAATAATAAAACCCTCAAATAGCTACACTGATTTTCCCACATTGGGTTTTTCCGAGGACATTGGTCCAAAAATAATGGTGTCATATGGTGTGATTGTTTCTGTTTTCTTTAGTTGTTGATCTGTAATATGTTGAGCATGCACTAGTGTTTATTTTCAGTATTTACATTGTAAATAACTTGTTAAGGAAAATAACAAGTAGGTAGGAATAAATCAGATAAAGTGGATGGAGGGTTTCTAACTAAGTAAACTTAGAAATTTCAACACTTCCGAATCTCGAAAGCAATGGGATGCCCATCCTGTGATAAAACTGCTCCAACTCCCACCCCGGATGCATCACGCTCCATGGTTAAACGCTGGAAAAAATCTGGAAGTGCCAAGACTGGGCAACTGCTCATCACCTTCTTGAGGCGATCAAAGGCAACCGGTGTTCCATCAATCCATGTGAAATCCCCTCTCTTGGTCAAATTAGTCAAAGGTGCTGGCAGCTGTGAGAACCCCTTGACAAACTTCCTATAGTAGGTGCAAATGCCCAAGAAACCCCTCAGCACAGTCACATCTCATGGTACTGGCCAATCCCGGATGGCCCGTATCTTCTCCTCATGGACCTTCACCCCATCAGCACCGATGATATGCCCTAGGTAGAGCATCTTTGTCAAGCCAAACTCGCACTTGGATAGTTTGGCATAAAATTGTTGCTCCTCCAAGATGCGTAGTACCTCCTCCAAGTGTTGGAGATGCTCCTCCCATGTCCGGCTGTAAATCAGAATGTCATCAAAGAAAACCAGCACAAACCTCCTCAACTGTCCCCGGAAGACATGGTTCATGCATGACTGGAAAGTGGCCGGAGTGTTGGTCAGCCCAAATGGCATGACCAGGAACTCGAAGTGCCCATAGTGGCACCAGAAAGTTGTCTTAGGGATATCCTGATCCCTCACCCTGATCTAGTGGTACCCTGAATGCAGATCGATCTTAGAGAAGTACTTGGCTCCTCTAAGCTCATCCATCAGCTCATCTATGCAGGGAATGGGGTACCGATTCTTCAATGTCTTCCGGTTGAGGGCCTGGTAGTCAATGCACATACGAAGGGTTCCATCCTTCTTCTTCACCAATACTACTGAAGAAGCGAAGGGACTGGAACTTGGCCTGATATGGCCCAATGCTAACAGCTCCTTAATGGCCTTCTCTATCTCATCCTTATAGGCCTTGGGATGCCTATAAGGGGTGGTGATCACTGCCTGCACACCCGGCTCCAACTCAATAGTGTGCTCAAATCCCCTGTTAGGTGGCTACCCTAGTGGAATGTCCTCAAACACAACTGCGTATCTATCCAGTAAAGCCTATATCTCTGTTGTTGGTGGTTGGGCCTATCCCCCAACCTCTGAAATCCTCAACTCTACTGCCCATGCAATGTCCCCATGTTGTAGATCTGCCGCCATCCTGTGAGCCGAGACTGTCTGACGTGGATAGGACTACATGCCTCTCAGAACTACCAGTTTTCCATCCGGCCCAATGAATTCCATCTCTGGTTTCCTCCAATCTGTCATGACTCGCCCAAGGGAGCATAGCCAATCGACACCCATCACCACATTGGTGTCTAACAAATTGACCACAAAGAAAGGATCCGTCATTGAGTAGTTCCCCATAACTACTGTCAAGGCAGGCACATATCGAGTACACTATATGGTACAGTCACTTGGTACTAGGATTGAAAAGCCCTCGAACTCAGTGGTGGTGAAGCCCCTCCTCTGAACTAACTAGGCATCTATGAAATTGTGGGTAGCCCCACTGTCAATTAGGACTAACACCCTTTGCCCTCGACAATGCCTCTGATCCTCAATGTCAAAAATTTAGGAATCCCACATAAGGAAGCAAGGACTCCCCCAGATGGGGCAAGGGATGCCCCTCCCTGTGGAGGTGGTGGTGGTGGCCCTCTATCTGTCGGACTCTCACCATCTCCCACACCACACTCCTGCTCCACCTCGTCCTCCTGGTCACTATCAGAAAAAACCTCAATATAGTGTGCTCTACTGGCAGTGCACCGATGGCCTGGTGCCCAGGGCTCCCTGCATGTGAAGCACAACTTCCTTTCGTCTCTCATATCTAGCTGCCCCCCCGTGTCATCCTCTGAGGTGGAGGTCTAGTCTCATGCCCCTTTTGTGGAAAAGGGGTCCGTGCAGGAAAAGGCGCTCTAGTCTTGGGGATGGCCCCCTGTAGATCTTTGGTGCACAAAATTGCCTCCTGCAATGTGGAGGGTTTGCGTGACTTCACCAGTCCACACAAGGGCTCAAGTAAGCCCTCAATGAAGGTGTACACCCTCCTAGCCTCTAATAGATCCAAAACCATCACTGATACTCGCAGAAACTTTGACATGTATTGCTCTGGGTTTCCTGTTTGGTGCAGTTGGGTCAGCTCTCTGAAATGGGCCTCTAGATCTCTCTGGTCAAAACGCTCCACCACCCTCTTGGTGAAGTCCTCATAAGAAGCCACATTGGCATGCCCTAGGGTGGCCAAGCCATGAAACCACCAGTCATGGGCTTCCCCCTCCATGTGCAACGTGGCCATCTTGATGGCTTTCTGTTTTGTCATTCGATTGAGTCGGAAGTAGGGAAGTACATCCTCCCTATGGTCCTTTGCAACTCATAGTTCTGGGTTCCCTGTCCTCCATAACCCTTGCTCTTCTCACTCTGCTTGAGCTTGCAGAAATCTCTGAAAGAGAGTGCTTCCCTGAAGTCTGCATCCATAGACTTCCACTCTCTGAAATAGTCTCCCATCTGAATGGGGTCTACACCCCTTACAGGTTCGATTTGTGCCATTGCTACAAAAGCAGGTAGTGTGGCACGAGTTGGCCCACTAGTTGATGGGTGTTGTGCTGCTAGTGAGGGATGATCGAATGGCTAAGAGGCTTTAGAAGTTTCCCCAAGATTAAAAGAAATCTTGATCCTCATCGATGGTCAAGATTAGTTTGACATGGATCACTTGAACTAGCCGTTGGGAATTTTTCCTTTAAATAGGGTGCTAGGGGTCATTTGAGATCATTCGATTTGTGAGTCTTGTGCTGAAGAAAAGCTTTCTTGTAAACTTTTTCTTGTTCAATAAAGAAAGACTTTGGGGTTGAAATCTTGCTAGTGTTACTCTCCTGAAGTGCTGTAAGCTGTTTCATTTTTTTGCATAAAATTAGTTTTAGCCATTGATAATAGCTTAATGAAGAGTGATGTTGAACACAGGTATCTTGTTCACTCACTAGGGTTTTAATGGTAGTAGAATTTCTGGAAATAATGGCAGGTATCTCCATTAGATCTGGAATTTAGTACTGTTTTTTCCTTCTTTATTAATGGTTGAAGTGAGCTGTGCAGGAAATCTAGATTGAGAAGATCAGCAGGCGTTTGGGGAAGTTCTCGGCTGAACCAGCGAACTCCCGCAAAGCATTTTTTGAAGAGCCCAACCAGTTTTAAATTCTGGGTCTATCATTTTAATTTATCTTTTGAATGCATGAGAACTTTTCTGAAGTGCCCCATAGTAGATCTAAAGTTCTGAAAATATTTATGTGGATTACTGACAAATATGGCTGTTATAGAGTCATAAATCTGTAAATTTTGTAATTGGTTTTTAGGGTTTTTAGTTTTGTTTCTTGATGTTCTGTTTTTGCCGTGATAGGGTGCAAATATAGATTTTAAAAGGTTCATCAAGGATTTCCATTATGCAATCTGAAGCAAGAAGGGTTTAAAGGAAAAATTTTAAAAAAAATTGAGGCTGCAGGCATTGTTTCTCCCTTTAGCCTGCACAAGACTGGCGTATTCAGTGTTCCACGCATCTGCATGCAGCGTCATTTCATCACCCTTCTCAACGTTTCTCAAATCTGCAAAATCGCAACTCTAAGCTGCTATATGCATCCCTACCTCTGCGTATCTCCTGGCTCTATCCCTCACACGCAGTTTTTCTCTTCCTCGTTGTTGTCCATCCTCCACGCAACAGCCGTCAACTCCTCTCTGTGCAGTCTTTTCTTTTCTCATCCCTGTACCTGCAAAAAACGCTGCTACACTCAAATCCGCGGCAGCTTCCTCCACGCCAGCCTTCCTTGCTACCTGCGTTCATTTCCAGCCACCTGCGTCCCATCCTCATTTCCTATCTACCCTCATCCACGTTGATTCCTCTTTTGCGTCCCCTCTTTCTGTTGCATCCTCCCCTGCCAAACTCGCAATCCCTTGCTGCCTCAGCTCCATTCCACTGTCCAAACTAATCCGCAAATTTGCAGCTTCAAAACTTAAAGCAATTTGTTCCTCTCTTCCTCACGTGGTCTACGCATTCTTTCAACGCTTGCAAAACTCACATTCAAACTCTATGCAGTGCATCGCTCCCTCTCCATTACACCTGCCCTCTTCTCTCTTGCCAAGACTGTCATGTCTTCATTCCGCTGGCTATCCAACCTGCAAGAAGAACACGCAACGAGTCACCTGCTCAAATGATAAAAAAAAAGCGTTTCGATTTTTCTCATTTGGTTTGTATTGGCATATCTTAGTTTAGGTTTAAGTTAGATTTGTTTCAATTTTAATATTTTATTCCTTTTTTTATTTTTAATGAGGTTTCATAAAATAAAAATAAAAAACATATATATATATATATATAATCGACTTTCATTTTCGTTATATAGAAGCTTTTGATTTCTCTTATTCATTTCTTTTAGTTTTAGAATTAGATTTTAATAGGTTTTACTTAAGTGTTAAATTTAGATTTTAATTTTATCTTAGTTAATCATTTTCGATTTCTATTTTTATCAAGTTAGAGCTTAGTTTTAGATTCACTAAGTCTTAGTTTTAGTTTTAAATTTAAATTTCTCTAAATTTAGGTTTAGTTTTTTTTTTAAATAAAAAAAGGGGGGGGCCATAAAGTAGTTTTCTTTTATTTAGTTTTAGAGTTAGATTAGTCTAATAATTAGATTTTGAATTTTAATTTCAGTTTTAGATTTATTTAGTTTTGTATAATTTTTTACTTTAAAAAAAAAAAAAAAAAATCTCAAAAAGCATAAAATGTAATCTTTAGATATTTTTTTTATTTTGTTCTATAGTTTATTTTTAGATTTAAGTTTCATCTATTTAAACTTTAGCTTTTTTTTTAGCTCAGTTTTGTTTTATTTGAAAATATAAAAATACAAAAAAAAAGGGAAATTTTTTCCCAGATTCAGTCTTGGCTCAAGGGGTTGTCATTTTTGCGATATATCTTTTCCTGCTGAGGCTAAAATTTTGATGTGGGATTAATATTTATCATTTCTTTATGTGGTTAAACATGCTTAAACGTTCATTTGAAGATTAACTATATGAAAGTGATAACTGGTTAGCATTTAAAATTACGTGGTTATTTAAAGCATTCAATCTTTCGAATTTTAATTGCTGGAATATTGTTAAGCCATTGAGCATTTATCGATTATCTCGCATTTGGCAAAATTAATCTTTGTTTGGGTTATTTGATGGTAAATGATTGTTAATGAGTTCATATTTCTACAGTATTTGATAAACAATTATTCTGTCATTAACTCCACCAGGCACTGGTCTATTAACTTAATAAAATCAAATAAGTGCTTGTTTTCCCTCGTGTCTCCCAACCCAACTGGTCCACAGTTGGTCATCTATTGTCCCATAGGGTCTACCCCTCTTAGCCGCGGGAGACAGGCTTAAACGGAGAGATCGAGGATCAGGGTGACAAGCCCCCGATCTGAGCGTTGTAGTGACAATTTGTGCAACAACATTTTTTGGCGCCGTTGCCGGGGATAGAGTTTTTTCTGTCCTTGGTCCTTTTCTTTCGAGCTTTTCCATGTTCACTTCCTGTCCGGGGGGCAACTCAACTTCATATATCATCTGCAAGAGTGTATACTAGAAGACATCCAAGTAGTCTGTGCAATCCTGCTCCTGATCCTGAAAGCGCTCTCAGGGTACGATTACACAAACTCTCTTCTCATACTCTTCTTGTTAACCTCGAACAAGAAGCCCTCTCTGATATCCATTTGCTTTTTACTAGTCTAGTTGGGCATGACATCATGGATATGTATGCCCCTTGCGATTTTTCTAACGTTCCAGGGTATCCCAATGATCTTCCATCACTTGGGATAGATAAGTTGCCTAGCTTTCAGGGAGATAATGCGATTAGTGCTAATTCGCATCTGAGAGATTTTAGTATATGGATGGCTAAGTACGCAAGGTCTGCTGATTTCGATCATGAGGATGTTAGAATGACTCTTTTTATTTTAACCTTGGGGGGCGATGCTCATGAGTGGTTTACTGAAAAGCCTCGGAATTCATTTGATTCCTTACAATCGATCATTGATGCCTTTAAGGAAAAGTATGGAGATAAGAGAGAAGGAAGACACCTCATAAAAGCCATTAGCATAATAAAAAAGAGAGAAAATGAAACTGTTGAAGGACTTAACAAAAGGTTTAACAGTATCGTTAGAGAATTACTTCAAGACAATAAACCTACCGACAAATCTCTTCGAGATTTTTACATTGATGCCTTTAGTCCTTAGCCATCTTATGAATTGAGGTGTGCTAGACTTAATGATTATAGTGATTACCAAGCCTTAGCTATAGAGCTTGAAAAGGACAAGGCAGCATCTGGGAAGTCTGAGATCCCAGGTTTTGATAGGGCTGCTACGAAACTAAAAGAACCTAAAGGAAAAGCAGTTCAAGAGCCTAAAAGCGAACTTGTTCTCAAATTTCTCCAAAAGATTGAAACCATGGAAATTAATCATAATAAGGAGATAGCTACTTTGCAGAATAGGTTGGTCCAAATGGAAAGAGCGCAAACGCAAAATTTCCAACCTCGAAATAATAACAATAGAAATAACAATTGGCAAAATAAGGGCCAATCTAGTGAGCAGAGACCTCCTAATCCGTTAACTAATTTGGTCGATAATGCTCCTCCTTACTGTCAGATTTGTAATGCTCTTCATGAAGAGGCCACTTGTCCCATCGTTAGAAGAATTTTAGATAATGGAATGTTTGGGGCAGGGGATCAAATAAATGTAGTAGGTAACAAGTTTCCTTTGTCTATGGATGATTGGATAGAGATCAAGCAAAATAGTCGTGACGTTATGAATCCTTCATCAGCTTTTAGTATAAATAACCTTGAAAATGAAGATGATATTTTGGCTAGGTTATATGGTGAAAAACTCTCTCCAGGGAAAATCATGAAAATTGCTAGAGATAATGGTTTAACCTATCAGAGAAGGGATAAAGATCAGAGCGGGAATCAAATTCCCCCTCAAACTTTTAACCCTGGTTTAAACTCTGGATTAGATGTCGATTTGGGAAGTTAGTTTAACAATGCGAAAATCTGGGTTCCTATCTCCGAGATTGCTAAAATCCCTTCCCAAAGAGATAAGTTACTAAAAGCTATTCAAGGTCCTCAAGTAAATATTTCTCAATAGAAGACCCAAGAAGTTGACTATCACGATGCTCCCATATATTTGCAAAGCTTAGATGCGGATAACAAAGATCACCAACCTTTCTTTATCACCTTGTTAGTTAATGGATATAAATTGAATAATTGCATGTTGGATTCTGGTGCATCAGCTTGTGTAATGACTAAAAGGGTCATGGAACAGCTTAACTTAAGAGTTTCTAGACCCTACTATAACATATGTGCCATGGATTCTAAGAAAATTGAAGTGCATGGTTTGATCAAAGATTTACAAGTTCATCTATCAGTTTACCTAGACATCATGATTGTTATGGATATTGTTGTTGTTGATGTGCCTGATGCCTGGGGTATGCTTTTATCCAGAAAGTGGGCCTCTGATCTAGGAGGAAGTATTCAAATGAATTGGTCATATGCTATGATTCCTTCTCCTAGAGGTGATGGTTTTGTAAGACTTAATAGAGAGACCGAAAGAAAATTCTATGTTGAAGATCCTAAGAGACCTTACAACGAGATAATTAAAGAGTAATCTGACATTGGGAACTACACCATCATCTCTAATTTCATAATTCCTCCTAATGATAAGATTAAGGATCTCAATGATAGAGTTTGGTACATGTACTTTGATGGTGCACTGTCTATGCATGGTAAGGGTGCTGGAATAGTGCTTAAATCTCCCCTTGATCACATTTTCAAGTTTGCCTATCGATTAGAATTTGAAGCAACGAACAATGTCGCTGAATATGAGGCTTTATTGTTGGGTCTTGAATTGGCAAAGTCTTTGAAAATTAAGTTGCTTAGCATTAAGGGGGATTCTGATTTAATTATCATGCAACTTAAAAATAAATTCACATGTGAAAATCAAAGATTAAGGAGTTATTGAAACGATGTGTGGGATACTATAGAGCACTTTGATGCCCTTGACCTCGAAGCTATCCCAAGAGAGCAAAATAGTTTGGCAGATGAACTTGTCGTAGCTGCTACTACCTTCCAGTTATCTGATGAGCTGATTAAGGATAAGATCAAAATGGAAGTAATTTTTAGACCATCTGTTCCAGATAACTCAGAGCATTGGCAAGTCTTTAATGATGAAAACCAAGTCATTCGTTTTCTTAATAGACTGGATGAGTTTGAAGATTTCCAGATAGTTTCTGAGGAGGACAAATCTTTAAATCATGAGCATATCATAAATCCTACTCCTAGGAATGTCGTTGCCTTAGAGCAACATTTTGATCGTCATGATGCCACGAAGTTGAGAGAGGAAAATAAAATAGACCCAGGCGAATATCTCGAGATAAACATTGGTACTCCTGAGAACCCAAAGATTGTTTAAATTGGTAAAGGTACTAGTGTGGAGGAAAGAAAAAAGTTAACTGATTTACTTCGTGAATATCGAGATGTTTTTGCTTTTTCTTATGATGAATTAAAGGGCTATAGGGAAGATGTCATGGAACATAAAATCCCCTTAAAAGATGAAAATGCTAAACCCTTTCGCCAGAAGCTTAGGCAGATTAATCCTAAGTTAGCCCCTTTGGTTCAGAAAGAGCTTGCGAAAATGCTTGCGGCTGGAATTATCGCTCAAACAAGGCATTCGACATGGTGTTCAAATCTGGTGATTGTTAGGAAAAAGAACGGTACAATAAGGCTTTGTGTCGATTTTCGAAATCTTAATCTAGCATGCAAGAAAGATAATTACCCTTTGCCAAACATGGAGACTTTATTGCAAAGAGTAACCGGTTATGGAATGATGTTGTTGCTAGATGGTTTTTCTGGGTACAATCAGGGGTGGGTTAAAAAGGAAGATCATCATAAAACCACATTCACCACACCATGGGGTAATTTTGAATACATTAGAATGTCGTTTGGATTAACCAACGCTGGGGCTACATTTCAAAAGGCTATGGATTATGCCTTCAAGGGGTTAATCGGGAAATTTATTTAGATTTACCAAGATGATCTTACTGTATTTTCTAAAGAACAGTGATATAAATCATCTTAGGCAAGTTTTCGATAGATGTAGAGAATACAGGATTTCTTTGAATCCAACTAAGTCTGGTTTTGGAGTAACCGAAGGGAAATTACGTGGCCATATCATTTCTAAGGATGGAATCAAGATTGATCCTGAAAGAATTGAAGCAATCCAAAAGATTCCTCTTCCTCATAATCTTAAATCCCTTCAGTCTTTCCTTGGAAAGACAAATTTTCTTAGAAGGTTTATTCCAAATTACGCAGAAATAGCTAAGCCTATTCAAAGTATTCTGAAGAAAGAAGCAAAATTTGTTTGGCAAGAAGATGGCAAAAAGGCTTTTCAAGAAATCAAATGCGTTATTGCAAGAGCTCCTGTCTTAGTTAGTCCCGATTATTCCAAGGATTTCATGATTTTTTCTTTCGCTTCCAAAGACACCATTGTTGGTGTCCTGTTACAAAAGAATAAAGATGGTCACGAGTAACCTATTGATTTCATGAGTAGAGTGCTTCAAAATTCCGAATTAAAGAACAATACCATGGAAAAGCAAGCTTATGCCCTGGTCAAGTCTCTTAAGCACTTCAAAACTTATGTGGGTTATTCTAAAATCATTGCTTCTGTCCCACATTCTGCTCTTAAAGATATATTAGCTCAAACTAATTGCTGAGGGCCTCGCGCTAGGTGGGTTACTAAAATACAAGAATATGATTTAGAGATCAGACCCACCAAGCTAGTCAAAGGCCAAAGTTTGGCTCAAATGTTGACGGAAAGTAACGAAAAGACTCTTGGTTTGTTTTTTCTTAGCGATTTATCTTCGCCGGAATTGCAAAGATTAGGAGAGCATGAGTGGTACAAGGAAATCTTTTATTAATTGATGAATCTTACATGTCCTAACCATTTAGCTGCTCATAAGAGAAGGGCTCTTATACTAAAAGCCACTAAGTATTGCCTTATGAAGGATGGCCTTGGATGGAGAAATCCTGAGGGCATAGTACTTAGGTGTGTTGATGAAATTGAGTCCAAGAAATTAATCTCTGAGTTTCATTCAGGATTTTGTGGTGGTCATTATGCTGCTAGAACTACCGCCCACAAAATTCTGAGAGTTGGTTATTATTGGCCTTCAATTTTTTTTGATGTGCATAAGTTTGTTAGAACTTGTCAAGCCTGTCAACTATTCACTGGGAAACAGAAGCTTGTTGCCCCGCCCCTACAACCTGTCGTTGAAGAGGCACCTTTTCAGCATTGGGGTCTGGACTTCATTGGGAAGTTCCATGAAAATTCTAGCAATGGCTACTCATGGATTTTGACTGCTACTGATTATTTCACTAAATGGGTTGAAGCCATTCTTGCTAAGAATGCCACTGAAAAGGTTATTATGGATTTCATTGAAAATAATATCATTACTAGATTTGGTGTCCCTGCTAAGATCACTACTGATAATGCCAAGGCTTTTAGTTCTTCAGAGTTTTCATCTTTCTGTTTCAAATATAGCATTATCTTATCTCATTCATCAAATTACCATCCTCAGGGTAATGGTCTGGCTGAATCAAGTAACAAGAATCTCATAACCATTATCAAGAAGATAGTAGGGGATAGTAAGAGATCATGGGATAGAAAAATCAAGTATGCTTTATGGGCAGATAGGATCACTAAGAAGAAAGCTACTGGTAAATCTCCCTTTGAATTAGTTTATGGCTTGGATGTAACCTTACCTGTGCACCTGAAATTTTAGCATTTTTCTACTAATAAAGATGTTGTTTAGAATAGAATAGATCAAATTGTGGAGTTAGAAGAAGCTCGTAGGACAGCTTTTGATGCTATATGTAAAAATCAATCTAACATTAATAAAATCTTTGATAAATCCTCTCGATCTAGATCTTTGCAGGTGGGAGATATGGTACTTCTGTGGGATCGCAAGAACGAAAATCTAGGAAAACATAAGAAGTTCAACAGTTTGTGGCTGGGACCGTACATCATTCGCGATATAGCTGGACCAAACTCATTCCACTTGAGCAAATTGGATGACGAACCACTTGATCTACCTGCAAATGGCCAAATGCTCAAGTTGTTCTTTAAAGATGATATCTGATGCCATGGGGCATCCTTTGCATTGTATTTCGAACCCTACTCCTTGTCATTTCAACATTTTATTTCTGTTTTAGGATTAGATTTACTTTCCTTGTTACTAGATGGTTAATAAATGAAGAGCTTATATCTTTCATGTGCTTAATGTTATATGATGATTCTTGAATGGACGCTACTTATTTATGTTGTGTGTTGCGTGGGTGCAAATTCTGGATTCTCACATTCCTACTGTGCAGCAACGTGTCCCCAAGTAGAGCCAGATGTTGACCACTACATGTCAACTACCCATAGCAGTGCACCCCCATTTTCGCAAAAGGGATAGCGCTTGATCGATGTGTCTGTGCCATTCAACTTCCATCATCAACCTGATCGTGTTATGTTGTAAACCCAGTCTGCATGTATAAATTGTAAATAATCTTAGCAGATATGAGACATGTATGTAAATTGCCTAGGTGGACCTAATTTTTTAGTGATAATCTATGTTCCGGAAGGTTTTTCGTCTCACCGATCCATGATCGGCAGAGTTTTCCTTCAGCCTAACCCCAAAGCGGGAATGAATTTTGTCATTAAAATCTTAGGGGAATCCTAGTGCGTTGATCTGCTAGATTATATTTGGTCGCAGAACTAGGTGGTCTATGAGGGTCTATGTCAAATGGGTTTTCCCCCTTGAGATGTAAAATTGTAAAAGTCATGATGTAAAGTGTCTTGAGGGTTAGAAAATGTTTTAATCCCCTCATAAGTCTTAAGTCCTAGGTCCTAGGTAATTTTTCCAAAGGCTAAGTTCGAGGATTCAAAAAATAAATTAAAAAAAAAGAAAGATAAAATAATAATAAAATTTAAAAATTAAAATAAATAATAAAATTTAAAATAAATAAATAAAAATAAAATAATAATAAGTCAATTTTTTGAGTAAATAAATGCAAAATTTTAATTTTTTTAATTCGACGGATGAGATTAAAAGAAATCTTGATCCTCATCGATGGTCGAGATTAATTTGACATGGATCACTCGAACTAGCTGTTGGGAATTTTTCCTTTAAATAGGGTGCTAGGGGTCATTTTAAATCATTTGATTTGTGAGTCTTGTGCTGAAGAAAAGCTCTCTTGTAAACTTTCCTTGTTCAATAAAGAAAGACTTTGGGGTTGAAATCTTGCTGGTGTTACTCTCCTGAAGTGTTGTAAGTTGTTTCATTTTTCTGCATAAATTTAGTTTTAGCCATTGATAATAGCTTGATGAAGAGTGATGTTGAACACAGGTATCTTGTTCATTCACTACGGTTTTAATGGTAGTAGAATTTTTAGAAATAATGGCAGGTATCTCCATTAGATCTGGAATTTAGTGTTGTTTTTTCCTTCTTTATTGATGGTTGAAGTGAGCTGTGCAGGAAATCTAGATTGAGAATATCAGCGAGCGTTTGGGGAAGTTCTCGGCTGAACCAGCCAACTCCCGCAAAGCATTTTCTTGAAGAGCCCAACCAGTTTTAAATTCTGGGTCTATCCTTTTAATTTATCTTTTGAATGCATGAGAAGTTTTCTGAAGTGCCTCATAGTAGATCTAAAGTTCTGAAAATATTTCTGTGGATTACTGACAAATCTGGCTGTTATAGAGTCATAAATCTGTAAATTTTGTAACTGGTTTTTAGGGTTTTTAGTTTTGTTTCCTGATGTTCTATTTTTCCATGACAGGGTGCCAGTATAGATTTTAAAAGTTCTTCAAGGATTTCCATTATGCAATCTAAAGCAGGAAGGGTTTAAAGAAAAATTTTAAAATTTTCTTTTGAGGCTGCAGGCATTGCAACTCCCTTCAGCCTGCACAAGACTGGCGTATTCAGTGTTCCACGCATCTGCATGCAGCGTCATTTCATCACCCTTCTCAGCGTTTCTCAAATCTGCAAAATCGCAGCTCTAAGCTGCTGTATGCATCCCTACCTCTGCGTATCTCCTGGGTCTGTCCCTCACACGTAATTTTTCTCTTCCTCATTGTTGTCCATCCTCCACGTAGCAGCCGTCAGCTCCTCTATACGCAGTCTTTTCTTTCCTCATCCCTGTACCTGCAAAAAATGTTGCTACACTCAAATCCGCAGCAACTTCCTCCACGCCAACCTTCCTTGCTGCCTGCGTTCATTTCCAGCCACCTGCGTCCCATCCTCATTTCCTATCCGCCCTCATCCACGCTGATTCCTCTTCTGTGCCCCCTCTTTCTATTGCATCCTCCCCTGCCAAACTCGCAATCCCTTGCTACCTCAACTCCATTCCATTGTCCAAACTAATCCGCAGATTTGCAGCTTCAAAACTTAACGCAATTTGTTCCTTTTTTCCTCACGTGGTCTACACATTCTTTCAACGCCTGCAAAACTCACATTCAAACTCTACGCAGTCCATCGCTCCCTCTCCATTACGCCTACCCTCTTCTCTCTTGCCAAGACCGTCACGTCTTCATTCCGCCGGCTATCCAACCTGCAAGAAGAACATGCAACGAGTCACCTGCTCAAACGATAAAAAAAAAGCGTTTCGATTTTTCTCATTTGGTTTGTATTGGCATATCTTAGTTTAGGTTTAAGTTAGATTTGTTTTCAGTTTTAATATTTTATTCCTTTTTTTTATTTTTAATGAGGTTTCATAAAATAAAATAAAATAATAAATATAATCGACTTTCATTTTCATAGATTAGAAGCTTTTGATTTCTCTTATTCATTTCTTTTAGTTTTAGAATTAGATTTTAATAGGTTTTAGTTAGGTTTTAAATTTAGATTTTAATTTTATCTTAGTTAAGCATTTTCGATTTTTATTTTTATCAAGTTAGAGCTTAGTTTTAGATTCACTAAGTCTTAGTTTTAGTTTTAAATTTAAATTTCTCTAAATTTAGGCTTAGTTTTTTCTTTTAAATTAAAAAAAAGGGGGGCATAAAGTAGTTTTATTTTATTCAGTTTTAGAGTTAGATTAGTCTAATAATTAGATTTTGAATTTTAATTTCAGTTTTAGATTTATTTAGTTTTGTATATTTTTTGACTTTTTTAAAAAAATAAATAAATAAATAAATAATCTCAAAAAGCATAAAATGTAATCTTTAGATTTTTCTTTTTATTTTGTTCTATAGTTTATTTTTAGATTTAAGTTTCATCTATTTAAACTTTAGTTTTTTTTTATTAGCTTAGTTTTGTTTTATTTGAAAATATAAAAATACAAAAAAAAAAATTGGAAATTTTTTGCCAAATTCAGTCTTGGCTCAAGGGGTTGTCATTTTTGCGATATATCTTTTTCTGTTGAGGCTAAAATTTTGATGTAGGATTAATATTTATCATTTCTTTATGTGGTTAAACATGCTTAAACGATCATTTGAAGATTAACTATATGAAAGTGATAACTGGTTAGCATTGAAAATTATGTGGTTATTTAAAACATTCAATCTTTCGAATTTTAATTGCTGGAATATTGTTAAGCCATTGAGCATTTATCGATTATCTTGCATTTTGGCAAAATTAATCTTTGTTTGGGTTGTTTGATGGTAAATGATTGTTAATGAGTTCATATTTCTGTAGTATTTGATAAACAATTATTCTGTCATTAACTCCATAAGGCACTAGTCTATTAACTTAATAAAATCAAATAAGTGCTTGTTTTCCCTCTTGTCTCCCAACCCAACTAGTCCACAGTTGGTCATCTATTGTCCCATAGGGTCTACCCCCCTTAGCCGCGGGAGACAAGCTTAAACGGAGAGATCGGGGATCAAGGTGACAGCCCCCAGTCTGAGCATTGTCGTGACAATCTGTGCGACAACACCGCCCATTCTAGTAGGTGTCCCATTGTCGCTCAGATTGTAAAGGCACTGCGACAACGACTCAGGTCGGGGGTTGTCACTCTGGTCCCCAGCCTCTCTGTTCTAGTTGTCTCCCAACAACAAGCTATGGGGGGTAGTCCCTATGGAAATGTGAAGATGAAGGACAAGTTGGCAACCAACGAGTCTAGGAGACACGATTGAATGGCCTACCTACTTGGTTAATTTTAGCAAGACTTAAAGATTAGATTAGATCTAAATGTAAGACCAATGCCTTATGGAGTCAACTTCTTGCTTTATACTAATTAGAGACCAAGTAACCCGATGAAGAACCGTTGCTTGAATGCTTAACTAACCTGAATGAAGGTAAAATTCCACCTTGGATAGCTCAGATGACCTAGATGATGATTGCATTAGATTCCTCTTTTCGAGAGGACCAAAATCAACCTAAAGATCACCTTATTTGGACAAGCGAAAGATGGTTTTTGAATTTATTTATTCACTCATGTATATTGGGTTAGGTCGGCCCTAAGCACATGTTAAATTGGACAAGTCGTCCTCAACCCCATGTGGACCCTCATGAAAGCCTATAAATAGAAGAGACCTCAAGCTCATTTGGACACATTGATCAAGCCATCTTCTCTTCTCTTATTGTCTTGGTTCACACAGGTCCGACGGAAGAAAGTTCGCGCAAGAGTCCAAAATCACAGGGGTGAAACTCGCACTGATCTAGGGTTTTCTAACTTCTGGAAGCTAGCACAGAACTAGGCATTTTAGTCCTTGGACGGTGGCACAGAACTGGGCATTTTAGTCCCTAGACGTTGGCACATAGTGGTACTGGTCAAGGCAGCGTCCAAAGAGCTGTAAACTCTAGCATAGAAGCCTATGGGAGAGTCTAGGGTTTCAGAAGAAGATCTGGAGGTGTCGGTCCATGGACACTCGCACAGAGTGGTCCTGAGAGCGTCCAACCAGTCCCAAACGCGGAAAAAATTACTTGAAGAGAGCATCTAAGGGTTTGGAGCAGATCGCTGGCATACAGTTCACAGAGAGTGTCCAGGATTTCTATAGATGCTTGCACAACTCCTCCCTATGTCTAGGACCTAAAGATGAGTTATCAATATGCAACAGTGTTCAAGAGTGTTCATCTCAGTGACAGCAATATCCAGCAGTCGACTTCAGTCAATGACAACAGCAGTCCTCAGAATCAGGGTTGTGGTTATAAGCATGATTAGATTTGTTTCATGGACATCCTAGTTGCTTTGTTGCATAGATAAAGTTATGGATCATTGTACTCTCTTTTGCTGAATCATTTGATGATGATCTAAGAAGAAGAAGATTTGCAAGGGTTTTCCCCATAGTGGGTTTTGCCCTGGTCTCAGACCAATCCTGGTGTCTCTATGTGTGTGCATGTTTTTCTTCTATTGTTCCTTTATGTTCCGCTGCATTGATGATGATGATGTTGTTCTTTCTATATAATTGCATATGTTGATGAATAATGGTGTAGATCTGAATAATGTAATGATGATATGGGGTGAACTTAATGTATTAATGAAGAAATGCAATTATCAAAGCAAAGAACAATGTAGCCCTATGAAAAATTAACATGGTATCAGAGTTGGGCTAAAGAAAAGCCATGGAGATCACCCCGATGATGACACCTTTGATGGAAGCAAGAAGAGGATGGTGGAGACCTAAAAGAATTCTAGGGTTTGAAGAAAACCCTAGGCAACTTGATTATTAGGGTTTGATGGATTCTATGAAGTTAGGGTTTGAGAGAAACTGTGTTTTATGGAAACGATATAAGATATGAAACCTAGTGTGGTCAATGTGAAGATGCTTAAGCACTTGTGGGAGATTTGATGAAGCCCTAGATGGGATAATCCCTAGCAAACCTGGTTGGATAATTGAAGGCAACATTGGTATATGGACCATGGACATTGATGGCTCTTGAAGTTTGGTTCAAGAGTGAGAGGATCACCTCTCCTTGAAGATAAGTATTTTTTGACTAATGATACCTCTTACTTTTGTTTAGACCTATGGATCTAATGATTATGTTTATTGCTTATACTTCCTGCATATGTATTTGAGTATATGGATGTTTCTAACCTCCTTGATGAGATAGATCCTTCTTGAGGATCATTCTAAATGCAAGAAGGATGGCTAGAGATAGAAAAGGTTAAAAGACACTATATGAAAAGATGACAAATGGCTTCAAGCGGCCTATGTCTGATGAAAAAGGTATGCATGGTATGTTTCAACTATTGGCTCGGTAAGCCCTAAGGTATGATGAGAATGTCTCTTTCTTTGATGGCTCATACATGCATATGAAAGTGACTTGGATCTATGTTTCCTATGATGAAATGATGCACTTGGTGTTGAACATTTTGATCTTCTTGAATTCTATGAGGCTATCTAATATTGATACATTGATACACTTGATGATTGGCTAACATCCATTCGTTGGACATCTTGATCCTATAAAGAAGGCTAGCACCTTGACTCTAGTAAATGATACTCTTGATACTTGTCATGATGGATTTCATATAGAAGGATAGCTCATTGACTCCTATACATGAGTCTGCTGATAATGCTTGTGATAAGCATGATGAAAGCATATGGAAAGAGAGATTGACACTCTCATTGTTTTGGTAACATTTTATTGAATGACCTAACTTGATCTCATTGATCATGATAAGCATGGTAACCTTGATGTTAGAGGTATAAATATGAGATTGATATTCTAGTTCTCTTACTCCCTATGGTCATGTCTTGATGGCATATGGATAAACCGAATGCCCTAACTTGATGAAGTGACTTGACAAAAAGTGTTATTGTGTTCATAATCTTTGAGATATGATGTTGCATCTATCTGTTGTTTTAAGTTTAACCTTTCAGGAAACATTGATGTCACAATGCTTATAACCATGATAGATATATACTTATGATCTAACAGATTTGTTGTTGCTTGACTCTAGTAGAGACAGGTTGATGACATGAAAGAAGTAGATTCCTAGTCAAAGGGAGAATCTCTTCTCAGGATTCTTACTCACACTGCTATTTGCATTCTGTGTCATTGAAGTATGATTTATGTGTATCTGAGACTATTGAACTGCAACTAAGTAACAGATCTGAAGCCTATACAAAAATTAGAGTTTCTATTCCAAATGTAGGCACAAAACTGAGAGATTTCATCCCTGGACGCACTCATGCTAAGGCTACGATAGCGTCCAGGAAGCTAAAGACACTCCCATGCTAACCTTAAGGGAGCGTTTAGGGGTTTAACTACAGTTGACCATCATCTGAAGCTTTTTGAAGCTTTCTGAACTCTGAATTTAGATGTCTCTGACATATTTTGCCACTATAATCTGATTTCTAAAGTTGTTGGGTTAAATTGTTGATCACATTAAAATGAAGTATTGTGTTGATTTTTGTAGCATCAGATGTGTTCTAGCCACAAAACTTTCGGAGAGGCTAGAATACATGTATTCTCCAAAACCCAAAAATCGTTTCTGGAAATTCCACCTAGAGACGACTTAATTAAAATAATTAACTTGTTTTTATTGGTTCCTAAGTCTAAACTTAGGAAATCTAGTTAATTAAAGGGTATTAATTAAGTCATGGTGTGAATCTTCTAGAAGAAGACGTGGATCGATTTCTAGTTAATCTAACCATCGATTATGTTTTAATCTTGGTCATTGAAGCCTCAATGAGAGATTATAAGAAGAAATTTGATGGGGGTTGGAGAACACACTTGAGGAGAAAAGAATTTGATATTGTTGGGAAATCGAACTCCAGAGTAGCAGTTGTGTGTTATCGGAGGTGATTCAGTAGTTTCAAAGCAGTGAGAGAGAAGCAGGGATAGTAAGGTCAGAAGGAATTTTTTCCAGTCCGGTGAGTGCATAGCAGAGAGGCAGCGTACTCCACAAAGAGGCTGACGCAGTGCTTCAGAGGGAGATTTGTGTTTGCTAAATAGAAGTCAATATTCTGAGGCAAGTGCTGGAGTGGAAGCCCAGAGGCCAGAATATCGAGTATCCAGAGCAGTAGTTGATCAGCAGAGTGAGAGAGATGCTGGTCCGAGCTGGGTGACACAAATCTACGTAGGGTGACGCAGAGGCAGCAAGGAGCAGCTCATATTGAGCTAAGGTCAGTGTCCGATCACCGATGGAGTGAGATTTTTCTCACTAGACTTTTGTCAGTCATTTTCTCTATATGGAAAGCTAGAATTGAGCTTCCATAGATTTGTACTCGGATTTACTACTGCATAATAATCAAACCCTTAGCTGTGGCACCAGTTTTCACAAGTTGGGTTTTTCCGAGGACTTAATAACTGTGTATATGTGTGTGCATCTATTCTTCCAGTGTTTTTATTTCTTCCGCAATATTTATTTTGTGAAGGCAGAAATGTATGTATTTTGATATTTCCAGTAGAAAACTGCAAGTAATTTGTTTAAAGTAATTTAACAAATAGGAGAAATATCATCAGTTGTTGCAGTAGGAATCGGGTCACCGATTTTTCACATGGTATCAGAGAACAGATTGTAAGTCAGAGAGCTCAATAGCAGAAGAGGAGAAGGAGGTTCGAATTTCTACGTAGGCAGCAATTCAAAACCCTAGAGGTAGCGCAGTCCTTGGGCCAAGAGGGTCCAGATTTGAGGAAAGGTTTATTTCTCTGAGTGAGTTGACAGAGAAATTAGATTTTCCAGATCAAATCTTACCAGAGGCAGAAGGGAGCAGCAATATTTTCCTTGGAGAGCAGATCTTCAACTAGGACGCAGAATTTGCAACGAGTTGCTAGTGCAAATAGCGTCAGGATGAAGGAAGAGCACACACTGAGGGAATTCTTTCCTCAGGGGACTTCTAGCCAAGAAGTTCGAATTTTCCTAGCAAAGCAGCAGTGGTGTGTAGAATTTCTCACTCTGGAAGAGAGTGCGAATAGCTGGGCAGAAGCTGCGCAGAGGAGAAGAGGAGGAATTCGACATTTTTAGAGAGAGGGTGTCAGTAGGGTTGAGAGATCAAGATCGATTGGAAGGAGCCTCCAACTATGGGATCTAGAAGGCTAGAATTTCATGTCTTCTAGATGAACATGATATCAAGACTTATATCGATAGTGTGGTAGTTGTACCCATAGATGTGGACCTGCTTAAGAAGTACAAGAAGGAGATGGAAAAAGCTAACAGGTTGATTCTCGATGGGGTTCGAGATCACATGGTATCTCGCATCGCTGGCAAAGGCACTGCCCGACAAATGTGGGAGGCACTAGCTACGTTGTACAAAGGGTCTTCTGAGCAATGAAAGATCTATCTTGAGGAGAAGCCGAGATGCACGAGAATGCAGAGAGGGGAGCGTATAAACCCCTTCCTTACTAGGCTTCAGGATGTCCGGGACCAACTGTCTTCAATAGGGTCAGCGCCCCAGCCTACGTAATTGGTGCGGTTAGCTCCGAATAGTGTCTCCAAAGAATGGCAAGTTTTCGTCCAAAGTATCTTGGGCAAAGAAAAACTGCCAAATTGGGATCATACGTGGCCTAATCTACAACAGGAGGAGATGAGGCAAGATCTAGTGAAGAGCACCATCAGTGGTAGCAGCAGTAGTAGTGGGATGAAGCAAGTGAAGGAAGAGGAGAATGCAGCCCTCGCATCACAGGGGCAGCAGGAGCAGCATAGGAGGAAGAAGGACATTTCCAAGGTGAAATGCTTCAGAGGTAGTGAGCTTGGCCACTACAATACTCAATGTCCTCTTAGAAGGAAGGACAAAGAGGGGAAGCAGGATCAATAGGTTGCATCCGCAGAGATCGACAAGCTATCCTCCAGATTGGAGGAAAAGTTTGCCATGATCACTAAGATGCCTCCAGGAGTGAGGTGGGGTGATTTGGTTTTGTAGCCCCCGAGAGCTACAGGATGGGCAATATTCTTGAGGAGGTCCACCTCTTGAATCAGAACCTTGCTATGGGAACCCATCGCACGCAGTAGCAGGATGGGTCAGTGGTAGTTGGTGCAGTCAAGTGCCAAAGTGACAGATGCAGTAGCTAGTAGTAGTGAGATACTGAGCAACGCAGAGCAGAGTTGGCAGCAGTGCAGTTGGCACAGAGCAGAGTCAGCAGCAACACAAAGGCCAGCACATAGTCTAGCAGCAGTTAGGACGCAGGTGACAGATGCATCATACTGACCATATTTGTATCAGTATTTTGGATGCTTTTCCGTTGCAGTTGTTGCAGATGTAACAACAACAGTGGGAGAGGGTTGCAGTGCAGATGCAGTGTTGGTAGCAATTCAGCAGAGACAGCAACAGCACCGATGCATCATTTATTAGATTTGTGCAGCAGTTGGTGAGCAACAGTAGCCAGACATCAACAGTGTAATAGGAGGTGTTACAGACACAGGGTGTTGCTTCAGTGGGTTGCAGCGCTAGAACACATTCCTCGCTAAGAGGGAGTGTTGATATTTGTAGCATCAGATGTGATCTAACCATGAAACTTTGTGGAGAGGCTAGAATACATGTATTCTCCAAAACCCCAAAAATTGTTTCTAGAAATTCCACCTAGAGACAACTTAATTAAAATAATAAGTCTAAACTTAGGAAATATTGTTAATTAAAGGGTATTAATTAAGTAATGGAGTGAATCTTCTAGAAGAAGACGTGGATTTGTGTGTGTTTATTTCACTCTTGTGCAATATTTTGTTTCCACAGTATTTTATGTTGTGAAGGCTGCAGTAGATTTTATTTCGATCTTTACTTTGTAACACTGTAAATAACTTGATTCAGAAATTAACAAGTAGGAGAAATTTAATCAGTTGCTGCAGTAGGGAATCAGGTCACCTATTTTTCACAAGGGAATGGAATCAAATATTCAAATTACCCCACCTTTTGACCGCAGTTTATGGATATGTATTATGATCATAAAAAATCGCATCTCTCAACTAAAACGATATCTTTGATTTGCTCTTCCATGCTGTCTATCTGCTCATACACCTCCCCATTCACAAGATGATCTATATGTGCAAACCTAATCATACTATGGGCTTGCTGAACTATAGAACATACTTAACTTATTACCAAACTAGAGTGCTCCCTAATACTCTCTAGAAGGGGCACGGATGTAATATTCCTAATTAGCCATGGCTAATTGGAATATTCGATTTTTCTCAATTTTGCCTTCTATAGCTATTTATAAATAAAAAGGTGAGGAGAGGGGGACATACTCACTTCATGAATAAAGACACTCCCTAGTAGCACAACGTTGTAACTTAAAAGGTGAGCCAAGGGGGGCCAAGGAACCACGTAGAGGAGGGGCCCACGTAGACACTTGGAGTGACTGCGCAGATGGTGAAGAACACGTGGCAAAAGGAAAGCTACATTGGAGGAGGTGAGCCTTGGGATTGAGAGAGGCCAACGCTATAAAGGAGAGAGGAGCCTCCTCATTTTCGCATTCGATTATGTGCATTTGAGCTAGTCACTTTGACTTAGAGCACGCTGGCTGTTTAGCTAGTCTGCAGCACTGTTTAGTGCATTGAGTGTCTCCGTTCGGAGATCTCACCCTTAGCCCCAGGGGACTTCGAGTGCCTGCTCAAGCAAGGTATTTCCATCAGTATTTTTGTAGTAGTTTCATCAGCATTTTGGCAGGAGGATTGAGCATCTTGGATGACTGTCTAGTCTTGAGAGGGATGACGTAGTTCTTTCTGGTAGGAGTTCTGGATTGAGGTTTTGCAGGGGGATTTTTGCTGGGAGGTTGAGCAGGGGATCAGCGCTTGCATATTGGAGGATTTTGGTTGAGTTTCTGGCAGAGTTGTGGTGGGTTTATTTCAGTGGTAGCACAGAGCCTTGAGGGATTGCGTGGGTCCTCAAGGGAGCGATTTTTAGGGTTCGGCCATTTCAGAAAATCTCTCTGGGTTTTTTTGGGTTTCTTGAGTAGAATCTGATTCCAGAGTTTCAGCATTTTCTGAGGAGGGGAACAGCCCCAAATCCTCATGATTTCCAGCAGCAGCAGCAGCACGACAGTTCTCGAGCGGCTTGGACGCAATTCAGAGAGAGGCCATTCCTTTGCTATTCCAAGTGTATTTCTTCACTTGCCTTGTGCAAGTCAAGGTGCCATCTTTCTGATCACCTCATGTACTCATTCTATTACTCAGTATAATAAAATGGCTTAGCATTTCTCTCTGCATTTCTTGAGTATCTGCTTATATCTCATGGTTATATTGTTATATGTTGCGCCATTGTTATTTTCACCACTTTGAGCTTCCCGGTTATTATATCATTTATACGTATTTGGTAGGAGTTTACTGGGGTTTGGGGAATATCTCGGAAACGGGATAATACAGTGGTATCAGAGCATAGATTTGGTTCAGCCTATGGAGCTAGCAATCTATGACACCGGGGGAAAAGACCTACATCTGTTACAAAGGTAGGATATACAGAGACACTGGGCATAGGTTGGAGAACACCTATGGAGAGGGAGACTGTGTTCCAGTGGTGGACGCAAAACAGGAGGAGCCAGTGGTGGACGTAGGACAAAAGGAGCCTGTGGTGGACGCAAAGCAAGAGGATCTGATGGCAGATGATGACGGGAAGACATTTGCGGACATGCTCCTCAAATCAGTGCAGGATCTGTCGAGGCAGATCAAGGTGATGGGGCGAAGATTCACAGCAGTGGAGGCTAAACAGCGTGAGAGCCCACGGGCTTTCCAAGTTGGAGAGGGATCGGGTGCATCTCACCATTTTCCAGAGCAGGGTGCCACTTAGCGTGATACTACTCAGCAAGTGGCCTCACATGCCCCTATACGCTCTACCATGCCCACTTTCCTAGGAGCAGACACGGGGGCTGGAGCACAGCAGGAGGCAGAGCCCGATCACATGGGTGATTATTTTGCAGAGTACCAAGCCTAGGGGCAGGAGTTCAGGGACGTTCTCTCATTCAGAGACTTTGTTCAGTTCCAGTGGGATAGTAGACCCCGCAACCATCACAAAGGACACCGGCATTATCATGATGGAGACACCCACCGCACAGCTAGTAGATTCCACTTGCATACGTTTGATGGTTCATCAAACAGTTCGGCAAGGTCCTGGGTGGAGAAGCTGGACATCTATTTCCAGCTTAACCAGATGTCGGAGGCAGAGGCCATCAAGGTGGCGACATTACATTTGGATGGTGAGGCCCAAGATTGGTGGTTCCATGGGAAGGTTACACTCGGGCATTCCACAGTGACGACATATGCCGAGTTTACCAGGAGATTGATGGAGAGATTTGACCAGTGGGATCCGGAACAACACTTTGTTGAGCTGACCAGGCTCAAGCAGATAGGGAGCCCAGAGACCTAGATTGCAGACTTCTTGAGGATTTCAGTGATCGTGCCAGATCTATCCACGTCACGGAGGATCTACATGTATGTTGAGGGGTTAGCAGAGCCACTTCAGGGTCTAGTCAAGTCCACTAGACTAGCCACACTCCAGGATGCTATTAGTAGGACCCGGGACTTACAGGATGCCTTACCCAGGACCTGGACACCTTACCCCCAGAGACAAGCTTTCCAACCTAAGGGGAAGGATGTGAGGATTCCGCCTCCAAAGGGGAATCTAGGATGAATACAGATTGATGATGATGCCAGGAGAGAGTTGAAGAAGAAGCGGTTGTGCTTCACCTGTCAAGAGCCGTGGGCACCGGGACATAGATGTGCTGCTGGAAAAGCACATTTTATTGAGGTATTCACCGAGAGCAGTGGGGAAGAGGATGAGGAGGATGATGTGGAGGCTGGAGATAGTCATACCGCGCAGGATCGTTTGCCACCTCCACCACCAACAGTGGGTGGTGCAGCTTTTGCACCTACCAAAGGGGCCCTTGTAGCATTGTGAGGAGTTCCCAAGTATTTGACGATGCGCGTACGGGGGACAGTACGTGGCCAACGGGTATCAGTTTTGGTTGAGAATGGGGCAACCCGCAACTTCATCAATGCACAGATGGTTGAGCGGAGAGGTATACAGACAGAGAGCTTCAATGGCTTTTCAGTTTTGGTCCTAAGAGATCAGACCATGGTCTGTGCTCATTATGTTCCAGAGTTATTAGTGACAATGGGAACCTACACACTGACTGATCACTTTTTCGTGGTCGATATTCCGGACACCAACATGATATTGGTTGTTCAGTGGCTTATCACTCTAGGGAAGGTCACGACAAATTGGAAGACCATAGAGTTTTTGTTGATGCCCTTCGGGCTAAGCAACGCCCCGGCTACATTTCAGTCTTGCATGAATCACATCTTCCGCAGTCACTTAAGGAAGTTTGTGTTGGTGTTCTTTGATGATATCCTCATTTACAGCAGGACTTGGGAGGAGCATCTCCAGCACATTGAGACAGTATCACGCATCTTGGAGGAGCAGCAGTTCTATGCCAAGCTCTCCAAATGTGAGTTCGGGTTGACGGAAATGTTATACTTGGAACACATCATAGGAGTGGACAGAGTGAGGGTCCACGAGGAGAAGAACAGGGCCATCAGAGATTGGCCAGAGCCGAGAAACGTGACAGAACTTCGAGGATTCATTGGCATTTGTACTTACTACCGAAATTTCATCAAGGGTTTCTCACAGCTTGCTGCACCCCTAACAAAATTAACAAGAAAGGGGGCATTCAGTTGGTTGGATACAGCGCAGCGAGCCTTCGACAAGCTCAAGGAGGTTATGAGCAGCTGCCCAGTGCTTGTGTTGCCAGATTTTACAGAGCCATTTGTTTTGGAGTGTGATGCGTCGGGAGAGGGGATCGGCGTAGTGTTAATGCAGGGAGGTCACCCTATAGCCTTTGAGAGCCGAGAGCTCCTTCCGCACGAGAGGTTGTATTCTATATACAACAAGGAGATGTTGGCCATCATGCATGCATTGGCTAAATACCGGTAGTATTTGGTGGGTAACAGGTTCAGGGTGAGGACTAATCACAACAACCTCAAGTTCTTTTTGGAGCAGCAGCAGCTATAGGAGAGGCAGCAGAAGTGGATCAACAATATCCAAGCATATGACTTTGACATCGAGTATGTCAAGGGTAAGAACAACGTGGTAGCAAATGCCCTTTCACGTAGGCCAGCCACGTTGTCTCTTATGAGCTTGGACGCAGACTGGAGGTTTCGACTCTTAGTAGAGTACTCCAAGGACAGATTTGCATGTGAGGTTCTGGATGGACAGGTGGCGGATGACAAGTACAGGGTGGTCGATGAGATCATCTACTACAGGGACTGGATCTTCTTGACTGAGGGGTCTCAGCTCAAGAAGAAGATACTTCAGGCATCACAAGATTCACCATTGGCTGGCCATCAGGGGTTTACCAAAACCTACAGGGCCATTAGAGAGAGGTTCTCATGGAAGGGCCTCAAGGAGGACGTACTCCAGCATGTCCGGGAGTGTGATGTTTGCCAGAGGAATAAGGGGGAGATGAGCCATCCCGCAAGACTATTGCAGCCTCTTCCCATTCTAGAGGGGAAATGGGAGAGCATTTCGATGGACTTCATCACAGGGTTGCCCATGGTATAGGGCAAGGATTGTATCTTTGTCGTCGTTGATCGACTAACAAATTACGCACATTTTTTTGCCATATCCGCACACTACACAACAACACAGGTGGCCGAGCTGTTCTTCAGAGAGGTCTTCATACTACATGGTCTTCCTAAGACCATCATCAGTGACCGGGACAGTCGTTTCATGGGCGGATTTTGGCAGGAGCTTTTCTGGTTGGTGGGGACAAAGTTGACACCGAGTACCAGTTATCACCCACAAATGGATGGGCAAACAGAGATAGTTAACAAGTGGCTGGAGGGCTACTTGCGTAACTATGTCAATGGGCAGCAGCAAGCATGGTTGAAGTGGCTGCATCTGGGGGAATACTGCTACAACACTACTCATCACATGTCCATCGGTATGTCACCATTTTATGCTTTGTATGGGTATCATCCTTTATCTTTTGCTGACGTGATGTTTGGTGCTAGCAAGGCTCCGAGAGCCAAGATTTGGATCCAAGAGAGTCAGGATATTCTCCGAGCTCTCAAGGATAATATGGCTACAATGCAGAACCAGCAGAAGCTATATGCTGACAGGGGTCGGGTGGAGAGACAGTTTGAGGTAGGGGACCTGGTCTACCTACGATTACAGCCATATCGACAGTCGTCACTGAAGCAAAAGGGGGTTGAGAAGCTCAAGCCCCGCTTTTATGGGCCATACAGGGTGATACGCAGGATTGGACAGGTTGCATATGAGTTGAAGCTGCCCCAAGGCAACAAGATTCATAGCATTTTTCATGTATCATGCCTGAAGAAGGCATTGGCGCAGCATGTGACAGTGACAGATGAGCTACCACCCACGGATGATGAGGGGCATTTGGTGTTGCAGCCAAAGGCTATTACTGATACCAGGGAGAGGCAGCTACAGAGCAGGACTTGGTGAGGTGGAAGAATTTACCGGATGAGGATGCCACTTGGGAGAGTGAGAAGATCTTGCAACATCCCTCACTTCAGTTGCTTGATGACAAGCAACATTTTGTCGGGGGGGACTGTAATATTCCTAATTAGCCATGGCTAATTGGAATATTCTATTTTGCTCAATTTTACCTTCTATAGCTATTTATAAATAAAAAGGTGAGGAGAGGCGGACATATTCACTTCATGAATAAAGACACTCCCTAGTAGCACAACATTGTAACTTAAAAGGTGAGCCAAGGGGGGCCAAAGAACCAAGTAGAGGGGCCCACATAGACACTTGGAGTGACTGCACAGATAGTGAAGAACACGTGGCAAGAGGAAAGCTATGTTGGAGGAGGTGAGCCTTGGGATTGAGAGAGGCCAACGCTATAAAGGAGAGAGGAGCCTCCTCATTTTGGCATTTGATTATGTGCATTTGAGCTAGTCACTTCGACTTAGAGCACACTGGCTGTTTAGCTAGTCTGCAACACTATTTAGTGCATTGAGTGTCTCCGTTCGGAGATCTCACCCTTAGCCCCGAGGGACTTCGAGTCCCTGCTCGGGCAAGGTATTTCCATCAGTATTTTTGTAGTAGTTTCATCAGCATTTTGGCAGGAGGATTGAGCATCTTGGATGATTGCGCAGTCTTGAGAGGGATGACGCGGTTCTTTCTGGTAGGAGTTCTGGATTGAGGTTTTGCAGGGGGATTTGTGCTGGGAGGATGAGTAGGGGATCAGCCCTTGCATATTGGAGGATTTTGGCTGAGTTTCTGGCAGAGTTGTGGTGGGTTTATTTCAGTGGCAGCACAGAGCCTTGAGGGATTGTGTGAGTCTTCAAGGGGGGCGATTTTCGGGGGTCGGCCATTTTAGAAAAGCTCTTTGGAATTTTCTGGGTTTCTTGACTAGAATCCGATTCCAGAGTTTCAACATTTTCTGAGGAGGGAACAACCCCAAATCCTCATTTGATTTCCAGTAGCAGCAGCAGCACGACAGTTCTCCGGCAGCTTGGACGCAGTTCAGAGAGAGGTCATTCGTTTGCTATTCCAAGTGTATTTCTTCACTTGCCTTGTGCAAGTCGAGGTGTCATCTTTCTGATCACCTCATGTACTCATTCTATTACTCAATATAATAAAATGGCTTAGCATTTCTCTTTGCATTTCTTGAGTATCTGTTTATATCTCATGGTTATATTGTTATATGTTGCACCATTGTTATTTTCATCACTTTGAGCTTCCCGGTTATTATATCATTTATACGTATTTGGTAGGAGTTTACTGGGGTTTGGGGAATATCTCGGAAACAGGATATTACAACGGAGCATGTTTTTTTTCAAGGGAGCATTCAAGAAGCACACTCCCTAGGGAATTTTCCAAATGCTCCCTCTGAGAGTGTGCTTCGGGAGCAAATCACTTGGGGAGAGAGGGGGGCTCTCCCCTGCAATGTAGATCTGGCAACCTGCTAATAATAAAAATATGGAAACTTGAACAGGAAACCTCAAAAAAAAACACGTGTGGTCCCCCTAGAATACTTGTCTCTGTTGATGTCCATTAAAATTCCATACAGTACAACTTTGGACAGTATATGTTTCCATGTATGATATGTCTAAGGTACTCAATAACCATCAATGTCAAATCCACTGTTGATGTGTCCATGAACCGTTCATGCCAAACTAGCGGAGAGGATTTAGGACAAGCCCAACTTGATCTCAAATTTACTCACGTATTGTTAGAACTTAGTACTAAACACTAATGCCTATACTGCATATGCAAAACCTAAATTAACTGCCTGAATGAGACCCATAATGACATTAAGCAGGTTAGTATCTAAGGTCATCCCTATCAATGGCAATAAGAAACATACAAGAGCTACCCCCATGTACACATCACTAGCAGGTGGCTTTTTCTGTATTTGAGCAGTTTGTTGCTACCTTTCAAGTTGTAACTTGCAACATAGCGCTTACCCAAGAAGTAATAACTAGGACCTCATAAGGGATTGCATATTAGTTCATCATTATCAATCTGTTCTATCCAAAGGATTTTGAATATTAAGTAAAACAGAACAGATGAGAAAACAAATCTAAGTTCCCAGAATGCAAGATAAGAATATTAAATTAGAAACATATAACCTTTAATCTGGTACAGCCATCCTCTACAGCCCTTATTGTGGCACGACGCACATCCTCATAGAAATATTCTCGTATCTCTCTGGAATGAGGAATGTTGTTCAACTTTGTAGGAATTCCTTTCCAGTTACTCTGTTAATGAGTCCATAAATAAAACAAACCTACTGTTAGAACTTAGAATACATAGAGATGCTTATAGTCTACTTATTTTTCCTTTGAATGAATTCTCTTCTCAAAGATGTCTTATTCTTCACAAGGCTGTTTCCTGAGAAAATAATATAAAATTACAATAGAGGACTACAATACTGAAAATATATAAAAATAAGTTTATCATACCTTGCTTCTAAATCTGTCATCTTTCATAGATCCGTCTTTGGCTGGAAGCAAATGATCTACAAAATGAAGCAAATAAAAATGAGGAATCTAGAACATACACAACAGTAAATATAAAGACAACTGGCCCAGTGCACTTATTACCAGAATGTCAGCAGTGCAAAATGAGAATTGCGATGTCTTGTGAACTCATTAACTGTCCCATGAATAAAATATTTCGTGATCTTTCTATATGTCTCCAAAAGAGAATTTCATGAATATAAATTATAAATTAGTAAAACATTATTATAAAGCACCTGTGCGTGCCAATTCCAGGACCTGCTAAGGTTACTATAGAAGGGGTTTCTTATCACATCATTTGTCAAATCAAATGACTGTTTTGAGTACTCTTATTATACTGTGGAAAATCACGTGGTCTTGGCTCACTAATCTTTGGTCCATGCCTTGTGATATATAGAAAATTACAATGAAAGGATAATGAAGCATTTAACCACCTCAAGGTGGGAAGACACTGAAAGATTACTTCATCCCATCACAACCAATAAATAATAAATTCTATTAAACACTAAAAGGTGGTAACAAAGTTTCAGGTATTTCTACCCCAACATAGCATAATAATAAAAAAATCTGGTTTCCATTTGAAGATGTGAACCATAGTTTTAAAAACTGGAACCAGTGACTGGACCGGTCCACCTATTAGACCGGGTTTCAAACCGGAACTAGTCAAACCGGGACTGGTCACCGGGACTGGTCAGGTTTAAATGAACCGATTTTTAAAAAAATACATTAAATAATTATTTTTTAATGAAAAAAAACTATTTTTAAGATTTAAAACCATGATTCCAAACCAATAGAGACAAAATATGCAAAGTTTGCTCATTTATATACCATGTAAAGGTGAATATATCAAAATGGCACCGAGTGCAATACATATCATCGACAAAATACATAAGCAATGAGGCTCTAAATGGCCTATAAAGTCCAAAAAAATGAAATAAGTGGGTACAATTGGCTAATCTGAGTGGTGGTATTCATTTCTTCCTTGTTAGCAAATTTCAATTATTTGAGTTATCTCACTGGTTCCTAGACATTGTTTCCTAGAGTAAAAGAATACTTTAGCCAAAGGTACATGATATTGTTATGTTTCAATGACCTATCCTATGTTGCAAGTACAAGTCATTCAACATTTCTCATTTGCCTATTAGAGTGATCTATTTTGTTCCCAGAATTGTGATTTCATCATCTTGCAGAATTAAACTACTAATACTTTTGAGCAGAACCTTTGGAGGAGAATTGCTGGCCTATTGCATTTTTCTACTCAGAAAATCCCTTGGCATTCCAATCACTGGTATAAGGTGACTGTCTAGCTTTAATTGCAAGACTCTTCATCACTGGATTTCAAGATCCTCTTACAGCAAAGACCTGGCATTATTATCGTCTATTGTATTTGAAGATCTTGCTCCTTAGGCCAAGAAATTTCCTACTGTCATTATCTTGCTGGAAGGCTGTAAGTCATTCATAGTCTGACCCTTGAAGCAGTTTTGGACCATCTTAAGTGGATCTGTTTTTGACAGGTTATCACCTTGTAGAGAAGTTCCTTGAAAAAGAGCCTTCCTCCTTTGTCTAGAGGGTAATATCATTAATAAAAAAGTGTTTATTTCTCTAATTGCATTGCACTCTAATTGCATTTCTAACTTGCATTGGCCTTGGCAGCTAACCGGACGGTTTAGGACGGAACCGGCCGGTTTGACCATAAACTGGCCAGTTAGGACCGATTTTCTAAATTTTGGGCGAAGGGAGGGGTCCAACCAGGGTTCTCTGTCGGCTTGACCCGATTGGCTAGCGAACCGGCTGGTTTGACCGATTACCGGTTCAAAACGGTCGGTTCCGTCCAAAATCGACCAGTTTTCAAAACACCGTGAACCCACTAACACGTGTTTCTACTTTAGCTCAATGATAAAACCAAGAATTAGTGGTGTTACTGTTACCCACCGAAAGGAATCACCCCATAAAAGGAATTTTTTCTCCTATATTTGACAGCCAGACAGACATCCAATAGCCCCTGCCAGCCAACGTTAGACGATGATATGCCATGTGCCTCCACCATTTGCATCAGCCATATGCTTCTCACCATCTAGCGTTGACACTTGGATGAGGGTAGGTTGTTACTCAAAAGGTACTTTGATCATTTTACAATCGGGTGCTTATACTTGTTTGTTTTGGGCATTTAGTATGGATGATGGGGTGATCCGGAAGATTGACAAACCTTGACCGTAATTTTCTTCTCTCAGATTACTAGGGGGGTTAACCTTTGACCCTAGTCTAGTGGAGCCTCCCATAAAGACCCTTTGGATTATAGGAGAGGCACTACTTGAAAAGCCATGATTGAGATAGCATGTCCCATTTTCCATATACCATACTTAGCACATTGGATCTTATACGTAACTAGCAGGTGGTTTCATCATGGGCTAGGCAACTTAATTGGGGCCCAAGCCCACCAGAGGACCATCTTGACACCCCCTGTGGAAGCGTTGAGAGCCATGCGCCTCCCATCACGTGAAAAGCATCATTTCACACCATGGGCACCTTCAGCCTATGTCACAGGGTTCGTCGAATTTGAAGGTTCAGGTTCGAAATTCAGCGAACCTCAAAAAAATTTGAAATTCGTTCAGGTTCGCTGAACCTGAAATTCGAACCCGAAGGCGAACCTAATCGAATTCGAACCTGAACGAACCTGAACGCACCTAAACGCGAATTTAATCGAATTTTTTTAGGGTTCGATTTAGGGCTCTGCTTCTAAATTTTATTAAAAAGGAGCCCCCCCAGTCTTTTTATTCATGTCGCTTCTCGTTGCCACGCGCATGTTCGCACGTCTCCGCCCTCGAAGTCTCCTTTTGCGGTGCGTTGGTTTTACGCTACCTATATGTGGATAACAACAACACGAGTGTGGACTTTCAAACGCTTACTCACTTTTTCCTTTCACTGATTTAGAATACGTAAGATAATCTGTCGTATAAATTTAAGCAGGCAACTCTTTTGAATTATTTATATTCGTAAGGAGGAATAGCCCACTTTTCCGACATTTTCAGGCGTCTGTACTCAGTTCCTTTTCACTGGTATTCGTGGCACATTCACTATTTTGGATAAGTAGCAACGTTTTAAGTTTTGGTTTTAGTGTTGTAACCTTTTTATTATACGGGCACCACGAGTTTTATGAGGCTATGAACTCTCAAATGAAAATATATAAATATTACTATTCGAGAATCGATTGTCATTTTATGAAATGAGTGTACATGTTTGCCATATAGTTTATATTTTATGATAAATATGTAAATATGTTATATTTGTTATATAACAAAATATTTTTTATTATTTTAAAATTTGTTAGAGATTTCGTATCTCTTTTCAGTTTTGTTTTTCAGTCGAATTGATGGCATATCCATTTTTTTAAAAGTGAAAACGTTTAAAGTTTTGGACCTTGGTTTTATATGTAAACTTTTTTTAATGATACACGAGGATTATGAGGAAAATATAGAAATGTTTTTTTGATATCCATGGATGTGAACTGACTATACGTGTTTTCCATGAAGTGTGTATTTTATGATACATATTTAAATATGTTATATTTAATATATATATATATATATATATATATATATATATATTATTAAAAATATTTATAGTCGAACCTCATTCGAACCTGATCGGAAAATTCGAATTCGAATCGAACTTAATCATTGTCGAACTTGAATCGTGTGACATAGCCTTCAGCATCCACAGTAGTTTGCTAATTACCCCGATTTATTCACGAGATGATGCACTTGGAATAGTGTGCCAATTGACCACTCTGTGTCAACAACTCCATAGCAGTACACCCCTTTTTTTGCAAAAGGGATCTATCATGTTCAAGTGTTCACGTCATTCAGATTTTATCATCAATCGGCAGTTTGTTAAAGATGTAAACCCATTTTGCATGGTTATAATGTAAATGACCTTAGTAAGACCATCATGTATGTAACAACCTAGGTAAACATAGTATTTTGGTGACAATTTCTATCCTAGGAGGTTTTTTGTCTCACTGATTCATCTGTGTTTCTAGGCACAAATGATCGGCAAGGTTTTTCCCTCCAACCTTACCACAAAGCTAGGGTGGATTTTGTCGTCAAGATATTAAGTGAGTCATAGTGTTTTTTATCGAGTCTTTATAAAAGTAATTTGGGAATAATCCTAGATAATTGGCTAGATTCTTTTATTACAAATTACTTAGTCTTCTAGATCATATTTTGAATCGCAGAAATGGGTGTTCCCCCTTCATGTATTAAATTGTAAAATCTTCATGTAAACAATATTTAGTGCATGGTCCCTCATAATTAGACACCATGGCTTAATATATGAGGGTTGGAAAAATTATTAATCCTCTCATAAGTCAATTAATTAAATTTTCTGGCAAAATTAAATTAAAATCCAAAGCCAAAAATTTAATTAATTTTGTGTCCTAGGTAAAATTAAATTCTCCAAAGGTAAAATTTGTGGGTTTTATAGAAATTAATTTTTGGAGGTCCCTGGCCAAAGGAATATTGAAGAAATCAAGAAATTTTGGACATTTCGACCTTGGTGGTTAAGTCAAAGTCAACTTTTTGAGGAAATTAACTCAAAATAATTAATTTTGAGTTAATTAAAAATCAATTAAATGAAAATTTCGATTTTTCCTCAAAAAATAAATAATTTCGATGGTGATGATTAAAGCTTAAATAAAATCTTTATGAACGGTCGATATTAATTTGACAGGGATCAAGCCAACTAGTCGTTGGAGAATTTATCTATAAATTAGAAGTCGGTGTCAGTCTATTCTATCCGATCATTGAATCGTGTACTAAGCTTTTGAAGCTCTTGTAAACTTTTTTCTAGAATAATACAACACAAAGTATTTGGGGTCTTACTTGATGGCAATGTTCTTCTCTAGTATTTTATGGTAACATGTGTTTAAATTTTTTGTTGACCTTATTTATAAGACGCTGGTTAATAGCTCGTGTAGATCAATTTATTGCACAAGTATCTTGCTTAAATTGTTGGGTTTTAAGATAACATTAATTTTTTTTAATTCGATTGGCAGGTATTGTTGATTTGGGGTAGCATCGGATGTGCTCTGTGAAAATTCTATCACTACAACATCTGATTTACTTTTCCTACTTATTTCCAATAAGTTATTTATAAAATTCCTTCAATAAACATTAAAATAAATTTTGTTGTAGATATCACACCATAATACAGAAACAAACACATGCACAAGAATCAACACACCAACACAGATATTTTGGACAACAGTCCTCGGAAAAACCCAATGTGGGAAAACCGATGCAGCAAAGGGAGGATTTTATTATTCAGCAATTCTTCAGTACAACAGGGTGCCAAACAGGCTTACCCAATAGACAGAACTTCTCCCAGTCCCAGCGTCAGCATGGTTGACCTCTATGTAGCTCCCAGACACTTTGTGTCAACCTCTGGTTGTCTGCGTCAGCCCCTGCTTGTTTGCATCAAACCTGGACCTCTTTGTGTCACCCACGCAGGCCCTCTAGTGACTGCGCAGTCTCCTGCTGCCTCTGCGTTTGCCTGAAAGGCCTTGTGTCTACCTTTGCGCTGGTCTTCTGTTGTTGATACTGACTCTCTGTTCCGTACTTGTTGCCTCCTGCTGCTCTCCAGACCACTAGTTCGAATTTCTCAACTAACCCTGCTCCAGAAATCGAACTGACTGGTCTCTCTCAGTGTGTTCTCCAAGTGACCCTCAAACCTCCTCTTATACTTTTCTCGTTGACAATTCAACGATCAAGATTAAGTCCCTAATCAACGGCTAAGATTATATTTGGCTCGATCCATGACTTTTGGCCATTCTAACTCAGTTTTATATGAATTCATATTAATATTTTATTTTGGACTACATTAAAAATATTAATTATTTTAATATCTCTCAAACTAGTTAGATTCTGCCCAAACCATTTCTGGGTCTTGGAGATCTCATGTGCTTTAGCCTCTCCACCAATTTTCGTGGCTAGAGCACATTTGATGCTACCCCAAATCAACACTCCCTCATAGCAAGGACTGTGCTCTAATAATACTCTTCACTGAATATCACCTTGATCATCCGACATCGATCCCTGTGTTGATGCTAAGCTTCCTTGCCCAACATCCTCTGCACTGCTACATCCTGTACTGCTGCCCATGGCTCTACTACTGCCACTGTTGCATTTGTACGACAGCTCCCTCTGCATCTGTGTTGTTGCTGGTCCTTTTCTCCCAACACTGCATCCGCACTGCAACTCCCTCTGCATCCGTGTTGCTATCACCCTCATTTCTGCTACTGAAACTGGTTCTTTATCATCCCCATCTTTTCCCTGAAGTAATCAAACTTTGTCCTTCCAAGGGTGTTGGTGAGGATGCCCGCCACCGGTTCTCCTGTAGGAGTGTAGCTCAACTACACAACTCCTCATTGGACACAGTCTCTGACAAAGTGACACTAGATATCAATGTGCTTTGACTGATCATGAAAACACTGGATTCTCAGAGAGCTTGATGCAAGTCTGATTATCGCACATGATCCTAGTCGCCTCCATTTTCCTTCTGAATAGGTTCACAAACAGTTTTCTAAGCCATATGACCTCACACAAAGCTATTCTCGCTGCCATATATTCTGCCTCAGATTAGCTCAGAGTCACAGAATTTTTTTTCCTACTGCACCAGGAAGTCATTCCTGATCCAATGTTGAAACAGTACCCAGAGGTACTTTTCCGATCCACTGAACTTCCTGCCCAATCTGCATCAGTAAATCCACTCAATCTGATATCCTTACCCCTGGTGTACAAGAGTCCATAATCGACTATTCCCTGTAAATATCTGAGAATGTGTTTGGCTGCTGCCCAGTGCGCCTTCTTCGGTTCCACCATGAACTGACTGAGAGTGTTGACAACATAGCAAATGTCTGGCCTGGTATTAACCAGATACATCAGGGACACTGTGAGTTGCCTGTATAGGGTGGGATCAACATCCTTGTCTTCTGATGCATCAATCTTCTTCCAATTGGTGATCATTGGAGTAGCCATGGGTCTACAATCCTCCATCCTGAATCTTTTCAGGATTCCTATAGCATACCTCCCTTGCCCAAGCAAGATCTCTCCCTTCTGCTGCCAAACTTCCAACCGTAGGAAGTAATGCATTAGTCCCAAATCCTTTATATCAAATTTTGTGGCTAGATTCTTCTTGCAGTCCCTAATGAGCCTGGATGATCCTGTCAGAAAGAGATCATCCACATACAATACTAAGATTAGCGGCTCATTCTCTACAACCAGATAGTAGAGATTCAGATCCGCGTCACTCTTGACAAATCCCATCTTCTGTAAGTAGCCATCGATTCGACAATATCATGCTCTAGGTGCCTGTTTCAGCCCATACAAGGCTTTCTTCAATCTACATACATGAGACTTCTTCTCATGTGTCTCAAAGCCCTCTAGTTGTTCAATGTATACCTCTTCTTCTATTACCCCATTCAGAAAAGTCATTTTGACATCTATCTGATGAATCTCCCACCCCATCTGAGCTGCAAGAGATATCACGGTCCTAATAGATGTATACCTGCCTACCGAGGCGAAGGTCTCCTCATAGTCAATTTCTTCCTTTTAAGCATAACCCTTAGCCACAAACCTGGCCCTGAATTTCTCAACACTACCGTCTACAGCGTATTTGATCTTGTAGATCCATCTCGAACCTACCACCGATCTGTCTTAAGGCCTTGGCACTACCTCCCAGACATCATTCACCATTATGGAGTTGTACTCCTCTACCATCGCATCTAGCCAAACCTGATGTTGAGCTGCCTCCTGGAAACTGGCAGTCTCCCCATCCTGAGCTACTAATGTTTGATATCTATCTGGTTGTTTTCGCTCCCTCTTATTGTTTCTTGGCGCATCGATGAAGTCCTCTGCATCTCGCAGAATCTAACGAAGTTCCTTGCTAGTTCTTCCTCTGCCAGTAGGTACTTCTGTAGTTCCTCTTCATCCTGTGAATCTTCCTAATCCAAGGAAGAATTCTTTACTTTTGTTGGTTGAAGAGGTTTAATCAATGGCTCTTATTTTAACTGATCCTCGGAAGGCATCTCACGAGATTTTCTGAAAGCCTTGTCCTCCATGAACTTTACATCTCTTCGAACCACTACCTTCTTGCTCCCTGGAAGATAGATTCTGTATGCGTTAGAGTTCTCGCTATATCCCACTAGATATCCCTTTTCCGTAGTTTGATCCAGCTTTTTCCTCTTTCCTCGAGTATGCGGCAATATGCTAAACTCCCAAATATCCTGAAATGACTGACTTCAGGCGTCTTCCCTGTGAAAACTTTCTCTGGAGTAATCTTGCCCAACGCCCGATGAGGAGTCCTGTTCTGAACATAGACTGTTTTGTTGCATGCTTCTTCCCACAGGAATTTTTTCATATCCTGATCATACATCATGGCCCTAGCTGCTTCTACAATAGTCCTGTTCTTCCTTTCTATTACTCCATTCTACTACGGATTGTACGGAGTTGTCCACTCTCTTCTGATGCCCTCCTTAGTGCAAAAATCAATGAAGGCCTTATCGACATATTCTCCACCATTATCTGAACGCAAAACTTTTATTTTCTTCCCATTTAGATTCTCCACCAGAGCCTTGAACTCTTTGAATCGACAAAAAACCTCGTCCTTGGTTTTCAGAAAATAAATCCAAGTTTTGCTTGAGTGGTCATCAATGAAGGTAAGGAAATACTCGGCACCACTAAGAGCTTTGGTGGACATAGGTCCGCAGATATCTGTGTGTATCAATCCTAGTACACTCTTGTCCCTGTATTTACTCCTAGGAAATGCTTCCTTGGCATACTTTCCTAGAGCACATCCTCTACATACATTATCTCGTTCTGTACTAAGATCCAGAACTCCTGTTACAGTGCTCCTGAAAATTCTCAGAGCCCCATGGTGCAAATGTCCCATTCTTCTGTGCCATAGTTCATTCAAGTCCTTGTCTCCATGACTGCCTATTAGTGCCATTGGTGATTCTAGTTGTAATTTGTACAACCTGTTACTTTTGATCCCGATCTGCACTTTCTTTTTCTAGCTCGGGTCTTTGACATATACCTTCTCCTTGATGAAGTAGACGTCATAGCCCTTGCCTTGAAGTTGCGACACGGAAAGTAAGTTCATCCCCAATCCTGAACCCTGGTACATGCAGCACATTTGTAATGCGGAACCGTTCTCCTGATTCTGTTTGTAAAACTATGGTACCCTTCCCTACTGGAGTACACATTGCCTTGTTCCCCATAGTGATCTGAAAGTTCATCTTCTCTTCTCGATACTCTGAGAAACATTCCCTGATTCCCGTCATATGCCAAGAGGCTCCACTGTCTATATACCATACTTCTGATGATGCAGAACTAGTCATACAAGCCACTTCTTCTTCCATCCTAAAAGCCAACATGGAGAAATTGAAATCTCTTGTGCAATTTTATGAAAATCTGTGCGAGTCCCTTGACGTGGATGCCTCTGCATCATGGTCTCGACCCATAACTGATTTTCCCTTCTTGTCTCTGATTACTTGCTCTGATACAATGTGAAAATTCTATCACTGCAACATCTGATTTACTTTTCTTACTTATTTCCAATAAGTTATTTATGAAATTCCTTCAATAAACATTAAAATAAATTCTTCTACAGATATCACACCATAATACAGAAACAAACACATGCACAAGAATCAACACATTGACACAGATATTTTGGACGACAGTCTCCGGAAAAACCCAATGTGGGAAAACCGAAGCAGCAAGGGAGGATTTTATTATTCAGCAATTCTTCAGTATAACAGGGTGCCAAACTGGCTTACGCAACAGAGAAAAATTCTCCAGCACTTCTCCCAGTCCCAGCATCAGCCTGGCTGACCTCTGCGTAGCTCCTAGACACTCAGCGTCAGCCCTTGCTTGTCTGCGTCAACCCTGGACCTCTCTGCGTCACCCACACAAGCCCTCTAGTGACTGCACAGTCTCTTGCTGCCTCTGCGTCTGCCTCTCCTGCCTCTACACTGGTCTTCTGTTGCTGATCCTGACTCTCTTGCTGCCTCCTGCTACTCTCCAGACCACTAGTTCGAATTTCTGAGCTAACCCCGCTCCAGAAATCGAACTGATTGGTCTCCCTCAATGTGTTCTCCAAGTGACCCTCGAGCCTCCTCTTATACTTTTCTCGTTGACAATTCAACGGCCGAGATTAAGTCCCTAATCAACGGCTAAGATTAAATCTGGCTTGATCCATGACTTTTGGACCATTCTAACTTAGTTTTATATTAATTCATATTAATATTTTATTTTCCCTAAGTTTAGACTTAAGGACTCCATTAAAAATATTAATTATTTAATATCTCCCAAACTGGTTAAATTTTGCCCAAATCATTTCTGAGTCTTGGAGATCTCATGTGCTTTAGCCTCTCCACCAAATTTGGTGGCTAGAGCACATCCGGTGATACCCCAAATCAACATTCTCTAGGCCTCAAATTTTGCAAGGAGGCTTGGGCACATGTAATCCAAAGAACCCAAAAACCGTTTTGGGAAATTCCACCGAGAGATGCTTTTATTAAAATAATTAATATTTTTAATAGAGTTCCTAAGTCTAAACTTAGGAAAATTAAAATATTAATGGGTATTAATCTAATTGTGGGTGTAACTTCTAGACAAAGACGGAGATCAAGTCAAAAGGATCTGAGCCTTAGATTAGGAGTTAATCTAGGTCGTTGGTTGTCCAACAGGAAGATATAAGAAGGGGCTTGAGGGTCATTTGGAAAATACACCAAGAAAGATCAAGAAATCAATTTTCTGAAGTGAGAAGTTCTCAGGAGGAAAATTCGATTGAGGAGATTTCTTGCAGTTGAGGGGTAATGATAGCTTCTGAGGAGAGATATTTTCTCAGTCGGAGAATCATCGGCAGAGAGAGGCAGAAGGTGATCCAGTAGCCCAAACACAGAGGCTAACACCGGGCCACGCAGAGGCAACGTAGAGCGTTAGAGAGAGTCCAATATTTTGCTGAGAAGAGTCAGTTTCAAAAGTCGGGAGTCGGGGTGTGAGACCAAGAGGCTGAGAGCATAGACTTCGGGCAACAAATCGATCAGCAGACTGAGTGACGCAGAGCCTGTGCGAGGACTGCGCAGAGCAATGTAGGCCCTGCCAGAGGCCATTCATTCAGTGTTCAGATCAACCATGATTTTCTCAGAGATTGTGAGGTAATCTCACAAATCTTTCTTCTATTATTTCTTTTTGTAACTGAATAACCCTGTGAGGTATTCAAAGATGTATTCAGAATTTGCTATTGCTTAATAATAATAAACCCAAGCATCATTTTCTATAATCAAATTTCATCCCATGATTCATACCAGAATGCCAAAAATATTAAATGAAAGCACTTGTATGAAAAATAGGTTGATGTACCTCACAATAGATGACACCACTCTCATTGGATGAATATGCAAGATAAATGAATGTACTAACCGAAGAATGGATGAGAGGCATCTGAGGCTGGCCACCTGTCAATTAGGGGTTGTTGGCTGCCAAGCTTCATCATAAGAAAAAATCTTTCTCCTCAGGTTACACATGCATGTAGATGGCTGACAGTGCACCAAGCTCAACATCTCATATCTAATCTAAGGATCAATTAGGGTGGCTAGAATTTCATGGCATTCTGGAAGAGGAAATAATAGATCACAAGAATCTTTGGAAATAATTGGTGCAGATTTCAAATGGGGGTCTACTTATATCAGCAAGCATGGTATGTGATAAAAGTCTAAAACTACCATGCTAATTTCCTTGGAAATCTTTTGCTTTTTTAATATCAATTTGAAGACATGTGATATGCTTTCTATGATGAACCCTCTAGAATATAATCAACGCAGATTCAAGATTGCTTCCCTCCCCCATTTTTCTGTGCACGCACACACTCAAAGACCATTTGGTATCATGGACATACACATCTTGTATATCAGTCTTTTTTCATATTTATATGGCAATATGATTATTTGATGTTATTGTTGTTGATCTATATTTAAAAAAAATATATTGAAAGAAATCATTTATTATGTATCTTTTAATTCTCGTCAATTATTTTGGCAATGTTTTCAATGTCCCAATGATCCAAACTATCAACGATTTTTTGTTAATGCCAATGTTTGCAACACTAATTGAAAGTGAATAAGTCATACAATGTTTAGCTAAGATGAAATTATATCAAAGATATTCTCTCTCTAGAGGTTGATGCTATGGTAGACATGTTCGCACTACATGCTTATTTCGGGAGAGGGTGCCATATCGGATGTCAAATAGAGATATAATAATACTTCTGATGTGATTTTTCTAATTTTGTGTGTAATACGAGATCCATATTTTTCCAAAAAAAGGACACCTCAAGTCAATCTGAAACCATGATAGTTTCTTTATTACAAAATAGAAGGTGGTTAAAGTTTAAACACTCCATATTCATGATGTTATTTGTAATATATGCAGACCATTCCAAACATTTTCTTCAATTACTCACCGTTACTATGAACTAAAGACCTGGTATCCATCAATTCTCGTTCAAGCAATTTTGCCAAGATTGTATCAATATCCCCAAACACTTGCTCTTTAGGTCGACTTCCATCAATCTAAAATTTTGCAAATGATGGAAAGATCAGCCTTCATTCTTTTGAAATAACTATCCTGATCATTATGTGAATAACCATATAAAAAAAATACTTTAGAAGCCAGCTTTGAGATAATAGCAAATCTACCTTCCTGATGGCATTCTCGTAAATAGAAAGCACTGCCTCAACATTCCGTTGATATGTTTGAAAGCGATATTTTACCTGGATTAATATCATGGTAAAATGATGCTTAGACACAAAATCTTTTCCAAGTAGTTATAAAAAGAAAACACAGGATTACTTGATACATAGATCACTTCACTATATGATACAGGCAGATATTGTCATTGTCCACACAAGCACACCAAAAAAACAATATCTTTAAAATTTACCAATAACAATATGGTGATAATCTAGATATGAACTTTAGAACTTCAAGGAACTCTATTTAAGATTTTTAAAACCGTTGGTTAAGCATATATCAATTGTCCCTGTTTATTTACCTCTAATTCATGTACGATTATAAACTTTTCAAAGTTGCAGAATCTGTAGGAATGTCAAGGCATGCATTCTGAATACCATAAGTGTAAATAAAGAAACATTTAAAGCTGATAAGAATTGAACAGTATATGTAATGTACATCTGTAGGCAGATATTAATCTGGCCTGTAACCGTGGTCATTGTGATGTGTGTTATTGCATTGTGACATCACCAAAAGACTGGTATATACAGAAAAAGAAGAATGGAGAATCAATGAAAGACCATAATAATATAAGTCACAATGGGACATTTCAAGAACATTCTAGTACCAAGAGAAGACTGGGAGTTGATTATTAAATTTCTAAGAAAATTTCAAGTAAGATAATTGAGGGCTTTCTTTTTTCTTGTGAAGTGTGTTAGAACATGCACAAGGAATCTGCGCAAAGTGAACTTCCATCTACCCCCGGTTACCCACCATTTTGTGGGTGATATCCCTAGGAGAATTTTTTTCTCCAAGATGGTCCTCAGCCGGCAGCCAGCAGCCACCAACTACCTCATTGTACCACTTCTCCACCACCTGACCCAGCCATGTGGTCCCTCACCCATCTATCATGATCGTATGTTTGAAGGTGGGCCTCCTGAACCTAAAGGTCTGCCTTGTCATTTAGTAATTGAGTATTGTAGTTTTCTTACCATGGACACTTCTGGGCATGGATTAATGGGGGGATTTGGCGAAAAGAATGGGCTAGGTTTGTGCTCCTATCCCTTAGACCCCTTTGGATATTAACCTTGGATTCTAGTCCCGCGGGATCTCTTTTACAGACCATTTGGCTTTAGGGATGGTATTTCACGGGAAACCTTGATTTTGGTTGTTTGGTCTCGCTCCCTCATCCGCATATATTACCCCCTTTCCACTCATTATTACCCCATTCTTCATTTCTTCCATCCAGGTGTACATTGTGAAAATTCGGTGACCCTGAATCCTCTTGCAGCAACTGATGATATTTCTCCTATTTTTCAAATTACTTTACACAAAATACTTGCAGTTTTCTACAGCAAATATCAAAATAAATACACTGCAGCGTTCGCAAAATAAATATTGCGGAAGAAATAAAACCACTTGAAGAATAGATGCACACACATATACACAGTTGTTTTTGGACTAAAGTCCCTGAAAAAACCCAACTTGAGAAAACCGGTGCAACGACTGAGGGTTTGATTATTATGCAGCAGTAAATTTGAGTACAAATATATGGATGCTTAATCTAGCAATCCATACAGAGAAAATGACTGACAGATGTCTAGTGAGAAAAATCTCACTTCCACCGGTGATGCAACATTGACATTAGCTCAAGATGAGATGCTCCTAGTTGCCTTTGCGTCACCCAGCTCGAACCAACGTCTCTCACTCTACTGATCAACTGCTGCTCTGGAAACTCGATCTTCTAGCCCTCGGCTCAGCAAATATGAATCTCCTTCTGTAGCTCTGCGTTGCCTCTCTACACTATGCCAACATCTCTATGGAGTACGTTGTCTCTTTGCTATGCACTCACTGGACTGGAAAAACTTCCTTTCGACCTTATTATCCCTGCCCCTCTCTAACTGCTTTGAAACAACTGAATCACCTCCGACAACTCACTGCTGCTACTCTGGAGTTCGATTTCCCAGTAATATCGAATTCCTTGCTCCTCAAGTGTGTTCTCCAACCCCCATCAAACTTATTCTTATAATATCTCATCGAGGCTTCAACGGCTAAGATTAAAACATAATCGATGGCTAAGATTAACTAGAAATCAATCCACATCTTCTTCTAGAAGATTCATACCATGACTTAATTAATATCCTTTAATTAACTAGATTCCCTAAGTTTAGACTTAGGAATCATTTTAAAAAGTTAATTATTTTAATTAAGTCGTCTCTAGGTGTAATTTCCAGAAACGATTTCTGGGTTTTGGAGAATACATGTATTCTAGTCTCTCCATAATGTTTTGTGGCTAGAACACATCCAATGCTACAAAAACTAACACGCATTCCTCCACTGGATCCACATAGGGTTGGCTCTCCCCTTCCCTGGCCCACACCTTGGGTCAGACCTAGAATGATGCCTCGAAGGTGGATGCAGCTAATAAAAAAAAAGTAAAAGCACAATTGGCCACATTCAATAGGAAAACGTACCACAAAATACAAAAGATGATCGGGACAAATACATTTATCACATGGGCAAAAGCCAATACATGAGTTATACCCCATCATCATGGCCATTACCCTAGTTCCTACAGGTTCTATGAGCCTCCTTCATCATATAGGAATCCATGATTGCCCCAATCCCTGGTCGGCAATGCATTGTTGTAAAATGTAACTAGGTTTGGTCTTCATAATGACATGTAATTATGATCTTTGTAAATGATGAAAAGAACAGAATAAAATTATTTTTGTAATGCCTTGCTTCATGGGTTTTATGAGCAAGAGTTTTTATCTAGATGGCTCCCATTAACAGCCTTAGGATTTATCATTAGAATCAAAGAGTCAATGCCATGTATGGAGAAGTCCTTCTTGGGCATGTGTCAAATGTATATAAGTTTATAGAACTCTCCAATGACAAGCACTAGCTCTCTTCCTCATGTCGGCTTCAAGATGAAGAAAAGATCTCACGTCGGCTTCAAGCTACAGAGACAAACCTATTCATAAATACATGTCAGCTAATTTATAGGGGGCAACAACTATAAATATATGTAAAGGCTCTTCGCATTAGACAGTGAGTTAAGCTCTGAAATTCAGACAAAAGAAAGAAGAACAGTTCGAACTAAACGCAGAAGAGTAAGTAAAGGACAACGAGGGTTTGTTTTGGGCTAGTCGTGGTATACAGTTCGGATCTCCACAATGAAGAAATTCATACATGTCTCTATGTGATTTCAGATAGACAGTGACAACGAGAAGTTCAGATCTATGGGTAAAGGTCTCAATGCTACAACAGAAAAATACAGTTCAGATATCTATATCACAGCTAGATGATATATAGAAGCCACGGTTCAGTGATATGAAGCAGCTGCTATTAAGTGAATTATTACAGTGTTTTGGTGTTGCTACAGTAAGGACAGTTTGGAGACAATACAGTGATATGGTTCAGTGCCATCTCAAGTATGTCTACAATTCGTTGCTATCACATTATGCTAAGAAAGGAGATGATTTAAATGCGTAAGATGAACCGAAAGGAGGAAGGAGAAGACAATCATAGAGCTAGTGTCTTGGTCTTGGAGTGGCTAATAGGTCAAGAGACTTGGTCTTCATATTCGTCAATCGGAATCTCTATAAGAAGAATTTGTGCAGGTTTTCCTCTCAAAGAGTGAGAGGTTTTGACCCTGGCTCGTAGCCTACATGTTGTGTCTCTCGAATGTGCTCTAAGTCTCAAATTTTGTAGAGAGGCTTCAGCACATGTATTCCAAAGAACCCAGAAAGTGTTTTGGGAAATTCCACCCAAAAACAGTTTTATTAAAATAATTAATTATTTTTAATGGAACTTGTTGTCGCACAGATTGTCACGACAACGCTCAGACCGGGGGCTGTCACCCCGATCCCTGATCTCTCCGTTTAAGCTGTCTTCCACGGCTAAGGGGGGTAGACCCTATGGGACAAAGGAAGACCAACTGTGGACCAGTTGAGTTGGGAGACACAAGGCAATCTAACACTTGATTGATTTTAGAAATTAATAGATCAGTGCCTTATGGAGTTAATGATTAAATGATTATTTATCAAATGCTGCAGAAATATGAACTCATTAACAATCATTTATCATCAAATAACTCAAACAAAAATTAACTTTTACCAAATGCGAGATAATCAAGGAATGCTCAATCAAAAATCCAACAATTAAATTTATAAAGATTGAACACATTAAACCACGAAATTTAAATGCTAACCAGTTATCACTTTTATATAGCTAATATTCAAATGAACATTTAGGCATGTTTAACCACATAAAAATGATAAACTTTAATTCCACATCAAAAATCTATTAGCCTTAGCGAAATATACCAAAATTTGGAAACGTGACAAAAATATGCTAAGACTAAATGCGACACAAAAATATTTCAAACAAAACAACTTTTTATGATTTTTATATATTTTTTTATTTTTATAAAGTTTTAAGATTAAAACAAAACAAAGTCTAAATAAATAAAACTTAAATCTAAATTATAAAACAAAAATAAAAAGGTCTAAAGCTTACTTTTTATGCTTTTTTGAGATATATATATATATATATATATATATATATATATATATATATATGTTATTTTTAATGTAAAAAATTAAACAAAACTAAATAAATCTAAAACCTAAATAAGATTAAAATCTAATAAACTAAAAGAAACTCTTTATAGTTTTCTAATTTTTATGATTTTTTTTTATTGTTATATTCTTTAGTTAAATAAAAAAAAAAACTAAACAAAATTAAATGAATCTAAAATTTAAACTAAAATTTAAAATCTAATTATTAAACTAATCTAACTCTACCCTAACTATCCCACACTAACATATATACATAAACTAAAAGAATCTAACCTAAACCTACACAACGCATAAAAAAAATCAAAACGAAATCAAACTTTGCTTTGTGTTTGGTGTTTGTAAAGTCGGACAAGCGTGAAGAGTTTTGACAGCGAAAAAAATGAGCTCAATGACTGCAGCAAGGGAGTGAGAGTTTAATGCAGGTTCAGGGGATCCACAAGGGGTGACGGAGGAAGATGAGCGAGGTCAAGGAGGCTCGTGGGAGAGGATTTGATGAAGGAAATCGACAACAGCATGGGGAGACGGCATAAAAAGTGGATGAAGAAAGGAGGAGCGAGCAACGCTGGCAGCGTTTGGAAATACCAAGGGTAGACGGAGAGGTGGATACAGGTGCGTAGGTAATAGAAGAGTTGCGTGAAAGCTGGCTGCAGATAGGTTTATGGAAGAGTGAGTGCGTTTGAGGAGCAAGCTTGTGCAGGTTGGAGCTATGATGAAGACGCAAAGGGCAAGATATGGCAAAGTGCAAGCAGAAGCATATGCGTGGAGAGGGATACGTGAGAATTTTGCAGCGATGGGAGGACACAACAGGTCAATAAAGCTGGATGATAGTCGCAAAGATGGTTGACTGCGTAAAAAATGCAGGTCCAAGGGTTTGGACACTTGAATAAAAGAAATTTCGAAATTTTTCCCAAAAAATTTGAAGACCCCAGGCAGTAGCAAACAAACTATCCTAGAAAACCCCTGAAACTTTCCACAAAATCAAAGAAATTTAAATTCTCTGTTTCAGATTTTTCTGCAAGAGCTGATAGATAGAAAGCTGAGCTAAAAGATGACAGTGCTGAAACTTGGCAGCAATCCAAGAGGCCCTCTAAAAAAAAAATTCAAATTTTTTTTGTGGAAATGAAACCCCAGCAAGCAGATAGCTGACCCTCTTCAGAAAAAATTGAAATCCTGCACCTGCAACCTGAAAACAATGAAAACAAACAGCCAGAACCTAAAAATGTAAAAAATAAATGAAACCCTAAAAACCCTAAGAACCAGCTAAATTACAACATTCACAGATTTATGACTCTAAGCAGCGAGATTTGTCAATAATCCACAGAAATATTTTCAGAATGTTAGATTTACTATGAGATACTTCAGAAAATCTCTCATGCATTCAAAAGATAAATTTAAATGGTAGACCCAGAATCGAAACTGGTTGGGCTCTTCAAGAAAATGCTTTGTGGGAGTTGGCTAGTTCAGCTGAGAACTTCCCCAAACGCCCGTTGATCTTCACAATCTAAATTTCCTGCACAGCTCACTTCAACTATCAATAAAGAGGGAAAAATTGTGGTAAAACCCAAATCCAATGGAGATACCTGCCATTATTTCCAGAAATTTTATTACCATTTAAACCCTAGTGAGTGAACAAGATACCCGTGTTCAACATCACTCTTCAACAAGCTATTACTAATGGCTGAAATTAAATTTATGCAGAAAAATGAAACAGCTTACAACATTTCAGGAGAGTAACACTAGCAAGATTTCAACCCCAAAATCTTTCTTTATTGCACAAGAAAAAGATTACAAGAGAGCTTTCTTCAGCACAAGACTCACAGATCGAATGATCTCAAATGACCCCTAACACCCTATTTAAAGGAAAAATTCCCAACGGCTAGTTTGAGTGATCCATGTCAAAATGATCTCGACCGTCGATGAGGATCAAAATCTCTTTTAATCTCATCCGTCGAATTTTTAAATGCATTTTAATCTATTAAAAAATTGAAATTCTGCATTTATTTACTCAAAACTTTGATTTATTATTATTTTATTATTTATTTTTTAATTTTTAATTTTTTAATTATTTTTTTAATTTTTTAATTTTATTATTATTTTTATCTTTTTTTAATTTTTTAATTTTTTTTTTCTAATTTTTTAATTTTATTTTTCATTATTTATATCTTTTTATTATTTTTTATTGTTTTTTATTTTTTTATTTTTGGATCCTCGAACTTAGCCTTTGGAAAAATCATCTAGGATCTAGGACTTAGGACATATGAGGGGATAAAACATTTTCTAACCCTCAAGACACTTTACATCATGACTTTTACAATTTTACATCTCAATGGGGAAAACCCATTTGACATAGACCCTCATAGACCACCCAGTTCTACGACACAAACATAATCTAGCAGATCAAGCAACTTGTAATAACCTAACGAAATAGTTAGAATTATTTCCAAATTACTTTTACATAGACTCGGAGCACACTAGGATTTCCCTAAGATTCTAATGACAAAATCCTTTCCGGATTTGGGGTTAGGCTAAAGGAAAACTCTGCTGATCATGGATCGGTGAGACAAAAAAACTTCCAGAACGTAGATTATCACTAGAAAATTAGGCTTGCCTAGGCAATTTACATACATGACCCAGATCTGCTAAGATTATTTACAAGTTACACATGCAGACTGGGTTTACAGTATAACATGATCAGGTCGATGATGACTGTTGAATGGCACGGACATGTCGATCAAGCGCTATCTCTTTTGCGAAAAAAGGGAGTGTACTGCTATGGGTAGTTGACATGTAATGGTCAACAGGACCCTAAGTCTAAACTTACGAAAATAAAATAATTAAAGGGTATTAATATAAATTGTGGGTGTAACTTCTAGAAGAAGACAAAGATCAAGCAGAAATGATCTTAGCCATTGATTAGCTTCTAATCTGGGTCGTTGAATGTCAACGAGGAGATTATTTAAGGAAGCTTTAGAGTCACTTGGAAAAACACACAGAGTGAGTTCAGAAGTTTGATTTTCTAAAGCAGAGTAGCTGCGAGGAGAATATCAATAGTGAGCTTGTGCAGTGAGGGGCAGGGATAGTTGGGTTGGAGTATCTTCTCCAGAGCCTAGGATACGCAGCAGAGAGGCAGAGAAACACCAAAAAGAGGCAGCGTAGGAACCAAGAGGGGTTGACGCTGAGCCATAAAGGCTCACGCAGAGGTTGACGTTGAGCCAGAAGCAACAAAGCCTCCAAGCAGAAGTCCGAATTTGCTGAGGGAGTTGACATTTCTGAGCCGGGAGGGCTAGAAAGTGCTCTAGAAGGCAAAGTGATCCTCAGTTGAGCTAACACAGGGCCTTAGAGGCTAATGCAGGGCCCACGTAGAGGCAACGTACAAGTATCCATGGAACTTGCATTTTAGTTGCAAGATCTGTCGGCACTTGCCGGGTAGAGTGAGGTAATCTCACAAATTTCATATGCCATTTTATTTCTCTGTAACTAGATTTCCGGTGTTGATTTTCGTAGCATCAGATGTGCTCTAGCCATAAAAATTGGTGGAGAGGCTAAGGCACATGAGATCCCCAAGATCCAGAAATTGTTTGGGGTAATTCCACCTGTATGAAGAGATATTAAAATAATTAATATTTTTAATGAGACCCTAAGTCTAAACTTAGGAAAATTAAAATATTAATGTGTATTAATATAATATGGGTGAAAAAGTTCTAAATAATGAGGATCAAGCCAGATCTAATCTTAGTTGTTGATTAGGGACTTAACCTTGGCCATTGAATCGCCAATAGGAAAAATATAAGAGGCTTGAGGGTTAGTTGGAGATACACCAAGTTGATCAATCAGTTCTATTTTCTGGAGCGAGGTTCGCTGAGGAAATCGAACAAGTAATATGTTGCAGCGAGGGGCAGTTCAGGAGGAGGCCGAGAATACATAGCAGAGAGGCAGAGGAAGTGTCGGAGAGATAGCGCAGAGGCAGCCTAGACTGAATCAGAGGCAACCAGCACTGACGCAAAGGCTTAGAGGGCCAGCACAGACGACGCAGGAGGCCGAGAAGCTAACACAGGAAGATGGAGAGGCTAGCAAAGCTGATGCTGGGCTAAAGGAGCTACGTTGTGGTGTTTATGTGGGGCAAACTAAGAGCTGAGAGGCAGACGCAGAGCCGTAGAGGGTGATGCAGTCCTTGGAGGGTGACATAGTTCCGGAAGTTAACTTGTAGCAGCTTTTGCTGTCTAGCTAAGGAACAATCGAAGTCACTGTGGGGCCAATCATCCGGTTGCTTAATTAGCCGGAATATTTGTCTCCAGACCAAGGTACTTCTGCCAAGGAAAATCTTTGAAGGGTGAGCCATTTCTGGCACCCTAATTGTATTCAGAAATTTGCATAATAATAAAACCCGAATATCTTTGCCAGCAGTTTTCCCGCATTGGGTTTTTTCGGGGATGATTGTCCAAAAATAACGGTGTCCCTTGTGTTGTCTCAGTTTATTTCAGTCGCTGACCTGTATATTTGTGAAGGTTGCTATTGTGTTGATTTCGATGTTTATATGATTAAACAACTCGTTAATGTAAAGAACAAGTAGAAGATAATAAACCAAAAACAGTAGTAGGGATTTCTAATGTGTTAGATTCAGAAATTTTCACATGGTATCGGAGCGATTGCAGATCAAGGAGGATTGAAGACACCAGCAAGAGAAATCTGAAGATTTGCAGCAGTGAAGCAACTATCCTAAGAGACAGCATTGTTCCAGAGCTGAAGAGGTTAGAAGAGGAGTGACGTAGTGCTAAGAGTGTGACGCAGAGGCTCACGCAAAGCCTGCGTCAGCATTCTGAGCCAGGAGGAGAGTCAATGCAGAAGCAGAGGAGGGGCAGGTCAGGTCTACACAATGCTCGGTTATCTTTCTCAGTCAGGAAGGATTGACGTTGAGGCCAGGAGGAGCTAATACAACTCTCACTATGATTGCACAGAGCCAAAAGGGCTCAAATTCTTCAATTTCCGGGGCTAAGGGAGTTGTGCAGATAGTGATTTGAGGAGTTGGTGGGACGTTGTTTCTGTTTGAGCAAAATAGTGTCTAAGAAGACGGAATCAAGGTAGATGGAAGCACTACCTCGATGGATTTCTAGCTAAGAAATCCAGATCCAAGTTGCAATTGCAAAGGGGGACTGGAGAGGAGTGATTCGACAATTGGACGATTTCCAGGAGGGAAGTCAAGACTTAGAGGGAGTCTAGAAGAGGAGCAAAGATGGCAGTAAACAGATTGAAGGACCAAGACAAATTGGACGGGGCTTCCAAATTTGTCATCTGGAAGGCCAAGATCCTAGCAATCCTGGATAAACATCGCATCAAGGACTATGCCTTGAAAACCGTAGCTATCCCAGTTGACCCGAATGTTAATGAGAAGTATGAGGAGGCCATGGCGAAGGCGAAACGCATGATTCTAGACAAGGTCAAGGATCATGTAATAACACATATTGCTAAGAAGTCAACAACAAGGGAGATGTGGGAGACCCTGACCACCTTATACCAGGGCTCTTCCGTGCAGCGGAAGATGTTATTGGAGAATCAGTTGAGGTCATATCAGATGCAGAAAGGAGAGGAGATAGATCACTTCCTCCTTAGGTTGCAAGGAATTCATGTTGATTTGGGGTAGCATCGGATGTGCTCTAGCCACGAAAATTGGTGGAGAGGCTAAGGCACATGAAATCTCCAATACCCAAAAACGGTTTGGGCAAATTCTAAACAGTTTGGGAGATATTAAAATAATTAATATTTTTAATGGAGTCCCTAAGTATAAACTTAGGGGAAATAAAATATTAATGTGTATTAATATAAAACTGTGTTAGAATGGTCCAAAAGTCATGGATCAAGCCAAATCTAATCTTAGCCGTTGATTAGGGACTTAATCTCGGCTGTTGATTTGTCAACGAGAAAAGTTTAAGAGGAGGCTTGAGGGTCACTTGGAGAACACAATGAGGGAGACCAGTCAGTTCAATTTCTGGAGCGGGGTTAGTTGAGAAATTGAACCAGTGGTCTGGTGAGCAGTCAGGAGGCAGCAAGTACGGAGTAGAGAGGCAGAATCAACCACTAGAATCAACATTGAGGCAGAAGAGGCAAACGCAGGGATTTTCAGGCAGACATAGAGACAGCAAAACACTGCGCAGTCACTTGTTGGGCCTGCGTGAGTGATGCAGAGAGGCCCAGGGCTAACACAGTCAAGTAGAGGCTAACACAAAGGGTTTGAGAGCCACGCAGAGGTCAATCGGGTTGACGCTGGGATTGGGAGAAGGGCTGGAGAATTATTTCTCTCTGTGTGTAAGCCAGTTTGGCACCCTGTCGTACAGAAGAATTGTTGAATAATAAAATCCTCCCTTGTTGCACCGGTTTTCCCACATTAGGTTTTTCCGGGGACCGTTGTCCAAAATATCTGTGTCAATGTGTTAATGCTTGTGCATATGTTTGTTTCTGTATTACGGTGTGATATATGCAGCAATATTTATTTTAATGTTTATTGAATTAATTTCATAAATAACTTATTGTGGAATAAGTAGGAAAAATAAATCAGTTGCTGTAGTGATAGAATTTTCACATGGTATCAAAGCAAGTAATCAGAGACAGAAAGGGAAAATCAATTATGGGTGGAGACCACGATGCAGAGGCATCCATGTCAGAGGACTCACAAATTTTCAGAAGATTGCACAAGAGAAAGAGATTTCGATTTCTCTATGTTGGCTTCCAGGCTAGAAGAAGAAGTGTCGTGTATGACTAGTGCTACATCATCAGAGTTATGGTATATAGACAATGGAGCTTCGTGGCATATGACGGGAATCAGGGAGTGTTTCTCAGAATATCGAGAAGAGAAGATGAACTTTCAGATCACCATGGGGAACAAGGCAAAGTGTACTCCAAGAGGGAAGGGTACCATAGTTTTTCAAACAGAATCGGGAGAACGGTTCCGTGCTACAAATGTACTGCATGTACTAGTATTGGGGATGAACTTACTTTCTGTGTCGCAACTACAACGCAAGGTCTATGATGTCTACTTCATCAAGGAGAAGGTATACGTCAAACACCCGAGCTAGAAAAAGAAAGTGCGGATCAGGATCAAAAGTAATTAGTTGTATAGATTGCAACTAGAATCACCAATGGCACTAATACACAATCATGGAGACAAGGACTTGAACGAACTATGGCACAGAAGAATGGGTCACTTGCACCATGGAGCTCTGAGAATTCTCAGGAGCACTGTAACAGGAGTTTAGGATCCAAGTACGGAAAGAGATGATGTATGCAGGGGAACTGTTCTAGGAAAGTATGCCAAGGCAGCGTTTCCTAGGAGCAAACACAAGACCAAGAGTGTACTAGGATTGATACACTCTAATATCCGCGAACCGATGTCCATCAAAGCTCTTAATGGTGCTAAGTATTTCATTACCTTCATTGATGACCACTCAAGGAAAACTTGGATTTATTTTTTGAAAACCAAGGATGAGGTATTTTGTTGATTCAAGGAGTTCAAGACTCTAGTGAAGAATCTGACTGTGAAGAAAATAAAAGTTTTGCACTCAGATAATGGTGGAGAATATGTCGATAAGGACTTCATTGATGTTTGTGCTAAGGAGGGTTTTGACCACTGCGTGTCAACAACCCATAGCAGTACACCCCGTTTTTTTGTAAAAGGGATAGTGCCTGATCGATGTGTTCGTGTAGTCTAGCTATCATCACCAGCTTGATCATCATCTTATAATGTGAACCCATTCTACATGTGTATAATGTAAATAATCTCAGCAGATTCGTGTCGTGTATGTAATTACCTAGGTAAAACTATTTTTCTGGTGACGATCTATATTCTGGAAGGTTTTTCGTCTCACCGATCCATTCTCGGACGGTCGGCAGAGTTTTCCTTCAGCCTTGCCCCAAAGCCGGAATGGATTTTGTCACTGGAATCTTAGGCAAGTCAGTCTATATAAAAGTAATTTGGGAATAATCCTAACTATTTGGTTATGTTATTTTATTAAAAATTGCTTGGTTTGTCGGATTATATTTGTGTTGCAGAAATGGGTAGTCTGTGAAGGTCAATTACAAATGGGTTTTCCCCCTTATGATGTAAAATATATCAAAATTATGGTGTAAAGTGTCTTGAGGGTTGGAAAAATAATTTATCTCCTCATTGGTTAATTAATTAAATTTTCTGGCCAAAAATTAATTAAAATCCTAAGCTAGAAATTTAATTAATTCTAGGTCCTAGATAAATTTAAATTTTCCAAAGGCAAAATTTGTCGGTCCTTAAAATTCAAATTTTAAAAGGTCTCGGGACTAAGTTAAATTAATTATTTTGCTAAATTTTAAGCCTTTGGTTCTTGGGGTTAAAGTCAAAGTCAAATTTTTGAGGAAATTAAAGTCAAAGTCAAATTTTTGAGGAAATTAACTCAAAATTTTTACTTTTGAGTTAATTAAAATGCATTTAATTGAAAAATTCAAATTTCCTCAAAAATTTAATATTTCGACGGATGAGATCAAAAGAAATTTTAATCCTCATCAATGGCCGAAATTGCTTTGACAAGGATCACTCGAACTAGCCGTTGGAAGATTTATCTTTAAATAGAAGGTCATTTGTCAGTTGATGCATCCAATCTCTGAATCGTGTACTAAGCTCTCAAGCTCTCTTGTATACTTTTTTGAATTAATGCAAAAGTCTTTGGGCTTTCAACGTGCTGTAGTGTTCCTCTTCATGAATTTATGGTAACAATGTTTTAATTTCTTCTTAATATTATGTGAAAATTGTCAATCAATAGCTCTCTTAGAATAATCTAAATACAGCTATCTTATTCAATTTTTTGGATCTAAGGTAACATTTTTAATTTTGATTGAAGTAGCAGGTATCTCTATTTCTTCAAAAATTTATTGTTGTTCTATTTCTCTACTTGATTTGATGATTGATCTAGTGTGTGCAGAAGATCTCTTAGGTTCTCATTGAGCGTTTGGGGATAGTCCTCGATTGGACCAGCCAACTCTCAACACATATTTTCTGAAGAGCCTACTTCATATAAGCCTCAAGATTTATCTAACGACAATCCTTTTTTTGCAGGGTGTTTTTGGGCTAGTACCTCTCTAAAATTTCAAAATCTTTTAAATATTTTGTGGAAATTTTGATAGATCTGGCTATTAAGAGCCACAGATTATCAAATCTGGGAGTGGAGTTGGGACTCATACTAGCCCTGCTAGCCCCGCAATGTCTCGAGACTCCTGCACTATAGCTCTCTCTACCGCTCCATCTGGATCCGTCTCTACCCACCCAGACAGTCATGCTACTCCTCGTCGGGGCTCCTATAGCAAGGTCTAATCCAAGAGGCTGGGTACCTCGAGGATCCTGCCCCTCATCGCCTGTAATCCTCCTAACTACAGCTCGATGTCTCCCCACTTCCGCTCAAGTGGTGCGTGTGCACTCATGACACAATCATCGTCTGTTAACACTTCCTTCTCTGCCCATGCTGGCGCTGCCTTAGTCTCGGAAGACTCTCCCTTACTCTTCTTCCTTGGGCACTGGGTCGCATAATGACCCATCTCCCCACAGTGGAAGCACTTAATCTTGAAGAGATCTTTCTTCTTCTGCTTCTCTTGCTTTCCCTCAGATGCTAGGGCCACATCCTCCTCCTCCTGCTTGACCTTGATCCCTTTTCTAATGCTACATGTCTTCGACTACCATCTGATCTCTTCCTAGCGAAGAGCTGCCCACATCTCGTCCCAAGGTGGGAGAGTCCCTCTACCTAGGATACTTTGGACAAACACTTCCCAATCTTCTGAGACAACATTCATGGAAGTCCTCACCATAAGCTCCTCATTCGGTGTCGCTCCTATAGCGGTCAACTGGTCTCGGATCTCATTCAGTCCTCCCAGAAAGGTGTCAATCGATTGACCCTTCTTCATCTGATACGACCTCATCTGGTTCTCGAGCAACATTCTTCTCTGCATAAAAGTATGTTGTTACAGGTTCTTGAGAGCCTCCCACATCTCAACTGTCGTTTCCTTCTCGGTTATATGTGGTACCACATGATCCTTGACCCCGTCAAGGATAAAGCACTTGGCCCTCGCCATCGCCTCTTCGTACCTGTCATTATCATTTGGGCCCACTGGGATAGCTATAACCTTCAAGGCGAAGTTCTTGACACGATTCCTGTCAAGCACTGATAAGATTTTGGCCTTCCAGACTGCAAAGTTCGATGCTCCATCCAGTCTATCCTAGTCTCTTACCTCGTGTAGTACCATGACGCTCCTCTACTTCTCTCCTGGAAGTTTTTTGTTCAACTTCTCTGAGTCTCTACTTCCTATCTGGAAGTTCTCTTCTGGACTCTCTCTCAGTCCTAATTTCCCTCCTAGAAATCCTTCTACTGCTTGTCGAAATGCCCCCTACTCTGATCGTCTTGTGCAACTACACTGTTGATCTAGGTTCCTCGGCTAGAAACCCTCGGTAACAACTCTTCTGGCCCTTCTCCGTCAGGTACTGTTCTGACTATAGTACCTCACCAACTCCACTCTGCAATATTTCAGTAGTCGTCTAGACTCCAGCAACTACCTCTCTGTGAACTGCGTCAGCCCCTCTCGGCCTCATGCTGGCTCTGCGTCACCCAAAATGGGTCTGCGTCAACCCTCTGGCCCTCTGCGTCAACAACGCTAGCCTCTCTGAGGCTCTGCACAGCTCCTAGCATCTTTTGTGTGGCTCTGGCTGGCTCTACTCAGCGGATGTCTCTTAGTCTCTTGTGATCTGCAATCACGCTTTGATACCATGTTGAAGTTTCTAAGTTTACTTAGTTTAGAAACCCTTCATGCACTTTTTCTGATTTATTCCTACCTACTTGTTATTTTTCTTTAACAAGTTATTTACAAAGTAAATACTGAAAATAAACACCAAAGCATGCTCAACATATTACAGATCAACAACTAAAAGAAACAAGAACAAACACACCACATGACACCATTATTTTTGGACCAATGTCCCTGGAAAAACCCAATATGGGAAAAATGATGCAGCTATATGAGGGTTTTCTTATTAAGCAATATCGGAGTAAAATCTATGTGCCGAAATTGGCCTACCCAACAGAGAATTTCCTTAGTAGCTATACCTCACAGTTTGAGAGAAATCTCCTAGCTGAAACCCTGAGAAACTGGAAGATGTCATGATGAAAGACCATCACAAAGGTAACTTTGATTTAAGTGTTTATTTCTTATTTTGAACAAATATCTAGATGGGCTTATGCAGGACTGCCAAAGGGAAGAACTGTGAATGTCTTCCAAGAGGTCCATGTAGTAGGATGTAAGATGCTTCTGAAGAAAATATGGCATGAAGAAGGCGGCATGACATGAAGGAAGGCCAGATGTAAACTGATGGATCGCTTTTTGATGAAAGGAATGATGACATGACTGACTCATGAATGAAATTGATGGATGGTTTGTGCCTTATGAAGAAGCCCCAAAAGATGAAGACTCCTTGACAAAGAAATTCATGACATCGAAGGAAGGAGCTCTTCAAGAAGTTGGTTGAGGAGATGTTGTAGGTCCCTAATTAAGAGGGAGCCTGAAAAAAACTTTCTTGCTTGAAAGAAACTCAGAAATTCCTAAGCCAAGAGGGAGCTTAGGTACCTTCCTTCTATAGGAATGAGTACATTCCTTTATTGGAATTGATATGTCCTCCCTATTGAGAGGGAGAGATAGACACATCATTCTGGTCTTCACCTGGGAAGACAGAATGGAGGATTAGTTAATTATCTGGCATCTGATACTTTTTGAGGATGATATAGGGCATCCAAGATAAGAGTGGTCGTGGACTGATATTCTTTGAGGACTGGCTATCCAAGATAAGAATAGTCCAAAGTAGGTTATACTCTACGAACACTCAGGGGGAGTATGTACCTTGAGAGAATGATTATGGTGTCTATGAATCATTGGTCTCGCCAACATTGTGCTCTGATCATGTGGATAGAGCTATTAGTCAAGGCCTTGCTATGTGACAATGTTGGTTGATATGATGCTAGACAAATGGGTTACCAATCCGATTCTTCTTCTGAGAAATTCTTCAAATTGAGAATGACCAAGTACCATTATGAATACCTCCTTAGTTAAGAGGGAGTGTTGTAAAATGTAACTAGGTTCGGTCTTCATAATGACATGTAATTATGATCTTTGTAAATGATGAAAAGAAGAGAATAAAAATATTTTTGCAATGCCTTGCTTCATGGGTTTCATGAGAAAGAGCTTTTATGTAGATGGCTCCCATTGAGAGCCTTAGGATTTATCATTAGAGTCAAAGAGTCAAATGCCATGTATGGAGAAGCCCTTCTTGGGCAAGTGTCAAATGTATATAATTCTATAGAACCCTCTGTTGATTTCTGGTAGCATCGAATCTGCTCTAGCCTCAAGATTTTGCAGGGAGGCTAGGACACATGCATTCCATAATACATAGAAATCGTTTTGGAAAATTCCACCCAAAGGAGGTTTAATTAAAATTATTAATTATTTTTAATGGATGCCTAAGTCTAAACTTAGGAAATTAAAATAATTAAAGTGTATTAATTAACCTGGGTGTGAATCTTCTAGAGAAAGGCAAGGATCAAGTCAAGATGATCTGAGCCATTGATTAGAATCTAGTTTGGGTTGTCAATTGATCAACGAGAAGATTATAAGAGGCTTGATGGGCATTTGGATAGTCACATCGAGTGAGATCAAGAGATCGGTTTCTCAAGTGAGCAGCGTAGTGGTTGCCAGAGAAGTCATCGAGGAGATTTCTTGCGGTTAGGGGCAGGGATAGTTTTCTGGTTGGAGAGTTTCCTAATCCGGGGACACATTGCAAAGGAGGCATGGAGAGATCCAAAAGAGGCAGCATAGAGCCACGTTGGGCAGCATAAAGCCACGCAGAGGCAACGCAGAGCCTGAGAGGAGATCCGCAAATTTGCTAAGGGGCAGATCAAATCCAGTGTCAGGAACTAGGGTGTGAGACTGGAGGGCCACAGGATCGAGCATCTAGCCAGCAGATCGATCAACCAGAGGGAGTGACGCAGTCCCTATCAGTTGTGACGCAGAAGCTACACAATGACTGCGCAGAGGCAACTTGGGGCTAGCCATTCAGTGGTTGGATCAGTGTTGAATCGCCAGTGATAGTGTGAGGTATTTCTCACTAATTTCTCTGCCAATCAAGTTCTCTGCATTGGATAGCCAGTAAGGCATCCAAAGATTGTATTCAGAAACTACTGCATAATAATTAAAACCCTCAGTTGCTGCACCAGTTTTCCCAAGTTGGGTTTTTTACGGGGACATTGTCCAAAAAAAAGGTGTCAATTGTTTGTGTGTTATTTCCTTCTTCCTCAGTACTTGTTTCTGCAGTATTTTATGTTGTGAAGGTTGCAGTAGATTCTATTTCGATGTTTACTGTGTAACACTATAAATAACTTGATTTAAAAATTAACAAGTAGGAGAAATTTAATCAGTTGTTGTAGTAAGATTCAGGATCACCGAATTTTCACACCCTCCAACGACAAGCACTAGCTCTCTTCCTCATGTTGGCTTCAAGATGAAGAAAAGATCTCATGTCGACTTCAAGCTATGGAGACACACCTATTCATAAATACATGTCAGCTAATTTAAAAGGGGAAACCACTATAAATATATGTAAAGGCTCTTCGCATTAGACAATGAGGTAAGCTCTGAAATCCAGACAACAGAAAGAACAGTTCGGACTAAACGCGAAAGAGTAAGTAAAGGACAGTGAGGGTTTGTTTTGGGCCAATCATAGTATACAGTTTGGATCTCCACAGTGAAGAAATTCAGACATGTCTCTCTGTGATTTTAGATAGACAGTGACAGTGGGAAGTTCGGATCTTTGGGTAAAGGTCTCAATGCTACAACAAAAAGATATAGTTTGGATATCTATATCACAACTAGATGATATATAGAAGCAAGGGTTCAACAATATGAAGGAGCTGCTACTAAGTGATGTATTACAAGGGTTTGGTGCTACTGCAGTAAGGACAGTTTGGAGACAATAAAGTGATATGGTTCAGTGCCATCTCAAGTATGTCTACAATTCATTGCTATCACATTATGCTCAGAAAGGAGATAATTTCCATGCATAAGAGGAATCGAAAGGAGGAAGGAGAAGAAATTCAGAGAGCTAGTGTCTTGGTCTTGAAGTGGCTAAAAGGTCAACGGTCTTGGTCTTGGTATTCGTCAATTGGAATCTCTATAAGAAGAATTTGTGCAGGTTTTCCTCTCAAAAAGTGAGAGGTTTTGGCCCTAGCTCATAGCCTACATGTTGTGTCTCTTGTCTATTTATGTTCATGCATTGGTTATTGTTTGATGAAGAAGAACACTAATAATCTAACAAGAAGAAGATCCTAATCTAAAGAAGTAAAAATCATTCACAAGCAGTCACTAATAGAAGAGAAATCACCTAATGCTAATGCCCTAGATTTCTCAACTTGAACAGCCCTACCTTAAAAGGGGGTATCCACTGCTATATCTCACTGCTCTTATGCCTCGAGCCCCGAGCAGTTAACTAAATAAAAATCATAAAAAGGAAAAACGCATATAAAGAAGGGTGGAAAAATCAAGGTCGAGGCACCTCATGTATCAAAATTGCTCCCTCCTATATAGTATATACCCAAGTGTGGGTTTCCCTTCTACTAGTTGCCTTTGTACCCCAGCATGTGGCCCAGGGCTGACCCTTCTCTTCCCCTACTCCATTCACCTCTTTATCACATACCACCACCTTTTAAAGGATGTATCTTGCACATATTATCCCCTTTAGAAGTAGAAACCACCTAATGGGATACTTGGTTAATCCCATTTGGAGCTTGGAGACATTAGCACCTGCCAAAGCCCTTTATGGAAGGGCAAGCCCTTATGAAGTCCCCACGTGTGGTCCATGGTTTGTAACCTCTTTTACTCGATTTCCTTGATGACTTATTAAAATGGAAAGCTAGGGGACGCATTGGATCTTTTGCAGGATTGCAAGTGGTCTCTATCTTGGGTTTGGTCTCCCTATACCGGGTCCTAACCCTCTAGAGGGCTACATTGGCACATGTAGAGTGTGTGTTGAGATCCATGGGCCTCAACAGCAGTACACAACACCCCATGGATCCCCAAAGATGTTCTAAGATTGTCTGAAGATCCACCTATCGGATGAGGAAGATGCACCTAGTTCACCTTTGCCCAGCCAACCTTACAGATGTTCCAGGCATTTGGCAGCTGACCCAGGACTTGTAGAATGATGTGGCATCACCTACACCATCATCTAAGCCCTGAAGGATGGTCTACAAACATCTTCGACTGATTTGGAGACATATGAGGTTATTATTGTGCCCCCACACCCACTGGGAGCACCACATGTTTATTGTTTGGAGAACAAGAGACCACCACCTTGTCCATCACTTTTGAGGGCCCTATTCTTCATTATGGCACTTATGGACCTCATCAGGCCTCTTGGAGGGCCCTATGACATGCATTGTTAATCTCTTGAGAGGCTTGTTATTTCATTTATGAGCTAGTTTGGTGGGCTTGTCACCAAGAGTTAGGTTACTAGCACATTAATTTATTTTTGGGGCTTACGTAGGCCTAAGAGACTAATTCAAACTCCTAATTAGTGTATAAATACAAGTGAGATGAGTTCATTTTCTCATCATCACTTTGGATTGGATCTCTCTTCTCTTTAGAGAATTTCGCATTTTTTTTGGGATGAAGAATTGGAGCATGGATGAATTTTGATGTTTGGATTGGAGTATTTTATCTTGGAGCTTCTTTATTGTCAAATTGTTGATGGTTGGATACGTTCTATTACATGTATGTACACACTTTTAATTATATTCTTGTTTTACTTTTTTCATATGCATTAAATGGGATTTTTGCTATCATAGGGCTAATTGTTGCATTGCATAATTGCAAATTTGTGGAATTATTGTTTGTATATAGCATCTCTCAATGTTTGGGCCATGTATGCGAATGAAATCTCCTAGGGATAATTTCACTAGGGAATTTATCTTGATAAGCCATCTCTTTTGCCAAGCAAAATATAAAAGCTTTAAGGTCTCTTCCTCTTGCCCTAAAGGCTAAGTGAAGAAGTCCTTACGACTTCCTTGTCCAAAATACAAGTACCTTTTTCATTATTCTCCTAGACTGCATTCTCCCGAAGGGATTAAGGCATTATTCCTCCAATAGGTCATCACTCAAAGAATACTTTTCTTCACCTTTCCCTCTATATTCTAGGTCTAGTCAAGTTGGGTCACCTAGGGCATCATTTTCCCGACAAAATATTCCAAGAAAAAGTTCGATCTCCTAGCCTATACTGCATTGGTGTGTCCTCAAGGCCTCCTTCAGTTTTGAAGCCATTCTGATGGTGGAGTTGTGAGATATCCCTAGCCCTAGCTCCGAGATCAAACTTTGCCCTGGTGTTCCCTAGGCTAGTGCCTCATAGGATCAATTTGACACCTTTAAGTGGAAATTCTTGTTTTGATCGTTTCCCCTTCCTTGTCTAGGTTAAGATCATCATTGGTTGCTAGATTTTCTCTCCTTAACCTAGGATGGGTCCACTTGGCCCCGTGTGGTCTCACACCTTGAAAAGTCAAATCTTCAAGAACCATTCAGGAAGTCAAGTCCAATAAGGATTTTAGGATTGGGAAACTAATTTACGAAACTAATTTACAAGGAATATTCCACTAACCTAATCCTCACCTCATTATCCTAGAACTCTTTGTACCTTGCTTAACAAGCAAGTAAGATCTATTCTTAAACCCCTTCCAGGAAAAGGATCATTAAGGTCACTTCACATCCATTGGTTGATTCATCCTTCACAAGTGATTTTCTATATACCGGGTCTCCTCCCATCGGTGAAAGTCTGTAAAGAGTAAGGAGTCTTAGCTGAGGTGAGAGTCGGCTAAGCCTCCATCGTTGCCCTTTGCTCTAGCAATTGTTCCTTTAGGAGTCCCTTTTATGCCCCCTACTAATTTGAGCGGTAACATTTTGGCATCGTTGTCGGGGACACAAAATGTGTGTTTTTGTTCCACATGCAACATATTGAGACTCCATTGGAAGAACGAAGCACTGGTTCTTCATTCAAGTTCAAAGTTAATGCTTGTAGGGTGAAGCAAGCATCTACTAAGGCAGGTACATTCACCCTGGCGACTCCATTTTCAATTCTATTGTGTAAAAATCCTGAGAAATGGACTATTTCGAGCTCCCTGCTTCTCCCTATGATGACCTTAGTCCTAAAGAAGCTCTAGAGCACCCTAAAATCAAGAAATGGATAAGAGGTTGGATGCCTAAATTCAAAGGAGGTCCTAATCAAGATCCCAATGTCCATCTTGACGAATTCTCTTGGGCTTTAGCCCTGTCAAGGATTGAAAACGAGGACACAATCATGAGATTGTTGGCCTTATCATTTGTAGGCCAAGCTAAAGATTGGTATGATAGCCTACCCCATGAGATTGCCACTAAATATGAATATTTTGAACATGTCTTCTTAGAAAGATGGGGTGGAACCCCTCATGAAGAATGGATAGCTCATAGATACCCCTCTAAGGCAAAGCTACGTGATGAAAGGAATAATCTTGAAAAGAGTCTTGGTAAAGGTGTGGAAGATGCCTCAGGTTCCCCTTTAATGTCTGAAGAGAACCCTCCTCCCGTTACATGTGACAAGACCTTGGAAAGGGGGGTTGGTGAAAGCTTTGGTAATCTAGGTGATGATCAATCTTTGTCAGGTCCACGTGACAAACCGAATGACTTTGAGAACATGTGTGTTGAGAAAAATGAGTCTATGGAAAGTGAAGTTGAGACTAACCTTACCTTTCTCAAGGATAGTACTCCCGATGATTCTCCTTTTGAGAACCTTGAGGAAGGTGGTCCCATTAGCCCCTTAGAGGATGACATTGAAGATTATTTCCATATTGAAAAAGAGAAATGGGAAGTTGTTGGTCCTCAATTTGACTGTGCTCCCGTTTATGACACCGACAAGGAGGATGAGGTTGAGAGCAGTCCTCCCTTTCTCCCAAGCATTATTTATGAGGACATATCCATCGATACCTTTGGGAAGGAGAATTATCATTTTCCCTTGCATGAAAAGGAGCAATTGGGGATGTCTGATTCTCATTTTTTGGAAGACCCTACCTTTGGTACCAACAATGATAGGATTGATAAGGCCCTTGCTCATACCTACCTTCCTTATGATTCCGGAAGTATATTCAAATCACTTGAGCCTCTAGAGTTGGATTTTCAGGAAAAGGATCCCGTTGAGACTTCACCTTCCCCTTTGCCCTTTTCTATTGTTCATCATCTTGAGTCTTCATCAAGTGATCCCCTCACCCCTTGTCATATGATCTCAAGTAACCATGAGCCCAAGTATAGTGTCAAGGAAGAGCCCCTCATTGATTATACTTTACCTCCTCAGACAGACCCTCGGGGTTTTGATCACTCCATGACCTCCCCTCTCCAAAGTGACCATCACCTTGAGAAACCCATTTGTTGCACTCCTTTCCCTAAACCTTTGGTCCCCTCTCATCACAACCTTGTGGCATCTATAAAACATAATGTTATAGACAATCATTGTGATAAGGAGTTCTCGAGGGTGATCATTCATTCCACCATTGTGTACCTAGAAGGAAAGCCCATGACCTCTAGATTGACATGTTTTATTTCTCCTAGGACTTTCCTTTACCTCAAATGGAGATCATATTTTCCTGCCTCTCCCTTGATTCATCCGCCATGTGACTATGTCCACATTCGATTTTGGGAGTTGCTACATGAGTAATCGATTATATTGGTAGGCAAATCTATATTGATATGATGATATGTTGGTTGCACTAGCTTTATGATTACACTTAGTATTAGTCTTACTATATGCGTGTTAAGATAGGATGCATTGCATGCTCATTTTTTCATTATAACTAAGATCTTATGATATTTCTCATCTTATAATAGATGCATCTTTGCCCCATATTCTTTATTTATCATATGTGCATGTAACAAGTATACGGTAATGAAGAGAATGTTGGAGTTATCGTGACCTCTCATTCGAGTAGCTTCGTCCACTTCTTAGAAAGATCACGTCCTAGTTGGAGATAGATGTTACCCACCATTTTATGGGTGATATCCCTAGGATAATTTTTTTCTCCAAGATGGTCCTCAACCGGCAGCCACCAACTAGCTCGTTCTTCCACTTCTCCTCCACCTGAGCTAGCCATGTGGTCCCTCACCCATCTGTCATGATCGTATGTTTAAAGGTGGGCCTCCCGAACTTAAAGGTATGCCTTGTCATTTGGTAATTGAGTATTATAGTTTGCTTATCATGGACACTTTTGGGCATGGATTAATGGGAGGATTCGACAGAAACAATGGGTTAAGTCTGTGCTCATGTCCCCTAGACCCCTTTTGGATATTAACCTTGGATTCTAGTCCCGTGGGATCTCTTTTACTGACTATTTGGCTTTAGGGATGGTATTTCACGAGAAACCTTGATTTTGGTTGCGTGGTCTCGCTCCCTCATCCGCATATATTACCCCCTTTCCATTCATTATTACCCCATTCATCATTTCTCCCACCTGAGTCCACATTTCTCCACTGGGTTCACATAGGGCTGGCTCTCCCCTTCCCCTTGCCCATACCTTGGGTCAGGCCTGGAATGATGCCTCGAAGGTTCATGCAACTAAAAAAAAAAAGTAAAAGCACAATTGGCCACATTCAACAAGAAAATGTACCACAAAATGCAAAATATGGTCAGGGCAAATACATTTAGCACATGGGCATAGCCAATACATGAGCTATACCCCATCACCCTAGTTCCTACAAGTTCTATGAGCCTCCTTCATCATATAGGAATCCATGATTGCCCCAACCCCTTGTGGGAAATGTACTACCCTACCTTAAAAGGGTGTATCCACTGTTATATCTCACACATCATGCTCTTACGCCTCAAGCCCCGAGCAGTTAATTAAAGAAAAATCATAAAGAGGCAAAAGGAATATAAAGAAGGGTGGAAAAATCAAGTTCGGGGCACCTCATGTACCACGATTGCTCCCTCCTATACATTATATACCCAAGTGTGGGCTTTCCTTCTACTAGGTGCCTTTGCACCCCATCATGTGGCCCAGGGTTGCCCCTTCTCATCCCCTACTCCATTCTCCTCTTTATCACATACCATCACCTTTTAAAGGATGTACCTTGGACATATTATACCTTTTAGAAGTAGAAACCACCTAATGGGATACTTGGTTAACCCCATTTGGAGCTTGGAGACATTAGCACCTGCCAAAGCCCATTATGAAAGGGTAGGCCATTATGAAGTCCCCACTTGTGGTCCACGGTTTGTAAGCTCTTTTACTCGATTTCCTTGATAACTTGTTGTACTGGAAAGCTAGAAGACGCCTTGGATCTTATGCAGGATTGTAGGTGGTCTCCATCTTGGGTTTGGTCCCCCTATATGGAGTCCTAACCCTCCAAAGCGCTACATTGGCACATGCAGGGTGTGTGTTGAGATCAATAGGCCTCCACAGCCGTAGACAACACCCTATGATCCCCAAAGATGTTCAGAGATTGGTTCGAGATCCACCTATCGTACGAGGAAGATGCACCTAGTTCACCTCTACCTAGCTAGCCCCACAGATGTACCATGCACTTGGCAGTTGACCCATGACTTGTATGTGAAAAATCGGTGACCCGATTCCCTACTGCAGCTACTTATTAAATTTCTCCTACTTGTTAATTTTTGAATCAAGTTATTTACAGTGTTACATAGTAAACATCGAAATAAAATCTACTGCAACCTTCACAACATAAAATAATGTAGAAACAAAATACTGCGCTAGAAAGAAATAAACACACACACAAATACACCGTTGTTTTTGGACAAACATCCCCGGAAAAACCCAACGTGGGAAAACCGATGCAGTAGTAGAGGGTTTTAATTATTACGCAGTAGTAATCTGAGTAAAAATCTTTAGATGCCCAATCTAGCAATCTGATACAAAGAATAAACTGGCAAAGAGTTAGTGAGAAATATTCTCACACTGTCACTGGCGATCCGAATCTGATCGAGGCTCTGGATGGCTAACCCCATGTTGCCTCTGCACAGTCTCTGCGTCACAGCTTCTAGGAATTGCGTCACCCTTCCAGCTGATCTTCTGCTGACTGGAAATTCAACCCTATGGCCCTCCGGTCTCATACCCTGACTTCTGACACTAGATCTCGACTGCTCCTAGCGAAATTATGGACTCCCTCTGAAGCACTGCACTGCCTCTCTAAACCACTCAATGCCTTCTCTTCCTTACACTCTCCGGAACTGGAAAAATCCCTTCCGGTCTACTATCCCTGCCCCTCACTGCAAGAAGATCACTCGATCTCTCTCCGACAACTCAATGATGCTAATCTTGAGAAATTCGATCTCTAGATCTCACTCTCTCGGTGTGTTCTCCAAGTGCCCATCAAGCTCCTTATAATCTCCCATTGGAGCAGCAACGACCAAGATTAAAACATAATCAAAGGCTAAGATTAACTGGGAGTTGATCTTCGTCTTCTTCTAGAAGATTCGCACCATATTTAATTAATACCCTTTAATTAATCACATTTCCTAAGTTTAGACTTAGGAATATATTAAAAATGATTAATTATTTTAATTAAACCATCTCTAGTTGGAATTTTCCCAAACGATTTATGGGTCTTGGAGAATGCATGTGTCTTAGCCTCTCTGCAAAATCTCAAGGCTAGAGAACATCTGATGCTACAGAAATCAATATTGTAAGATGATGTGGCATCACCTAAACCATCATTTGAGCCCTTCCATATGGTCTACAGGCATCTTCGACTCATTTGAAGACCCATGAGGTTATTATTGTTCCCCCAGACCCACTCGGAGCACCACAGGTTTATTGTTTGGAGAACAAGGGGCCACCCCCTTGTCCATCATTTTTTAGGGTCATATTCTTCATTATGGCACCTATGGACCTCATCGAGCCTCTTCGAGGGCTCTACGACATGTATTGTTAATCATTGGACCTCTTAAGAGGCTTGTTATTTCATTTATGAGCCAGTATGGTGGGCTTGTCACCAAAAGTTAGGTTGCTAGCACATTATTTTGTTTTTTGGGCTTGTGTAGGCCTAAGGGACTAATTAAAACTCCTAATTAGTGTATAAATACAAGTGAGATGAGTTCATTTTCTCATCATCACTTTGGATTGGATCTCTCCTCTTTAGATAATTTCGCACTTTTTTGGGATGAGGAATTGGAGCATGGATGAATTTTGATGTTTGGATTGGAGTATTTTATCTTGGAGCTTCTTTATTGTCAAATTGTTAATGGTTGGATATGTTCTATTACATGTAAGCACACACTTTTAATGTTATTCTTGTTTTACTTTTGTCATATGCATTGAATGGGATTTTCACTATAATAGGGCTAGTTTTTGCATTGTATAATTGCAAAGTTGTGGAATTATTGTTTCTATATAGCATCTCTCAATGTTTGGGCCATGTATGTGAATAAAATCTCCTAGTGATAATTCCACCAGGGAATTTATATTGATAAACCATCTCTTTTTCCAAGTGAATTATAAAAGCTTTGAGGTCTCTTCCTCTTGCCCTAAAGGCTAAGCGAAGAAGTCCTTAAGGTTTCCTTGACCGAAATACAAGTTGTTTTTTCATTATTCTCCTAGACTCCTTTCTCCCGAAGGGATTAAGGCACTAGTCCTCCAATAGGTGATCACTCAAAGAATACTTTTCTTCACCTTTCCCTCTCTCTTCTAGGTCTAGCCAAGTTGGGTCACCTAGGGCATCATTTTGCTGACAAATAGCCCAAGAAAAAGTTCGATCTCCTAGCCTCTACTACGTTGGTGTGTCATCAAGGCCTCCTCCAAATTTGAAGCTATTCTGATGGTGGAGTTGTGAGATAACCCAAGCCCTAGCTCTGAGATCAAACTTTGCCCTAGTGTTCCCTAGGCTAGTGCCTCATAGGCTCAATTTGACACCTTTAAGTGGGAATTCTTGTTTTGATCCTTTCCCCTTCTTTGTCTAGGTTAAGATCATCATTGGTTGCTAGATTCTCTCTCCTTAACCTAGGTTGGGTCCACTTAGTCCCGCGTAGTCCCACACCTTGAAAAGTCAAATATTCAAGAACCATTCGAGAAGTCAAGTCCAATAAGGATTTTAGGATTGGGAAACTCCTTTATGAGGCATATTCCTATAACCTAATCCTCACCTCCCTATCCTAGAACTCTTTGTAACTTGCTTAACAAGCAAGTAAACCCTATTCTTAAACCCCTTCTAAGAAAAGGATCATTAAGGTCACTTCACATCCATTGGTTGATTCATCCTTCACAGGTGACTTTCTATATACCGATTCTCCTCCCATCGGTGAAAGTCCATAAAGAGTAGGGAGTCTTAGCTGAAGTGACAGTGGGCTAAAGCCTCCATCATTTCCCTTTGATCTAGCAGTTGTTCCTTTAGGAGTCCCTTTTATGCCCCTTGCTAGTTTGAGCAGTAACACCTCCTAGAAAATTGTTCTTTCTAAATCTTTATATCTTCCAAGTTAATGTTTAGTTAATGTTCAAGATAATCACTAAGAGTGGGGATATTACTAGGAACCTCTATAATGTTAGTTTTTGTAACATCGGATGGTGTTCTAGTCTCAAACTTTGTAGAGAGACTATAACACATGAGATTTCCAGAACCCATAAATTGTTTCTAGAAATTCCACCTAGGGACAGCTCAATTAAATTAATTGATCGATAATTAAAAATTCCTAAGTCTTATTGTCGCTCAGATTGTACAGGCACTGCGACAACGACTCAGGTCGGGGGTTGTCACTCTTATTCCCAACCTCTTCGTTCTAGTTGTTTCCCAACAACAGGCTATAGGGGGTAGTCCCTATGGAAATGTGAAGATGAAAGACAAGTTGACAACCAACAAGTCCGGGAAACATGATTAAATGACCTAGCTACTTGGTTAAATTTAGCAAGACTTAAAGATTAGATTAGATTTAAATGTGAGACCAATGCCTTATGGAGTCAACTTCTTTCTTATTATCAATTTGATGCCAAGTAACCGGATGAACAATCACGGCTTGGATGCTTGACTATCCTAGATGAAGTGCAAATCCTACAAGCTAGGTGATATGCAAAATCTTGGTTGATTTTAAGTTAGATGCCTATTCTAAGTGTAACCTTCCTCTTAACTATTTTGGAACTAGTCTCTAGAGTAGGTTGTGGGATAGAAGCCAACAGAAAGCAAGAAGAGGTTGTATTAACGATAACTCCCTCTCTGTTCTAACCGCCCGATGCCTCTGGCACTACAGAGACTATGGCTCTGACGACTGCAAGGTCACCGTGTTAACCACTAAAGAGGTGCTAAGCCCCTCAAGCTAAATTGATAAAGGTGGTCCTATTCTCTATCAACCAAGCTTATGCTTAGAGGTAAATTATTAATGCAAGAGGCTATCCCTAGTATGCAAGTGCAAGAAATGAATGCTCTTTAGGTGAGACTACTTAATTTGTTAAGTACTTAATGACAATGGTTTTCAATTAAGAACAATAAGGTACTTAAACAATAAATGAATAAAATCTCAACCACAAGAGAAAGTGTTCAAGTTTAACAGTGCTAGAGAAATGCGGCAGTAGTATAAATAGACAATTGCTCAAAGACAAAATTAATGCTACTTAAGACAATTAACAATATCCAAGATTATAATCAATACGTCACCAATATGCAACTTAAATACAAGAGAGAAATTTAAATCTCTTATCACAATGATGATCAAAATAGCATCCACAAGAGATATCCAAATTTAACAATGAGAAATGAATACACTCAATGACAGTAATGGCAATGAGAAATTAAGAGCATCAATCAACAATGTCACTTAGAGCAATTATCCAATTAAATACTTATCAACTTGATTAGAGCACTTGTGTGAATGCAAGAGTGTAAAAGATGCCAGCGACTAAAATTAAGCCCAAATCACTTCAACCATGAATGATTATGAATTGTAAAATTTCCTTACCCAATTTTAGAGACTTATATGTGATTTATTATGCTGCAACCTTGTATTCAGAGGTCTACAATTTTATATCAGCAATCAAGAAGTGATGCAAAATGCTAAAGATAAGCTAGAAAATCAAAGCATTTAACTTTCAATGATCTTCGCTTTATTATAGGACTGCTTAGACACTATAGATCATATTTATTATGCTTACATCAGAACTCAAAATGATGTATATCAGATCTGTAATAACTTAGAAAATCAGTGATTCAGTGTTTAATAAACCAACAAGGTGCCTAAATATTAATGTCAAATAAGCTCCAGTGATTAGCTAATCAATTTTTATGAATTTTATATGATCTTTAGTCAATTTTGATGATTCTTATTTAGTTTATATCACTGCATAAATGGCTGTAGCAAATATATCAGATCTGGAAATTTTCCCACAGTCCTCAAAAATAACTTATATGCAATCAATTTAACTACAATATTAATGTTCAATGCCTTAAGTGACTTGTCAATGAATTTAGGCTTATTTTATGTGTGTTTATGCCTTGAATACACTGTTGTAACAATTATATCAGACCTGAAATAAGAAATAAATTAATTAATTATTTTAACGTCCACGAGGCTAAAGATAGCCTATGGGATAGCTTGCTTCTGCATCTGGCTCTTATATTCGGCCCTTTTCCTCTTAAGTCTCATAATAAAATCTCCTAGTTTCTCGACAAACCCCTCGCTGAATAGATTATCCCAAGAGCTAGCTATTAGAATATCCGCATAACTTTCCCTGTTGTCTTTGAAGGCCTCGCATTCTAAAATGAAATGCTTTTCTGTTTCCACTTTTCTAGAAGAGAAAAAATACATACTCTTTCCTCCCACACTTCTTTTGGCCTTTTCCAGCGGCCTGTTTCACAATGGAGTTTATGAGAATTAGTCCTTGATTGAACAATAAGAATTTTGGCTCTCCGAGAAACTTTCAAATCAGACCTTGAAAATCATATAACAGCCAACATAAAACAAGAAAATTAATAGACCAAACCCTTGTAATTTATTTTGATGTTTTGTACTAGTTATTACCTTAATGTGTGGGTTTTTTAGGCTTGTATTATGATGATTATGCCACTATTATATCAATATATCAGATCTGATACAAATTATTCAGTCAATTAAAATGAGAGATGAAGGCAATAGAAATAAACCCCAAGGCCTAATGACCTATGCCAAGCTTGGATATGTGAGAGAAATCACTCCTCAACACCTGCACTCACAAAATGTTAGCTCAAAACCCAAAGATCGAACCTTTATGACTGTTGCAATCACAAATTATTAGAGATAAAATGCCAATCCCTTGAAGAAACCCTTGTTTGCAATGAGATCTAGCCATTGTAGGGCTTACGACCTTCTTAATGCTTGCAAAATATGTTCCAGACACTAGCCTTTTAGGTTGAGTAAGGGCTAGGGCCTTCAAAAAATGGGTTTCTTCCACAATTTGAAAATAACCAGCCTGCAAAAATGGGCTCAAAAACCCTGGAAGTCTAAAGTTTTTAAGGGTTTGAAACTCCAAAGTTTACACCTTTCCTTGATCCCTTGAGAGATTTCACCTGTACAAATAAAAAGAAATTTTCCCAAAAAAACCCAATATATACAAAAATAAAATAAAAACCCCAAACCCCAGTTGCTGCAAAACAAGGGTTAGAAAATTTTATTTACAAAAAATTATCTTACAAAAATAATTTACAAATTATATACAAATATACAATGCTTGAGAAAAATTTTGAAAAATAGAATTTTTGTAGATCTTGACAATGGCTAGATGTATTTTGAAAGATAAATGTCAAACCACAACCTTAGTGAAGTTAGAAAATCACATAAAATATTCAAAATCCAAACATAGTCGGCCTGTGCCCACAGTTTCTGAACTTGGAGCCCAAGGATTGGGGAACCTGCAAACTCTATATATTTTCTCAAGAAGAAACCATTAGAACATACAATGAATCAAATCACCTAAGATAAGCCCAAAACTTACCAATAGAATGTTCCTATCATCTACAAATGAAATAACGATTCAATTAATATTTGAAGCACAATATAGGAATGCCTGTACCCAGCACATACCACAAATCAGCGAGACAAAGACACCATGAACTGCACCCCAAAGTCTTTTATTATGATGATCAAAACATTCCCAGCAGGACAGTGGCTTTACACCAACTTCTACATAGTTACATTAGAGCAGAGCTCAAGATCGTTGTGAAAATAGAAGCAAAAATCCTTCTATTTATAGAGAAATTCCTCCAAATGGAAAATAACGACTAGTTGGCTTGATCCCCGTCAAAATAATCTCGGTCGTCAATAAATCTTTGATGATCTTTTAATCTCTACCATCGAAATAATTATTTTTGAGGAATTTTAGAATTTCTCATCAAAACCAATTTTTATTAGCTCAAAATTTTTTATTTTGAGCTAATTTTCTCAAAGTGTGGAGTGGGAAAGAAAATATGTAAGAAATGGGTTTCAAAGAAGACGACCTTCTAATGAGAAGAGGCATTAAGCTTTTTATCTATTTCATGGAGCTTGAAAGAAAGATTCATTCATCTCTATGAGATCAAAATGATTTTGACTTTGACTTAACCACCAAACTCCAAGGGTCCAATTTTTCTTGAAATTTCCAATATTCCTTTGATGGGGGACCTCCAAATTTGACTTTTCTAAGCCACGAATTTTTCCACTTGGAAAATTTAATTTCTCTAACATTTTAATTTTTTCTCTAATTAATTAATTTTCTCACTTAGGATTTAATTTTATTTTTGCCAGAAAAAAATAATTAATTGAGACTTGAGGGATTAATTATTTTTCCACCCTCAAATATTTTAGTCATGGTGTCTAAGTATGCGGGACCATGCACTAAAATATTTTTCACATAAGATTTTACAATAATTCAACCCTCTAAGAGGGAATACCGTTCGTTATAGACCCTCAAATAATTTACTCAATTCTGCGACACAATATGATCTCGTAGACCAAGTGACTTGTAATAAAATAACTTAGCCAATTAGCTTAAATTATTACCCAATCACTTTTACAAAAGACTCGACTAGAACACTAGGACTCACCTAGGACTTTGACGATAAATTCCACCCTAGCTTTGGGGTAAGGATGAAGAGAAAAACTCTGGCGATCATCAGTGTTTAGAACTGGCGATCATCAGTGTTTAGAAACACAGATAATCAGTGAGACGAAAAACCTCCTAGGATGAAATTCGTCACCAAAATAATAGGATTACCTAAGTTGTTACATAACTACATAGTTTTACTAGCATCATTTACATTACAAATTTGCGAAATGAGTTTATAATCACTCAAAAAGTTGTTGGCTAATGATCCTGATCTTTGAAAAGAATTGGCACAACTGTTTCCTTGGAACTATGACAAAATGTGTGCAACAAGTCTAACTTAGGGAAATCAATTAATTAATAGGAATTAATTGAGAAAGGTGAGAATTATCTAGAAAATCACATGGATCGACTTAGAAATGATTTCAATTATCAATAAGGACTTAATCGTGGTCGTCGGTGTTCCAACTAGAGATTATAAGAGGAGGTCGATGGGGTTGGAGAAGAACACACTTGAGGTCGAATTCCTTGGCAGAGATCGAGCTTCCCAATTGCAGTGATTCAATAGAGGAGAGTTTGAGCCAAAGAGGAGATGCAGAGACAGTGAGTCCAAAGGAGGATTTCTAGATTTGGAGAGGCAACAACAAGTGACAAAGGTATTCCACAACAGAAGTTGTGCAGGGACTGCACAGATGCTTCAATGAGCAATTCGATTTACCTGAGAGGGAGATTAATTCAACTTCCAGAGGCCAAGAAAGTCTTCCTAAGGTCTGGAGAGTCACGTCCAGCAGCAGAGGCAAGCAAGATGACTTGATCAGAGAGGTTTTCCAACCACATGTGTGAGGGTCTGCGCAGAGGCAACGTAAAAGGACATGCGCAGGGCTTGGACGACCAGTTCTCAGAGGGAGCCAAGTGTCGAGATTGCTTGTGGAGAGAGAAATTTTCTCTCTAATTATTTTTGTTAGATATTTGTTGATTGGATAGCCAGTTGGGCATCCAGAGATTGTACTCAAAATTTCACTGTTGCATAATAATAAAACCCTCATCAGTTGCACTGGTTTTCCCGCGTTGGGTTTTTCTGAGGACAATTGTCCAAAAATAATTGTGTCAATTTTATTGTGTGTTAGTATTTTCTTAGTTTCCAACATTTTATTTCCACAACATTTTATTTGTAAAGTAATTGCAGTGTGAATTATTCATTGTTTGTCGTAGCAAATAAACTGCTTAATAATTAACCAATTAGAAGAATAATTTCTAGTTGTTGCATTTCAAGCGAATTTTCACATAGAACATTTTGGATACTACCACCCAAATGGAGGTTACATCTGATTTGCTTTTAATAGGTTAGGCCCCTATTAGTTTCATTAGATTAAAAACCTCTTATGTTTAGTTAGATTAAGAGACTACCCACACAAAACGATGTCATGAGAGAAATGCACAAGAAAATCACAAAAGGTACACCAAATGTGGGTAGCTTGAAGCCACCATTGTACATGAGCCTTGTTACCCACCAAAATGTGGGTAACCCATAGGAGGAATTTTTCTCCTCCTTGGACTGCCAGCCATCTAGCAGCTGCATTGATCAGCACTTGACATGATGGCATGGAGCCTCCACATATATGCCACCTCATTAGGGCTTTACTTGGTCTTTGGATTGATGAGGAGATGTCAGCTTGGAGAGCTACACTTCCACAACTGAGGAGATCTAGGAGGTTTCAAACCCTACAACCAAGGCTTTCATTGTACATTTTGAGGGACAGCTACACTTGAAGCCATTTGGAGGCCAGATGTTGGAGTTTTGACATGTTCTCATCCTTTTTGATGGAGACATCCTACTTTTTGGAGAATTTTCTTGTAGATTATACACATTGGGCTTGACCATTGTATTGTTGACTCTGTCATGTGGAGAAAATTAGTTCTTTACTCATACCTAAGATAGATCTTATTTTTTCCTTAGATATTATTATTTTATTGTAGATTGAGATAGAGCTCAAACCTATACAAGGGTTTGCTCTCTTCATTATTTCTCATGGTTGGATTAGTGAGGAGTCTCTCCTCTTGGATCTTTGTTGAATATCCTTTTTTGGAGGCTTAATGGAAAGTCCAAGGGTTCTTGCTTATCATATGTGAAGCTCTATCATGTTTCTAATTGTTTTTAGTGAATGCTAGGAATTGCTTGCAAAAACCTTGCAATGAGAAACCATAAAAATGAGGCTATTTACCACATTTGAAAGGTTTTAATGTGAAAGGTTTTTTCTTATTAATACCCGCCAATTTCATATTTCTGAATGTGTTGTCTTCCATCTATCATCTTATTAAGAGTTGTTGTTGGATCAATACTTCACTGTAGGACTCACTTTAATAACATTGTTTTGAGTGTGGCGCCTTTAAGGACCCCTCCAAGTACATTTCTTGATCATTTAACAGGTTAAGATGTATTGTGGCATGTATAGCAGCTCTATGTGTTTTAAATTTTCATGAATTACTGTCTTGACTTGGCCTCTTCACTCCATTGGCCCAAAATTAGATAGGCACTAGTTCCTTATCATCTGTCACCCCTTTTATTCTTATTATACTACCAAAAAGACAATAGCATTGTTTTGCTAGAGCTATCTCTCCACGTCACCATTGAGCTTCATCATTATAGATTTAGTAATTCAAATCCCGAGGGATACCCCCCCTTGAATTGGAGAAGAGCCAAACCAAACTGAGAGGATAGATTTTTTCTTAGGTGACAATGGTGATTGTCCTAGAAGTTCCCCCTTGGGTTGCACCTGGTGGATTAGGTATTTTATCAATAGGTGTGAGTTGGGGAGGTAATAGATGATAACACTACACATGTATATTTGTGGATTCTCTAAATATTTTCCACTAGGTGTTTATTGAGAAGTTAATTTTATATGTCACAAGTGGTCATCGTCGTGCAATTAAAAATAACAGAAAACTAACCAACAAAACAAAATTTGACTAATTTTTAGACTTGCAGCCAAACAATACAAAAAGACATAATGATACAGACAGAAAAATGCCAAGGAACCTTAAATGAAGCAATATGTCAATGGATCTACCATTGTTAGAAACAACAATTTAAGAATATTTTGTATAAAATAAAGACAATTTATGAATCCAATGGTCACTTCCGATGTTGTGCTTAAAGTAGAAGTGTGAAAGCCAATCAGGAACTGGAAGTCAAGAACAAAAACTATTCCAACAAATTATGAGAGGATTTATTGTACTATTTTTGTAATAATAATGAAATTAAGGATCTTACTAATAAATTAAAGATCATGTGATTCCATCATTCCAAGTATATCACCTGTATGTGTGCATTTGAGATCATGATGACTAATGACTAGTTGTTGGTTAGGCTTTAAAAAACAAATTAGCTCCAATACAATTAACAAAGAGCTAGCTAATTCCTTCATTGTTGCATTTAAACCATTATATTGTGCATATGATGCATTTAGCTTATTTGTTCTTAGACATGAAGGATGAGAAAGGATATATTTTTCTCTTCTTTGAAAGTAAGGTCTTTAATTACCAACCATAGAATAAACTAAGAAAATGCAACTTTTAGGACACTTATATTAATATACATACTTTTTCCTTGGTGTCATCAGAACGTTGAGTAAGCCTTGCTGCAATTTCCTCGGTCTCTGGAGGAAAATACTTCAAGTGGTAAATTTTCCCTGTAATAGGATCGAGCCTCCTTCCAACAACTCTTTCAATAAGGATTTCCTCAGGGACCTGCAAATGAACATGCCAAGAACTTGTAATCCAAAAAAAGAAAATGATATTATAGAGTGGGAGAGACTGCAACTCAAAAGAAAAGTTTCAAATTTCTAACTATCCTTGCTCAAAAATGCATTTTATGAAGTAATCTTTCAACATTCAACAAATCTGGATGCATTATTGATGACAATGATAGAATGCATATGTAAAATAGTATTTAGCATAAAGTGAGAAATAATTCATTAATCAAATGAAAGTGAAAAAATGAGGGATGTAACGATTGAAAGATTATCTAAAACATCCCTATATGCATTATTCTTGGTAAGAATAAAAAATGGTTCAAATTAGAAATAAGTCAATTCATTCGAAAAGCAAACAAGGTTGAATGAATGTTATGATAGTGTGACTTCGAAATTTAAAAATAAATCAATGAAGGACCTGTCACCCATCTAAGTGGGTAACCCCTAGGAGAAAAAAATTATCCTATTTGTTCAGCTTGCTAGCTAGCAGCCCTATGATGATTCACAAATAGCTAGCCTCAAAGACCTTCCATCCATGCTCCAGTCAGTTTTTTATTTCATCTAGCTTACTCATTAGATGATGGTGGGACATCTGTTATAAAGTACATTAACTATTCGTAATCAAGTGCTTTCATTTAATGTCTGAGGGCATTGTAGTGTAGATTATGGGTTGAATTGGACGATAGACCACTTTTGGTTGTATTCTTGTTCCCGTTCTTCACCTTGGTGGTTATCCCTTTCCCCTAGTCCAATGTGACATTCCTTAGGCCTTTATTTCCACTATCCAAGAGGAGCAAAAATAGGAGGCACTAATTGATTTGTGTGTCCATGGTAATCCATACTTAACACTTTCCATTTGTCCCCTATATCCACATCCCATCTTCACGTTGACTGCTATCTGTCACCAATATTGGTTTATAGTTGTTAATTGAAGTTAGAGATGGAAGGGTTCTACTAAATTTAGAAGTGCGCTAAATTTGGCAAAAACCCACAAGTGAAGCTAAGGCATAGTTATAATTTCTCTTAGTTTTGACTTAAGAAAATTCTCTAATTTTCCTATAGTCAAAAATAGCAAATCAAACTCAGCAATGAATTGAGATTTAATCTCAATGTGACTTGATTTTAGTGAGGCAGTTTGACTTGAGTTTAGTGAGGCAGTTTGACTTGAGTTCAAGGAGCCAGTTTGATTGAGTTGAGGAGCTAGTTTGATTCTATAAAGAGGAAGGGCGTAGACTTGGTAATCACGTGATTATGCACTAGAGAAACGTGTGCTTGAGCTCGGTAAAGGATTTTCCATTTCAGTGCGTGAAGGTAGAGAAAGAGGCTGAATAGCCTCAAGAGATTTCTAGAACCAGAGCACATCACTTCTAGGGCCAATTTGGCTTGCGTAGAGAGGTAGTCTTAGCCTGTACAGTCCGTACGACTGCGCATGAGAGATGTCGAGTTGATCAACAGTGCACAAATCAGGGTGTTGAGGATCGGTAAATTGTGAGGGAATTTTTTCCCAGTACATTGTAATCAATTTCTGAGATTTTGTTGAGCAGATCAATAAAAGCATACAAGTTGGCAGGTTTTCCCTTGTTGGGGTTTCCTGGGTAAATTCTGGTGTATTGTTTATTATGTACTTGTGTTTTTGGGATTTTGTTTTCCGCTGCTATTATTTGTTAGAATACTTATTATATTTAGTAAAAGAGTTTGGAGTTCAGTTTTCGTTTTCCTCATCTCAATTTTTTTAATTAAATTACAACTGTGTATTAGAAAGTTAACATGGTACCAGAATGGGTCTTTGATTGAAGACCAAAAAGCGTGAATTTTCCTTAGGAGCAAGTGAAAGACGCAAGAAAGGGGGCACAATTCACTTTAGGGTTGCGCAAGGGTTTTTAGCTGCATGACCAAGGTATAATTTGTGGAGGGGTTTTTCAAGCACTCTCTGCGCAAGGGTTTCTAAGAAATTCGAATTTGCAAAATGGCGTATTTGGGGCTGATATTTGCGGGCTACCTTCTAGGGGCCTCAAATTTTTGTTCTTGGAAGAAGAGGAATTTAGTGCTAGAGGAGCAAGGAGTGTGGGATTTTGTGGGCAGTCCACTAGCCCAACCACAAGACCCTCAATATCTAGCCTAGAATAATAAGGATGCAAAGGCCAGAAGAATAATCCTTGAAGGAGTCAAGGATCACATCATACCTCACCTTTCCAGGAAGAAGACAGCTCAAGCTATGTGGATAGTTATCATAGGGTCGTACCAGAGTTCGAATGAGGCCGAGAAGTTGGTACTTAGAGATAAAATCAAAAATATCAAGATGACCAAGTTCGAGTCTGTGATTTCATACCTTACGAGATTCACCCAAGTGAGGGACGAGTTAGCTGGAGTTGAGGAGACAGTTTCGGACAGAGACCTTGTTATTTTTGCACTATTAGGCTTTCCAAAGTCATGGGAAAACTTCATTGATGTAGTGAGTGGCATAGAAAAGCTTCTAGATTGGGAGCAAATATAGAGTGATCGCATGCAAGAGGATATCTAGAAACAAGCTAAATCTAGGTCTCATGTGAATATTGAGGAAAAGGAAAAAAATTCCCTAGCTGGCAAAGGGGGCAAGGCCGAGGGAAAAAAAATCCAGGAGGGGTCCAATCCAATTCAGGAGGCAAGAAGAAGAAAGATCTCAAAAAAATGAAGTGCTTCTCTTGTTAGTAGTTTGGGCACTACTCCATCAAGTGTCCAAACAAGAAGAAGGAATCCAAGAAGGATCATGTGGCAGCATCAACAAAGATGGAGAAGTTCACTTCCTAGTTTGAGGAGGAGTTTTCTCTCATAGCTTACATGGCAAGCTCAGTGGTCAACAATGTGGTATATTGACAGTGGAGCGTCCATCCATATGACCGGGAACAAGAGTTATTTTAGCTAGTTGACAGAGAAGGATACACAGTTTCATATAGAGATGGGAGATGATGGCAGGTGCCTAGCATAGGGTGTGGGTAAAATCAAGTTTGAGAGGGAGTCTGGGAATCCTCCCTACCTTAGAGATAACATCCATGTCCCAAGGTCAAAGAAAAACCTTGTTTCAGTCTTGTTACCCACCAAAACTGGGTACCCCTAGGAAATCTTTTCTCCTATCCATCTTCTTCCAGAAGACAACCAACAACCCCTGACAACCACCTTGTAGTCGATGTGATGTGCCACTTTATCTCCGGTACTTGCATTAGTTGTATTTTTTCACCCATTTGTCAAGAGCACATGTTAGAAGGTGGGAAGTCTGACCCAAAAGGTATGTTTTTCATTGTGCAATCAGGTGCTTATGCTTGTTTTTCATTTGGGTAAATTTGACATGGATTATTGGGTAACTTGGAAGAGGGGAAGGATTTGACCGTGGTTTTGTTCCCTCGCCTTAAATGGGGGGTTAATCTTCAATCCTAGTCCTGTGGGATCTCCTCTATTGGGTTATGGATTTAGGAAGGGCGCTACTTGGGAAACCCAAATTTTGGTAGCATGGTCTCGTTTTTCCATTCCATATTTATCACTTCCCTCTACACATTATGAGTCGTATTCACTACTTCCCTTCTCTGGGTCCACAGAGGTCTAGCACACCCTATTAGTTTTGTAGCATCGAACGTGTGTTCTAGTCTCAACTTTGGTCAGAGAAGCTAATGAACACAGGATCTCCAAAACCCATAAAAATTTTCAGGAGAAAATGCCTAGAGATGGCTCAATTAAGTTAATTGATTAATAATTAAATATTTCCTAAGTCTAACTTAGAAAAAGTGATTAATTAACAAAATTAATTGAGAAAGGTGATAATTCTCTAGAAATTCACATGGATTGAGTTAGAGATGATCTTAGTCGTCGATGGGGATCTAATCATGGTCGTTGGTTCACCAACGAGAGATTATAAGAGCAACTCGATGGGTAGATGGAGGACACATTTGTGAGTTTGAGTTCCTTGGCAGATCGAGCTACCCAGTTGTAGAGATCGGGCAAGAGAGAGAAATTCGAGCTAGAAGGGACACAGAGATAGAGAGAGAGCAAATACAGTGATTCTAGATGAGTTTCCTATTCTAGAGAGGTAGCAGTAGAGAGGTTGAGTTATTCCACTAGAGGTTGTGCAGGGACTGTACAGGTAGCTTTAGAGGTAGTTCGATTTTCCTGAGGAGGAGGTTGATTAAGGTGCCAGAGGCTCGGATAATTTTCTAGAGGGTCAAAGGATCACTTCCAGCAACAACAATAGGAAATACGTCTGATTCAGAGGCAGTTCTGGGCAGTGCGAGTTATAGGTTGCGCAGAGGTATTCGGGGGCCAGTTTTTGAGCAGCAGTTAGTTGCACAATTGCTTGTAGAGAAGGAGAAAATTTCCTTAAAAATTTTGGCTGGATTATTTTTCTTAGGATTCTCAGTTTGGCATCCAGATTGTACTCAAAAATTTCACTACTGCATAATAATAATAAAACCCTCATCTGTTGCACCGGTTTTCCCACATTGGGTTTTTCTAGGGACATTTGTCCAAAAATCATTGTGTCAATTTTATTGTGCGTGCTTTGTATTTCTCAGTTCCAATTACTTTCTGTGCCGTATTTTATTTTTGGTGAAAATTGCAGTTGTGATTTTATTCGTTGTTTGTTGTAGCAAATAAACTACACACAATAGTATTCAGTTAGAAAAATGATTTCCAACTGCAGCAATAGAGTTGAAAGTTTCACATGGTATCAGAGTAGTGATGAAGACAGGTCAAGAGCTCAGAAGCGAGGAGGATATTTGTGCAGGTTCAGAGGGAGTTCTGCAGCACAACTTCCAGATCTGCGCAGAGGGCCAACCAAGCAATTCGAATTGTTGGGCAAGGGTTCAATTCCAGTTGCAAGTGCAAGAAAAGTTCGAAGAAGCCAGTAGTCGTTCCAGCAGGAAGTGGTGTTGCCGAGAAGTAGCATATCAGTATTTTTGTTGAGCAGATATGGGTGCAGTTGATTTTGCAGCAGTTTTTGCACTAGCAGAATCAGCATCTGGTGGAAGAGAAATAACACACACAAAGGAATTTCTTATGTTGATTTTGGGTAACATCGGATGTGCTCTAGACTTGAAAATTGGTAGAGAGGCTAAGGCACATGAGATCTCCAAGACTCATAAATTGTTTGGAGAAATTCCACCCGAATGAAGAGATATTAAAATAATTAATATTTTTAATGAGTTTCTAAGTCTAAACTTAGGAAAATTAGAATATTAATGTGTATTAATATAATATGGGTGAGAAAGTTCTAAGTGACGAGGATCGAGCCAGTTCTAATCTTAGCTGTTGATTAGGGACTTAATCTTGGCCATTGATTCGTCAATAGGAAAAGGATAAGAGGAGGCTTAAGTGTCAGTTGGAGACACACTTACGAGATCAAAGAGTTTGATTTTTATTAGGGCAAGGATTGTTGAGAAAATCAAACAAGTGATCAATTGCAGCAGAGGGGTAGGGATAATTGAGGTCAGAGGATCTTCTCTGGGACCTCGAATACACAAAAGAGAGAGGCAGAAAGACACCAGAGGAGGTAGCGCAGACCCTGTGAGGCTGACACTGGTCTAGGAAGGGCCCACGCATTTCCAGTGAAAGGGAAGAGCCACCCTCCAGCAAAAATCTGAATTCAACTTGGGGAGCAACAGAATCAACCAGAAAGGCTGACGTCAGAGCTTCAGGAGGCAAAGGAGGCAACGCAGTGCTGACACAGTGTCCCAGTGTGCTCCACGCAACTACTGCGAATGGGCAGCGCAGTTGTAGCCAGGGACAGTTAGTCCAGTTGCCGGAACGGAGAGGTTTTGCCAAGTGAAGTGAGGTAATCTCACTTAGGTTTTTGCCAGTATAATTGTTATCTCTATAACTGGATAGCCGAGAGAGCATCCAGAGTGTATTCAGAACTACTGCTTAATAATAAAACCCTCAGAACTGTTGCACTGGTTTTCCTACATTAGGTTTTTCCAGGGACGATTGTCGAAAAAAAACGGTGTCCCTTGTGTTATTGTCTCTGTTTATTTCAGTGCATGATCTGTATATTTGTGAAGGTTGCAATAGTGTTTACTTCAATGTTTATGCAATTAAATAACTTGTTAATGTAAAGAACAAGTAGGAAATTGTAAACCAGTCATTGCAGTAGGGGTTTCTAATGTGTTAGATTCAGGAATTTTCACATGGTATCAGAGCATTGCAAATCATAGGATACTGAAGCCATCACCCGGGAGATCCAGCAAATCTGCTACAGAGAGGCAGTTGTCCCGAGTGACAATGTTGTTCCAAAGCGAGAGAACGCAGAGGAAGGGTGACGCAGAGGCTCACGCAATGCCTGTGTCAGCTTTCTGAGCCAGGTGAGGGTGACGCAGTAGCTGGGAGAAGCCCATGCAGTAACTGCGTCAACTCTCTAGGCCAGCGCAGAAGTAGACGGGCAGATTAGGCTCACGTAGAGCCACGTCATCTTCCTGAGCCTGGAAGGAGTGATGCAGTGGCCAGGAGGAGCTGATCTAGCTCACGCAGTGACTGCGCAAAGCCTGAGGAGCTCAGATTCTTCAGTTGCTGGGGTAGAGGGAGCAGTGCAGATCGAATCTAAGGTGCTGGTGGACGTTGTTGTTGCTAGTGCAGAACAGTGCCTGAGGAGACTGAACCAGGGTAGAGGGAGTCACTGCCTTGACATATTTCTAGCCAAAGAAATCTAGATTCAGGTTGCAGCAGCAAAGAAGGATTGGAGAGGAGTGATTCGACATTTGGTCGGAGGATTTCCGTGAAGGAAATCAGGACTCAGAGATTGTCTAAAGGAGCTTGGTCCTTAGAGGATTTCTAGAGCCAAATAAATCTAGATCCGAGTTTTGCTGGGGCAGTAGCAAAAGAGGGAGAAGAGAACCAGTTCGTCATTCGACATTTGGCAAAGATGGTAGCTACATCTCTAGGAGGGAGGTGGGCAGATTTAGAGTTGTAGTTCAAAAGAGCTACAGACAGGGGCAGGATCCTTGAGATGCCCAAATATTGGATCACATCCGGCTACGGGAGCCCTTAAAGACAGTAGCATGATGACAGGTGTCGAGTGGAGCAAGGTGTGATGGAGCAACAAGGCAGTCCTAGACTGTAGAAGTCTATAGCAGCGCAATCGAGGTTGCAGTAGTGCGAGAGGCATAGAAGAGGCTGCAGCAGCGTAGTAGCAGCAGAGGGGGCACAGGATAGCAGTAGAGGTAACTTCAACATCATGAGGCTTCCAGACTAACCAGGATGTCAGCGTTTGGGTGAAGTCAATTACTTACTTCTCGGTAACTGAGTTGCAGTGCAGCAATTAGCAGTGGCAGTGCTATGGGCAGCATGATGCAGCATTTTGGGAGGGAGCTACAGTACAGATGTAGCAGTGGCAGTGACAGTCTCATGGGCAGCAGTGCAGTGGATGTGGGGCAGCAAGCCAAGCATCAGCACAGAGGACCGACACGGAGGATCAGTGTGATGCTCTATGGTGAAGCATTGTTAGAGCACATTCCTCGCTAAGAGGGATTTTTGATTTTGGGTAGCATCATATGTGCTCTAGCCTTGCAAATTGGTGGAGAGGCTATGGCACATGAGATCTCCAAGACCCAGAAATCGTTTGGAGAAATTCCACCCGGATGAAGAGATATTAAAATAATTAATATTTTTAATGAGTTCCTAAGTCTAAACTTAGGAAAATTAAAATATTAATGTGTATTAATATAATATGGGTGAGAAAGTTCTAAGTGACAAGGATCGAGCCAGTTCTAATCTTAGCCGTTGATTAGGGACTTAATCTCGATCGTTGATTCGTCAATAGAGCAAGTATAAGAGGAGGCTTGAGGGTCAGTTGGAGACACACTTGTGAGATCAAAGAGTTCAATTTTTCTAGGGCGAGGTTTGCTGAGAAAATCGAACAAGTGATCTGTTGCAACAGAGGGGCAGGGATTGTTGAGGTCAGAGGATCTTCTCTGGACCTCAAATACACAGTAGAGAGAGGTAGAAAAACGCCAGAGGAGGCAGCGTAGACCCTGTGAGGCTGACGCTGGGCCAGGAAGGGCCCACACATTTCTAGCGAAAGGGAAGAGCCACCCTCCAGCAGAAATCTGAATTCGGCCTGGGGAGTAGCAGAATCAACCAGAAAGGTTGACGTCATAGCTTCAGGAGGCAGAGGAGGAAACACAGTGCTGACACAGTGTCCCAGTGTGCTCCACACAGGCCCACGCAACTACTGTGAAGAAACGGCACAGTTGTAGTCGGGGACAGTCAGTCCAATTGTCGTAATGGAGAGATTTTGCAAGGTGAAGTGAGGTAATCTCACTTAGGTTTCTACCAGTATATTTGTTATCTCTGTAACTGGATAACCGAGAGGGTATCCAGAGTGTATTTAGAACTATTGCTTAATAATAAAACCCTCAGAGTTGTTGCACCGATTTTCCCGCATTGGGTTTTCCCGAGGTTGATTGTCCAAAAATACGGTGTCCCTTGTGTTATTGTCTCTGTTTATTTCAGTGCATCACCTGTATATTTATGAAGGCTGCAATAGTGTTTACTTCGATGTTTATGCAATTAAATAAATTGTTAATGTAAAGAACAAGCAGGAGATTGTAAACCAGTAATTACAGTAGGGGTTTCTGATGTGTTAGATTCAGGAATTTTCACATCTTAGAGTGTTTCCAGATTCATTTTTATGGGGGAAATTTGTGATTTCCGGTTGCAAGAAGCAATAGAAGCTAACAAAACTGCACATTCCAAGAAGGCGTGCGAGTAGCAGAGCAGGCAACCAAGTAGGAAAGGGAGGAGATTCCTGTTTATTTTCGTAGTTGTGAGTTTTGCAGAAAATTGCCTCAGCAAGACTTCGACATCAAGATAGGCTAGATGGAGCCTCAAATTATTCTATCTGGAAATCAAAAATGTCTTTCCTACTAGATGATCAAGGTCTAAAGACGTATGCAGAGAGAGTTGTAGTTGTACCTACTATTAAAATTGGCAACTAGGGCCAAATTCCACTTTGGACAGCTCCTTTGGGGAAGATAATTATGGCATTGAATTCCTTTTTTCGAGTGGACCAAAATCGACCTAAAGATCATAAAATTTGGTTAAGGAGAAGTATGATTTTCAATTTATGTTTCTCTCATGTAAAATTTACATGGTCAGTCTCACTTATATGTCGCCTCAATAAGCCCAATAGTCATGTCCCTTGACCCCAACGAATTGTATATATTAAGGTCTGCTCTCCCTCATTTTACAACAAGAAAAGGGCCTCATTATGTTTGAAACAACTGAATTAGAGGAGCCAGAAGGACTACTTGTTTTGGGTTTCTCTTTCATATCAAGGCTAAGATTATCTGATGGACAATAGCAGCAATTAAGGGAATTTTGAGCCATGTGTATGGGTCTATTTGCTATTACAGGACCACATTCAAATACAGTATATGAGGCCGAGTTTATATGTAGTCTTTGGGATGTGTTGTCGCACAGATTGTCACGACAATGCTCAGACCGGGGGTTGTCACTCTGATCCCCGATCTCTCCGTTTAAGCCTGTCTCCCGCGGCTAAGGGGGGTAGACCCTATAGGAAAATGGATGACCAACTATGAGTCAGTTGGTTTGGGAGACACGAAAGGAAGCCAGCACTAAATAGATTTTATTGAATTAATGGACCAGTGCCTTGTGGAGTTAATGTTTAAATGATTAATTATCAGATGCTGTAGAAATATAAACCATGTAGAGCAATCATTTATCATCAAATAACTCAAACAAAGATTAATTTTTATTAAATGCGAGAAAATGCTTAAATGATACTCCAACAAAAAAAAGCTTCGAAAGATAAAGTTCGATACACAACCACGTAATTTTAAACGCTAACCAGATATCACATTCATAATCATTCAAGCATCCTAAACCACATAAAAATGATAAACATTAATTCCTCATCAAAATTTTAATCTCAGCAGAAAAGATAAAACGTGATAGATCCCTGAGCCAAGACTGAATCTGGCAAAATATTTTTTCAAAATATTTTTATATTTTTCAGATAAAGCAAAATTTTAAAGCTAAATGAAACTTTTAAATAAAAAATCTAGATGACATTAAATCAAAATCTAAACTGTAGAAAAATGATTTTTTAAAGTTTTAAAATTTTTATAAATTTTATTTTTTTTAAGCTTAAAATGAAACAAAGAAATAATATTTAATTTAAAACTATCTAAACAAAAACTAACATCTAACGAAATTTTTTATTTTTTTTATATTTAAATAAATTTAAAACTAAATCAAAATTAATCTAATGTATGAAAACAAAACAAAGCCTAAATAAATAAATAAAAACTTAGGTCTACAGTCAAAAATCGAAAATAAAAAATCGAATTTTTTTTTTTATTTTAATTTTCTATATACCTAAATCAGATCAAACAAAAAGACTTACGTTATAAAATAAAATGACGACAAAAACTAAACTAAAGCTGCCTTACTGCTCAACGCAAAGAGGAAAACCTGGCCCGTAATAAAAAACGTGATTTAGTGCGGTTTGCAGATTCTTTGGACGGCGGATGGAGAATGCTCTTCGAGTTTGCAGCTTCCAGCAATTTTTAATGGCGCAGGTCTTGAAGAAATAACCCAGCGCCCATGAGAAGAACCCTGAATCATATTGAAAACTAAAAAATTTACCTGACGCCCACGCTATAACAATTACCTGGCCCGTGCCTAAATTTTTTTTTTTTTAGACTACTCTGTGTACAGGTGACATGCATTTAAAAAAACGATCTGCAGTTGTCCGTTTGCAGGTGCGTGGAACTGGAAGGCGAATTGTGTTTTGCAGATCGACCGTGGGTAACTTGACGGCAGCAGACGCGTTTTGCAGATAGAGGCGTGGGAAATCGAACAACAGGCAGTGTATTGGATTATGAAGAAAATACGCAGCTTCAAGCAGCAATGGAGATCACGTGAGGGAGAGAGGATTGACGCAGGCTTAGTGGCTTGCTGAGAAAGGCGTGTGCAGGATCAGTGGAAAAGAATCAATGGACTGTGGTTTTGAGAAACAGATTCGCCTGAGGGAAATATGCAAAATGACTGCGTAAGGGAGAAAAACACGCAGATCTGGGCATTCAACGGTGGAATGTGAGTGTGGGCTGCTGTCGTTGTGAAGAGTTGCGTGATGGCAGCGGAAAGAGGAGAAAACGCAGGGCAGAAACAAAGACTGCGTGCTGGGCAAGAGGGAGAACGCAGGAAAAGGCCACGATCCTCTTCATAGATGGATTCGTTTGCAGGTGTAAGGGAATGCAGCGCTTTATTTGCAGCAGCGAACAGGCAGTTGGCCAAGCGGCAAGGGCTTTGCCCAGGCCACAAAAGTTTTTCGAGAAATTTCTTCCTGCAATACAATCAAAAACCCTCCAAATCTGAAAACAACTGATATTTGAAACCCTTGGACAGCAAAATAGTGTAGATGAACCTCAGAAATCTTCAGAAATCTTGCAACCTGGAATGGAAAATCACCCAAAAATAATATGTGCATAAGACAAAATTAAAACCCTAGATTAGCTAAACAACATTTACAACTTTTGACTCTTAAACAGCCAGATTTATCAATAATCATCAGTAATTTTATCAAAATTCCAGATTCACTATGAAAAACTTCAGAAATCTCTCATGCAATTCAGAAAAATAAACTAAATGATAAACCCAGGATCAAAACTAGCTGGGCTCTGCAAGAAAATGCTTGCGGGAGTTGGCTGGTTCAGCCGAGAACTTCCCCAAACGCCCACTGATCTTCTTCAATAAGGGTTTCCTGCACAGCTCACTTCAACCATCAATAAAGAGAGAAAAAGCAGTACTAGATCTCAAAAGCAATGGAGATACCTGCCATTACTTCAGAAATTCTAATACCATTCAAACCCTAGCAAGTGAACAAGATACCTGTGCTCAACAATACTCTACAATAAGCTGTTACTAATGGCTGAAAATTAAAATATGCAGAAAATAAAATAGCTCACAGCACTTCAAGAGAGTAACACCAGCGAGATTTCAACCCCAAAGTCTTTCTTTATTAGCACCAGAAAAAGTTTACAAGAGAGCTTCTTCAGCACAGAACTCATAGATCGAATCTGATCTCAAATGACCCCTAGCACCCTATTTAAAGGAAAAATTCCCAACGGCTAGTTCGAGTGATCCACGTCAAAATGATCTCGACCGTCGATGAGGATCAAGACATCTCTTAATCTCATCCGTCGAATTTTTTAATGCATTAAAAATTGAAATTCTGCATTTATTTACTCAAAAATATTATTATTTTATTATTTTTAGGTTTTTACTTTATTTTATTATTATTTTTTTATTTTTATTTAAATTTTTATTTATTTTTTTAATTTATTTTATAAATTTTATTATTTTTTATTTTTTAAAATTTTTTTTTTTCAGTTATTTTTTTAATTTTTTAATTTTTAATTTATTTTCAAATGGATCCTCGAACTTAGCCTTTGGAAATATCACCTAGGACCTAGGACTTAGGACTTATGAGGGGATTAAAACATTTTCTAACCCTCAAGACACATGACTTTTACAATTTTACACCTCAAGGGGGAAAACCCATTTGACATAGACCCTCATAAACCACCCAGTTCTACGACACAACTATAATCTAGCAGATCAACATACTAGGATTCTCCTAAGATTCTAATGAAAAAATCCATTCTGGCTTTGGGGTTAGGCTAAAGGAAAACTCTGCCGATCATGGATCGGTGAGACAAAAAACCTTCCGGAACGTAGATTATCACTAGAAAATTAGGTCCACCTAGGCAATTTACATACATGACTCAACTCTGCTAAGATTATCTACAGTTCACATATGCAGACTGGGTTTACAACATAAATTGATCAAGTCGACGATGATTGTCGAATGGCACGGACACGTCAATCAAGCGTTATCCCTTTTGCGAAGAAAAAGGGGGGGTACTGCTATGGGAAGTTGACATGTAGTGGTCAACACCTGGCTCCACTCAGGGACATGTTGCTGCACTGTAGGAATGTGAGAATCCAGAATCTGCATCCACGCAACACACAATAAAACATAAGTAGCGTCCATCCAAAAATCATCATATAACGTTAAGCACAGGGAAAATATAAGCTCTTCATTTATTAACTATCTAGTAACATGAAAAGTAAATCTAATCCTAAAACAGAAATGAAAATGTTGAAAAAACAAGGAGTAAGGTTAGAAATACAATACAAAGGATGCCCCATGGCACCAGATTGGGAAGAATTGTGGGCGACTCTTCACCAATAGGAGATCAAGCAGTTGAGCAAGACGAGAAGTAGCAACAAAGGAGTCTGGATCAAGAAGGAAGAGGAAGAGGATGCAGCTCTAGCATTTGCAGGAAAGCAGGAGAAGAGGAAGAAGGACCTCTCCAAGGTCAAGTGCTGCCACTGTGGGGAACTGGGTCATTATGCGAACTAGTGTTCAAGGAAGAAGAACAAGGGAGAGGCGTCTGACTCTAAGGCAGCGCCAACGAAGGTGGAGAAGGAGGTCGAGGAGGATAACGAATGTGCCATGAGTGCTCATGTACCTCTAGAGAAGAGGTGGGGAGACATCAAGCTCTAGTCAGGAAGACTACAAGCGATGAGGGGCACGATCCTTGAGGTACCCAAACTCTTGGATCATACATGCCTACGGGAGCCCCGAAGTGAGGAGTAGCATGACTAGCGGACGTTCGTAGAAACGGATGCGGATGAAGCGGCGAAGAGTGTTATAGTGTAGGAGTTCCCGGGCAGCGCGAGGCTAGCAAGTTGCAACAGTGCGAGAGGCACGAAGAGTGTTGCACCAGTGCAGGATGGCACAGAGAGGTGTGAAACGGTGCGAGATGCAGGGAGTTGTTGCAGCAGCGCAGAGGTTAATAAACAGAGCACTTGTTAACGGCAAAGGGAGCTTCAGCATCGGGAAGCTCGGGAGTGTTTTTAGCCTGAAAAGGATGTCAGTAGTTGGGTGGATCAGTTACTTACTTCTTAGTAACTAAGTCGCAGTGCAGTAGCAGTTAGCAGTAGCACGGTGTAGCATGATGAGAGTGGGTTGCAGTGCCGATGAAGTGTTGGGAGAAAGTACCAGCAGCAGCAACATGAATACAGAGGGATTTGTCGAACGGATGTAGCAGTGGTAGTGGCAGGGCCATGGGCAGCAGTACAGGATGCAGCAGTGCAGTGGATGTTTGGCGGGGAGGCCTAGCATCAGCACAGGTACCGGTGCCAGATAATTAGAGTGATGCTCAGTGAGGAGTATTACTAGAACACAGTCCTCACTAAGAGGGAGTGTTGATTTGGGGTAGCATCGAATGTGCTCTAGCCATGAAAATTGGTGGAGAGGCTAAAGCACATGATATCTCCAAGACCCAAAAATAGTTTGGACAGATTGTACCCGGTTTGGGAGATATTAAAATAATTAATATTTTTAATGGATTTCCTAAGTCTAAACTTAGGGAAAATAAAATATTAATGGGTATTAATATAAAACTGGGTTAGAAGGTTCCAAAAGTCATGGATCAAGCCAAATATAATCTTAGCCATTGATTAGAGATTTAATATCGGTCGTTGAAGGACCAATAGAAAAAGTATAAGAGGAGGCTTGAGGGTCAGTTGGAAAAAACACCAGAGTGATCAGTCATTCGATTTGCTAGAGTGGGGTTGCTAAGCAAAGTCGAATCAGTGATCAGCAACGAGGGGCAGTGAGTTGGAAAGAAAGGTAGAGATAGTGCCAAGATACCAACGCAGAGGCAGAGAGCGAGACACAACAGCCAAAGCAGGCCACGCAGAGCCCAGTAGAGATAGCGCAGAGGCCAGAGGGCTTGCGTCATCCACACAGAGGACTCCAGGAGTGACGCAAAGGGTCCCAGAGGCTGCGCAGTGCCTCAAAGGGCTGACGTAGAGCAGCAGGAGGCTGACGCAATGCTTCAGAGTTGCTGGAGAGGGTTTCGTGGGACAGGTTTTCTGAATACCTGTTCCCGAATAGAGAGGTATTACTGCTAGTTGTTTTTCTCTGTCAGGTGAGTCAGTTTGGCACCCAATTATACTCAAGGAAATACTGCATAATAATAAACCCTCAGAATAGCTGCATCGGTTTTCCCGCATTGGGCTTTTCTAGGGACATTTGTCCAAAAATAACGGTGTCACTTGTGTGTTTGTTTTCTTTCAATTGTTCATCTGTAGATGTTGAGATTGTATTGTGTTTATTTCATTATTTATATGTTTTAAATAACTTGTTCAGAATTAACAAGTAGATGAAATAAACCAGAAGAATACAGATTAAATTTCTAACGGATAGACTTAGAAATTTCAACACTTCCCTGTCAGATTCTCCACTAGAGCCTTGAACTCTTTGAATCGACCAAAAATCTCATCCTTGGTTTTCAGAAAGTAGATCCAAGTCTCCCTAGAATGGTCATCGATGAAGGTGACAAAGTATTCAGCACCACTAAGAAATTTTGTGGACATCGGTCCACAGATGTTTGAGCGTATCAATCCTAGAACACTTTTAGCTCTATTATTACTTCTGTAAAATGTTACTTTGGCATACTTGCCTAGAGCGTACCCTCTACATACATCATCTCGTTCGGTACTTAGTTCTGGAACTCCTCATATTGTTTTCCTGAGAATTTTCAGAGCCCCATGGTGTAAGTGTCCCATCCTCCTATGCCATAGTTCATTCAAATCTTTATCCCCATTGCTGCATATCAATGCCATTGGAGATTCTAGCTGTAATCTATACATCCTGTTACTTCTGATTCCAATCCGGGCCTTCCTTTTCCAACTCGAGTGTTTGACATATACTTTCTCCTTAATGGAGAAAACGTCATAGCCCTTGTTTTGAAGTTGAGATATGGAGAGTAAGTTCATCCCCAATCTTGGCACATGTAGCACATTGGTTGCTCGAAGCCGCTCCCCTACTTCGATTTGAAAGACTACAGTACCTCTTCCTACGGGGGTACACTTTGCCTTATTTCCCATGGTGATCTGAAAATTCATCCTTTCTTCCTGATAATCTGAAAAGCATTCTCAAATTCATGTCATATGCCAAGAAGCTCCAATATCTATATACCAAACCTCAGAGGAGGCAGAGCTTGCTAGGCAAGCGACTTCTTCTTCCAATCTGGAAGTTAACATAGAATAATCGTGATCCATGTCCCTTGTGCTATCTTCTGGAAATCTGCGTAAGTTCCTTTAAGTTGATGCCTTTGCATCATGCTCTTGACCCATAGCCGATTCTTCTCTCCTGTTGCCAAATCTTTGCTCTGATACCATGTGAAAATTTCTAACCTGAAATTCTACTGCAGCTACTGATTTATTTCACCTACTTATTCTTCACAATAAGTTATTTACGAAATCCCTTCAGCAAATATTAAAATAAATTCTACTGCAGTTATCACATAATTACGCAAAGAAAATACATACACAAGAACCAATCACATCAACAGAATTTCTTTTGAACAATTGTCCCCAGAAAAAACCAATGTGGGAAAACCGGCGCAGTAGATGAGGGATTTATTAATCTCCAGCAATAATCACTTTTACAAGGAATGATTTTATAGAGAAACTGAGAGAAAACACATGAGACTTTCCCCTGGAAACTTTCTGACATCTTGGAGACCCTTCTCCCACTTCTGCATCATTTTTGTGTCACTCAGCATGGCTTTACGTCCCTCTGCGTCAGCCTGCGTGATGGTTGTGCCTCCTTTGCATTGTCTCTCAATGTCCCTACGTCACCTCCTCCTGAGTCACTGGCTGCTACTGATGCACTCCTCTTCCTCCACCCTGCAACTCTCCCTCTAAAATCGATCTCCTTCTCTTTGAGAACTGATTTTCCTTGAGATACTGAGTATCTGCTAGTGTGTCTCCAAATGATCCTCAAGTCTTCTCTTATACTTTTCTTGTTGATGAATCAACGACCGAGATTAAATCTCTAATCAACAGCTAAGATTAAAACAGACTTGATTCTCGTCTCTTAGAAGCTTCTCACCCTTATCTTTATTAATACCCATTAATATTTTAATTTTCCTAAGTTTAGACTTAGGAACCCATTAAAAATATTAATTATTTTAATAACTCCTTATCTGAGTGGAATTTGTCCAAACAATTTCTGGGTCTTGGAGATCTCATGTGCCTTAGTCTCTCCACCAAATTTCAAGGCTAGAGCACATCTGATGCTACCAAAAATCAACAGTCCATTACCTCAAATGGGGGGTTAATCCTCTACCCTAGTCTCATGGAATCTCCTCTAATGGCTACTAGCTCTAGGAGTGGCACTACATGGGAAACCCTAATTTTGGTTGCATGGTCCCGCTCCCCGATACCATATATTTCACTCCCCTCTGCTTATTACAAGACATTTTCACATTTTCCCTATCTGGGTCCACAAGGTGTTAGCCTCCCCTTCTCCTTTTCCACAACTTCGATCGGTCCTGGAATGATGCCCCGTAGGTCAATGCAGCTAAAAAGAAAGATAAAAGCATAATATGGCCGCATACAACAAGAAATGTACCACAAAATGCAAAAGATGGCAGGAACAATAAAATTTATCACGTTGGAAAAAACCAAACATGAGTTCTACCCCCTATCATTATGGCCATCACCCTCGTTCCTAGGGCCCCTATGAATGCCCACTGCATCATTAATGAACCCATGATCATAACCCCTAGTAGGAAATGAACTGCCCCACCTTAAGGGTGTAATCATTGCTACATCTTACACATCATGGTCTCATCCCCTTGAGCCCCAAGTAGTAAAATAAAATAAAAAATCAATAAAAGGAAAAAGGTACGTGTAGAAGGGTGGAAAAACAAAGGTCGGGGTAACTCATGTACCACGATTTCTCCATCCATTCTACACCCAAGGTGTGGGCCTCATTCATTACAACTACCTTTGTGCCATGGCAGTGGCTTGGAGCCTTCCCTTTTGTCCCCACTTTGTTCCATCATTATTTCACATGACACCTACCATTTGATGGATGTACCATGGACCTGTCACTCCCTTAGAGGTTAAAACCACCTAATAGGGTCCTTCATTAACCTCTCTTGTCGAGCAAGGTAATACTTGTACATTTTAAAGCCCACTTGGAAGGGCATGCCACTATGAAGTGTCCACTTCTGCACTTGATTAGCAAGTTTATTTACTCAATTGCACTAATGATTAATTATACTGGAAGGTGAAGAGACACATTGGATCTTATACAGGATTGCAGGTGGGTCTTCATCTTGGACTTGGTCTCCCTATATGGGGTCCAAGCCCTCCAGAGGGTCACAATGGCACTTGTAGGGTGAGTGTTGAAAGCCATGGGCCTCCACCATTGCAGAGCATTGATTGCCACACCAAGAGCCTCTTCTCTACCATACATTGTTTGTTCATTCCTCTGTCATAGAGAAATGATGATGCACTTGGACCACATTGCCCAGTCAACCACACATTGGCACCCGACATTTGGCAGCTGATCCAGAGCCCAGATGAGGTATTGTCTTATCCGGAGAGGCATGGGAGGCAATGTGTCATCCTCTAACCCTCACAAATAGATCAATGACTTGTTATGGAGCCACTTGGAGACCCATGAGACCATTGCTTGTGCCCCAAGCCCATTTGGGAGCACCACAGGATGTTTTGCTTGGAAATCAAGGGGCCACTCCCTTGATCATCATTTTGGAGCCCTCCTCTTCATCTTGGCACTTTGAGGACTCATTCGGGCCTTCCAACGACCCTCTTGCCTATTATTTTATCATTTTGGCTATCTTTGGATGGCTTATCTTTCACTTATTGAGCTATTTGGTGGGCTTGTCACCAAAAGACATGTTATTTGCACATTAAAGTATTATTAGGGGCTAGATTAGGAAAATTTGAACTTGACGAGCCTCATATAAATAGAAGAGGCCTCATTTTTTTTATCATCACTTGGATTTGGACCTATCCACTTGAGAAACCCGGACCAACAATTTTGGATGAATTTTTGGATGTTGGGATGCACTTTGACATTTGGAAAATTTCGCTATCTTTTCTTGGAGCTTCTTTTTGCAGTTGTTGATGGATAGATATATTCTCATTGTCTTGTAAGTAATCTTTGATGCTATATTTTACATGTTTGAATGTCTAATGTGTGGAATTTTAATTAATGATATTTAATGCGCCCTAATCTAATGCAAATTTATTAGAGCATTTAAATTATTGAAAGGATTGCATGCATTACTCATAGGCAATGATGAAAGAATGTTCCTAGAGGTCAATCTTGTATATTGCATACTTGAAACTTCACAAATATTGTCAACGAAGTATAAATTCTATTGTAGTTGTGAAGTTGCCTCCTTTAGGGCTAGCAAAGCTACATTAGGTCTCGTTGAAGAGTGAAATCATCAAAGCAATGTAATTCTTGACTCCATTATTCCCAAATAGGCAAGCACTGGTCTAGAATCCGTGGTGGTCATCTTCTTATTGACAAATCATTCTTCCCTCACCACTCTCTCTCTTTTCTTCATCCCTTTAAGCCTTAAGGCTAAGGGAGGCCTTCTAGGGTTTGGTGCAAAATTTTAGGGAGGAGGAATTTTTGGATTCCGTCTTGACAGGACTCTTCCTTAGTGTCTCCTCTAAACATCCACAAATTTTGAACGAATTCCGATGGTGGAATAGCAATTAAATTGATGCCCTAGCTATTGCACCAAGTGGGAACACTTGAAGCTGCCCTTCAACTTAGGTATTTCTTGAAGGTTTGTACTTTAATAGTGAATCATTCAAAACCTTTTCTCTTGACTACCTTGACCTTGGATGAGCCCTCATCCTATCAAATATCTCAACCCTAGGTCAAGGGGTTTTTCGTGGAAAGCCATCCTAGCTTCTCCCAAACCTCACACCTTAATTGAGTCTTTCCATTGAATGAGCCATCCTTGCCTCACTTTGAACCTTATAATAGACACATATATCACAAGTGAGGGTTACTGGGACTCCTCCAGTCAGTGAAAATCTAACAAGAGAAGGGGACAGGTTGTGGTCACAGTGGGCCTTTGTCCCAAACTATTGTTGTGTCTTCTAGCTCTAGCCTACATACTAAGCCTACTAGTTCTTGCAACAATAGAGCCTAAACATCAAGTAGATAGGGTTTGCCACAAAACCTATCAATTTGGTTGGCATACACTTCAATTACATCCATAAATTTTCTTGCCCTAGGTGTTTTCCCTAAGAGGGAAACCCCAGTTTTTTTGCCCTCAACTTAAGGACTTTCTTGAAGGTTGCATGAGCCTTGGCTTAGCTAATATACATCGTAAGAAACCTTTTCTCCTTGCCTTGGGCTTGAGTTACTCCAACACTCGTCAAATCAATCAAACCCTAGGTCTTGTGTCTCCGTTTCTAAGTATCTTTGTAGAAAGCGAATTGCTTCCTTATGAAGCCTTGAACCAAAATTGTGTATTTCTTGAAGACCTCCTAGTGAGATCATTTCATACTTTAACTCTAGAATACCTATTATAAGTGATCTCTTTCCTACCAGGACTGCTCCTATCAGTGAAAGTCCGTAAAGAGTAGGGGGTTTTCGCTGTGGTGACAGTGGGCCACTACCCCATTGTTGCTAATAGGTCTAGTTTATACCTTGTAGGGTGTAATATTCCTAATTAGCTATGGCTAATTGGAATATTTGATTTTTCTCAATTTTGCCTTCTATAGTTATTTATAAATACAAAGGTGAGGAAAAGGGGGACATAACTCACCTTTAGAATAAAGTCACTCCCTAGTAGCACAACGTTGTGACTTAAAGGGGAGCCAAGGGGGCCAAAGGACCATGCAAATATGGGGCCCACGCAGACACTTGGATGGACTGTGCAGATGGAAAGGAACATGTGGCAAGAGAGGGATTGCGTTGGAGGAGGTGGGCCTTGGGATTGAGAGAGGCCAACGCTATAAAGGAGAGGGGAGCCTCCTCATTTTGTCATTCGATTATGTGCATTTGAGCTAGTCACTTCGACTTAGAGCACGCTGGTTGTTTAGCTGGTCTGCAGCACTGTTTAGTGCATCGAGTGTCTCCGTTCGGAGATCTCACCCTTAGCCCCGGGGGACTTCGAGTGCCTGCTCGGGCAAGGTAGTTTTCAGCAGTCTTTTGAAAGAGGTTTGATCTTTGGAGCGAGGAGGAATTGAGCATTTTGGATAACTGCGCAGTCTTGAGAGGGACGCAGTTCTTTTGGCAGGAGTTCCGAATTGAGGGTTTGGCGGAGGGTTTGAGCTGGAAGATTGAGCAGGGGATCGGCCCTTGCATATTGGAGAATTTTGGCAGAGTTTCAGGTGGAGTTTTGGAGGATTCTATTTAGTGGCAGCGTAGAGCCTTGAGGGACAGCGTAGATCCCCAAGGGGGTGATTTTTGGGCGTCGGCTATTTAGAAAAGCTTTCTGGGTTTTTTTGGGTTTCTTGAGTAGAGTCTGATTCCAGAGTTTCAGCATTTTTTGAGGAAGGGAACAGCCCCAAATCCTCATTTGATTTCCAGTAGTGGCAGCAGCACGACAGTTCTCCAACAGCTTGGACACAGTTCAGAGAGAGGCCATTCTTTTGCGATTCTAAGTGTATTTCTTCACTTGCCTTGTGCAAGTTGAGGTGCTACCTGTCTGATCACCTCTTGTACTCTTTCCATTACTCAGTATAATAAAATGGCTTAGCATTTCTCTCTGCATTTCTTGAGTATCTGCTTCTATTACATGTTCACATTATTATATGTTGTACCCCTATTTTTTTTTTCTTTATCACTTTGAGTTTCCCGGTCACTATATCATTTGGACATGTTTGGTTGGAGTTGCTTGGGTTTGAGGGATATCCCGGAAACAGGATATTACATAGGGTTTCCCTCCCCAAGACCTACTGGATTTTGCAGCAACAGGGTGCTCCAAACTATGCCATGGAATTGTTTGTTCCATTAAGTATCATCATCAAAGTATAATATATATACAATGCACTAGAGTGCTCCTTCTCAAGAGCATTAATCAATGCATTACCATAGGCACAAACTCCACTATGGAACATGGACAAGGAGATAAGTGCTTTGTATAAATGTTTGCCTATTGCATCTAATATCAGTATAAGAAATAAATAGACATAAGAACTCTTCTACAAGAGCTATATCATGTCAATGCTAAAACCTCCACACAAACATGCAAGGAATGCTGCCATGAAGGAATGAACTAGCATTAAGCAAGCTGATCCAAAGGCATACCAATATTGCATCATAGCACCGAGGTGCATCATCATCATAAAGAAAGAAACATGAACCAAGACCATCAACCACGTGATTCATCGAGGACCACTATGCTAAATCATCCTCAAGAAAACATGTAAGGTACGCATCTCAATCCCTGCAAGTTGTCCCTGCAAAACCTGTCATGTGATAAGAATCGCAATTTACCACTCATGACAATATGAAGTAATGCTCCTCTCTTGGTACCCTTTCTATCATGCCAACTGCGGTGGGTGCTCCTCTAGTCATGCTGTCTTGGGTGCCTAAAGTTGATTAGATATCTTGCATATTATTACATCTCTATGATATTTCAACAACCTCAGTGAATTTATCTATCAACAAAGCTAAGAATAGAAGATCATCAAAATTCACTTCATGCAGAATCTATTGCATACACAAGGCATGGGAAATATAACAATGCAGCTATTTTATGGGTCTTCAACAGACTAGATACATTAATCATCCTGGACTCAGCAAGAAGGAAATTTTCTGTAGCATGCTCTTCAGAACATTGATGAAAGGACACAACTGAGTGGAGAACCCTTCACCTGTTCTAAGGGTTTGTTCTCTTCTGGTAGAGTGATTATCTGAGAATTACAAGCTCTAATTGATAACAAGGATTTTCCCGAAATGAATGGTGCTTTTCAGGGGGGCATTTGGAGAGACTGGCAATGGATTTACGACAATACTAGCTTTGATTACAAAAGCAAAAAATTGTCCTTCACATGCATAAGACCTCACTAGCCCATCCTAAATGAAAGACAGTTTTCTTCTTTGGTTGAGAAAGATGTTGCAATGTCCAGGAACTAATCATTTGCTCCAATGTTTCATGTCCAAGTATCGTCTATGTAAGTTGTTTTCAGATGCATGGTCTATATAAAGATAATCCATGTCAAAAAAAATTCCCCTATCATAGTATAATCAATTCATATTATAGTTGATAATGTTTAATAAACCACACGATTCAAATTATTAAAATAGATATCTAGGTGAAGAATAGACACCACATACATCCAACAAGAGAAAAATGTCTGGCCTGATCTCAAGCTTCTCAAGAACCTCTGCTTGTGATATGCTCCGTGGATATCCATCAAGTAGCCATCCCTTTTCTTGTGCATCTTGTTGTTCCAGACGATTCTTTACCATCTACAGTACCCTCAGATTATAATAAGAAAAACATCAATACAACAATTCAGAAAGAGTAAAACCTATGTCAAAGAGACTCGAATATTTATATTACCATTGTCACAATTTCATCTGGAACCAATAAGCCCTTTTCCATGTAGTCCTTGGCTTTTTCCCCATTTTCTGTCCCAGCTGCAACTTCTGATCTCAACAAGTCTCCAGTGGAAATATGTACTAAACCATACTGCAAAAATATCAAGGGACCTCAATTAGAGGTGATGCCTCAGAGAAAAGCATAACATGAAAAGGTTTTTCCTTAGATGGTATGAGAAATATCATTCTTAGTTGGAGAAACATAGCTGCACCTCATTTAAACATACAAGAAATAAGTATTCTTTCCATGAATCTTCAAAAGCATACACATTATGAGAACTAAATATTCATCAAATATACTATTAATAAAACAATTGATGCAAGAAAAATTGTCGATATTAATACAATTGACTAATATACCCCACTAATGAAATTTGTAAGATTAAATAGACGTTGCAATGTGCCTAACTAATATTATTTATCTAGCTTAGGTACATTACATGCCCTCCCATGTAAGGTTTATCCTCAAAGCACAAGGAAATGAGATAAAAAATCATCGAAGATCTATGCAACAGTAATGCATTATAGAAGCGTCAATACATCCTAAGTCAGCTCTTATTCAAACAATTGGTCAATAAGATTCTCGAATGGAATTTCTTTGATGATCTCATTCTTGAAATATTCAACATTCCCTTTCTAATGCTAGTGAGAATCACATAGAAAATGTATCATCCTCAATGCAAATGGTTATGTCTTTGAATTTGGATGAGAATGAAGATATCAAAACAATTATTATTTGTTTTACTAACTAGTTTGAGAAGAGAACTGCTAGATTCTTCACCAATTATCCATGCAATCTAGCTTTGGATGTGAGCAAAGACATACAACAATTATTATCTGTCTCACTGACTAGCTTGAGAAGAGAAAAGCTAGACACTCACAACTATCCATATCCTCAGGACCTCACTGTATATGTTCTCTGATGTTATGAAGAAAAGTTGAGGCCATATCTGACAGCAGGACCTATCTCAACAATGTTGATGAAGGTGGAGATCCAACCATAACATCAAAAGATAAGTTGATAAGCAACATATACCTTGACAAAGTTTTGGTCACTTCCTCCTACATCAGTGACAACTCCCAAAGGACCAAAGCAAGTTTCTTTGATGATCTTCTATTACCAATGGAATTTCAAGATCAAGATCTGTAGTGCATCACTATTGCTACATCATCCTCTCATTATTTTTCACATCCATGTCCTATATACAACTTTGTTCTGATTGTGAATCTATTTGCTAGTGCTCATGATTCAAGAAGCCCTTCATGTATGGGATGAATAATATGATGTGTTGTTGAATTGTAGAATTTTGAAACTCCAGAATTAGTCCTTTCTCTAGCTTCAAGGATGATTCCTTCCTAGACGAGACAGAATGTAACATGCCTAATTAATATTATTTATACTTGAACATCATTTATATTGGGACACGTCCCTTAGGAGAGTCATTAAAAATAAAATATGAAGTTCATTTTATTTACCTTCACATTTTTTGTATTTGTGATCATAAATATTTTTCTATAAATATAAGACATATTTTTCAAAATAAAGAAAATAGTTGAAACCAGATATTCATACTCTTCCAAATATTCAAACCAGTGATCCATCAAGTGTTTCTCCCCTATGGCCTTGGATACTAAGAAAGGTTGCAACAATGGGTGCTGATCACAACCGAGGAAAGACATCCCCCATTGAATTTTTTGTTTTTTCTTAGCTTTTGGAGTTACTCCAAAAGTGTTTACACCATGTTTAGGGGTGCTCCATGAGGTTTGGATACATGATGTATGACTTGCCCCTAAATGTCCATGATGAATTTGCAGATTGGAGATGGCTTACTCATGGTTTTTGGACCTCAATTGGGTTCTTGCATGAGTCTTCCTTAGGGCCTTGGAGATCTTCAGTCAATTTGGTGACATTCTGTTGAGAAATCTAGGGCATGAATAGTTAAGAGATTTCTCTGCTTGATAATTGCTTGCGATATACTTTTACTTCTTAGCTTATATTCTTTTCTTCGTTATGTTATTATTGTGTTCTTTTCATCAAGAGAATTACCAATATGCACAATAAAGGACAAATGACACAGTATGTAGCAGTGTTGCAGGAAACGTCCCCCCCCCCCCGGATCTAAACCCCGAAACGCGATCTGTATGGATGCGTGGGGGAAGCATCGGCCAAAACGCGCTTTGGAAAAACCAAAACGCATTTCAGACTGATAAACACGCTTCTTGGAAATTCCAGAAGCGTGTTTCGGTTTTTCCAAAGTGCGTTTCATACGGCGCTTCAGCCGTATGAAGCGTCGCGCTTCGGAGGGACGAAGCGTACGGATCGCGTACGATTCCGTACACACTTCCTCCATTTCCGCTGCGAGGCCAAAAAAACACTGTTTTTTATTTTATTTTTTATTTTTGTGTATATTGACTTGTTGGGGGTGGGTCCACCTTGGGTTAGGGTGAGGAATGAAGGGATTAAAGTGCCCATTCGTTTCTCATTTTCTCACTTTGAGTTTATGAGAGTTGGAGAAGAGAAGAGAGGAGAAGAGAGGAGAGCTTGGAGGAGTGAAGGAGGAGGAGCTTGGAGGACCTCTGTTAAAATTGGCAACTAGGGCCAAACTCCATGTGGGTCAACTTATTTATGGCAGCTGATATTTTTATTGGATCCCTCTCGTCGAGAGGTGTAGGATTGATCCTAAGATCATCCGATTCCAATAAGTATTTATGGAGATAAGAATTTATTTTGATTATGTAATTATTTATTATTATCAAGCCGACCAGCACTTGTGTAGGCTCTAGAAGCCCAAGCGTCATGTCTATTCAACCTATACATTTTTGGTATAAATAGATGAGGATTTTATGTCTTTTGGAGACACAATTCTTGAGTGATCTCCTCCTCTCCACGTCTTGGGTCTAGAGAAGGAGTGAGACACCAAGAGAAACATACGTTGGACATGAAGTTGCCACTATGATGCCCTAACTGCTGTAATGCCCTAGCCGCAGCCACAAGCTTATGAGGATGCACGCAGAGACCTTATACGCTGTTAATGCAGACCATTAATACGCAGATTAGGGAATACACTGATGTTGTACATTGATACGCAGATCTAGGAATACGCTATTCCTTACACGCAAGACTGTCTCATGTTAAATCTGCTTCGTTGTCATATAGCCGCAGCCATTATATGTTGATCATGAGGAGAACGCAATACATAAAGGTATAATACGCATATGGGAATAAACCACGCAGTCATATGTTACGCTAGTCAATACGCTGGGTAGCAACTCATAGAAATGAATACACGCGTCTAGGGTTACGCAGGGCATAAGATATATACGTTGGACATGAAGTTGTTCATGGTTACACGCAGTCTAGGGTTTCGCAGGGCACAAGATTAATACGCAGGTCATAAAGATCTATCCTCCACCTAGCCGCAGTAAGGGTAGGAACTTATACGCACAGCATGAAGACAAGACAGTCAACGTGATGCCATCCAGAATCATTACACGCGTCAACGTGAGGACATCCGGATTCAACGCAGTTAATGAAGAGTCCTTCATCGCAGCAATAGCTACATATACTCAGTCAATATACACACAGTGTCACTCAGTCTATATATATATACACGCAGTCAAATGTAGCCACAGTCTACACAGTCAATGTAATGCTCTCAATCTTTTATACGCAGGGCAGAGAAACCATACACGTTGGAAATTATGCAGGCTATGATGGATGAAAAAGGATATCAGTATATATATGTGCTCCTGCTAGCTCAGCAGTAATATCTCAGCATCAATTTAAGGATGAGCTTCTCAATCATTGTCACAACAATGATCTCTCAATTATCACTACAGTTTATATATAGTGTTTATGTAACATGATGAAACTATCATTATAATAATGAAGCCCTAAATGAAGTTATCTAACAAAGAGCACAGTGATTAGATTAAAATTAACTAAGATAATTGCATTTAATCTTAGTTTAAGTGCATTTCATGCTAACACATTTTACTATTTTAGTTGCAAATTATTCATGTACTTGTCATTGATGAAAATGTTTTGAATTGATTATCTTATTTAGGCAAGTATCATCTTGCTGATTTTTGCAAATAACATTTTAATGTGTTTCCTTTGCAAGTCATTCTATATTGCTTCCTTACATGCTTTGGATTTGTGAGTGATTATATATTTTGAAAGCATTTCTTGAAAGAAGATTTTATATCTTGCATGTGATATCTTGCTAGCATCTTTTGTTTAATTGACAAGGTTACTTGTGTTTCAATTTGAAACATTTCATTTTTCTTGAGCAAGTATTATTTATTTTTAAGTAATATTAAAGGCACTAGTTTTATGTATGCTTATATTTGATTTATGTATTGATGGTTATTTAATTATATTTCATTTCATATTTGCTCATAATCTCAAGTAATCCAAATTAACCTTGACATCTCCTAGAAACATCACATCACCTTTTAACTTAGTTTTTTATTTAGAGACCACCCCCCTTAGTTTACTTAGGAGAGAGCTTAAACAGAGAGAGTTTGGAATAGGTAACAGCCCCATCTCTTGATTTTTCCACCAACCACACCTTGTGTGGTTAAGGGATTTTCTCACTAACTTAGGTGCGTGTGTAAGGCGACAACATTCTTTTGGCGTTGCTGTCGGGGACAAATCCTCTTGTACTTGGAAAATCAACTAGTTTTTGGTTTTGGCATGTTCTTGCTCAAGTAGTGACTCCACTTAATTCAAATTCTACAAGAGTTTCTACTAGGAGGCATCCAAGTAATCTAGTTAGCCCCACTTTTGAGCCTAAAAGGGTCTTTAGAGAAAGGTTAAATAGATTCTCTCATAGTAGACTTCTTGCTAATCTTTTTTATCCTTGTAATTTTACTTACATAAATGGATATCCTCACAATGTCCCTGACAAGGCTATTGAAATGTTGTCTTCATTTCAAGGTAACGATGTTATTAGTGATACATCACATGTTAAGAATTTCAATATTTGCATTTTCAAGTGGTGTAACACTGCTAATTATGAGGATGTGAAGATGAAAATTTTTGTTCTCTCTTTAGAAGAGAATGTTCTTGATTGGTTCACTGAGCAACCTGCTAACTCTTATGACTCCTTATAAGCTATCATCAATGCTTTTATGGAAAAATTTGAAGAAAAGAAAAAGATTAGACACATGATCAATGCTATTAGCAACATGAAGAAGAATGAAAATGAAAACATGGAGGAATTCAATAAGAGATTCAATGATTTGGTAAAAAGCATGCCTGCTACTATTAAGCCTCTTGATGAGTTTCTTTTGTGCTCATATTTAGATGCTTTTGGTGTTGACACTGCCTATGAGTTAAGAAGAAAAGAACTTGCAAATTTGGGTGCAGCTCAAACTGAAGCCTTGAAGATGGAAAGGGTTAGAAGGGAATTGGGAAAGTCTGAAATTTCTGGTTTCAATAGAGGGCCATCAAAGTCTCATGATTCTAAGGGGAAGGAAAAGGAAGAAAGTGCACATGATCCTATCAAAAAATTAACCCAACTTATTAAGACTATGGAAGCAAATCACACTACTCAAATGAATGTCATCCAAAATAGATTGGTGGCCATGGAGAGGAATCAAGCTGGGAGATTCCAAAATTGAGGTAATGATAGATGGCAAAAGAAGGGACCTCCCAATGAGCATAGACCACCAAACCCACTTGACTCTACTAATTTAGTTGATGATTCAATCCCCTATTGTAGACCTTGTGATGGAATGCATGATGAAGCTTCTTGTCCTTATGTAAGGAGTTTGGACGGAGGAATGGTCAGGACAAGTGAGCAAATCAATGTGGTTGGCAAAGAACATCATTTATCCATGGAAAATTGGATGGGAGTTGTGTAGAATAGCCAAAAGATAAACAAGAAGTCTTCATCTTCCCATAGTGTGAATAAATTTGAAGTGCTAGATAGGATCACTGAGTTATATGGTGAAAATCCTTCATCAAATCAGATTTTAGAGATAGCCAAGGATAGAGAAAGGGCAAGGAATAAGGAAAGAAATCAAAATGCCCCTAAAATTTTCACTCCACCTGTTGACCCTGCCACCTATACCTACCTACAAGTCAGTGAGAAAAGCCTTCAACCCCACAAGGTGTGGTTGGTGGCAGGGAACTCAGAAAAGGGGTTGTCACACTAATCCCGACTCTCTCTGTTTGAGCTATCTCCTAGGTTAGCTAAGGGGGGTGGTCCCTAATGAAAAGTTAAGTTAAAATATGTGAGTTTCTAGGAGAGTGTTATAGTGAAAATAGATTACTTTTAAGGATTTATGGGCAAATATGAAGTGAACAACTTGAAATAACAATGCCAATCATTAATATGATTAAAAACCATAAAACCAGTGCTTTCTAAGGAATTTGCTCAACAATTTAAAGATATATTTGCTCAAAGTAAAATGCAATGCTCTCATAAGAGAAAACAAAGTAACCCTGAAATGTAAATAAGAATTTTTAGCACGAGATATGTAAGATACAAAATGCTTTTGAGATAATCAACTTTATAAATCAAAACATGTGAAACATATCTTGCCAAAACCCAAAAATTAGTAATTAACTTGGAAATGTAAAAGAAAGGAAGTGTTAAACCAAGACATCAATATGCAATTGGACTTAAAACATGAAAAGAAAACACTTGTTTGAAATGATTACAATACTTGCTTTTGGAATAGACTTTGCATATGAAAACTCATACCATCAAAAGACAAGTAAAGTAAATGTAATGGAAAGTGTTCTTGGTTAATTTTATCAATTAACTTTACAACAAGATTACAATTTAACTCTTCAATCCTCAGACCTCATCCTCGCCCAATGATATGAATCTCACAGTGAAGAGTCAATAGAGAAGTAAAGAATCCCTAAGATGTCTACTTCAACCAACTTATGTTGAAGATAAAATTTTAATGAGGCTTGGGGCCTTCCTACACAAAAATGCCTAGATGAGATGCAAATTGTGTTAATTCCCCAAATTAAAATAATGATACATGCAAATGCTTCAAAGAGATTGATTTGCAATGCTTGAAAATGAAATAGTGTTCAACATAAGTTGCAATTATAACTTCAATTGGAGGAATAAAATTAGCTTACAAGTATTGCATGTGTTCCATCAATGAATTAAAATGATACAAGTAATTTGCTTGAAAGTAAAATTTGTTTCAAATAGACAAAGACAATAAATTGCTCCAATATTCAAGATAACAATGTACCATAAAATTGAAGCATGTATTCAAGTGCTCATGAAACAATTTACCAAGGTAAATGGAAACGAATCAAAGTTTGTTAAGAATATAAAATGCTTGCATGTAAAGGATGAATTGCCCAAAGTAAAGTGTAAGCTTGTAGCTTCAAGCAACAATGAAATAGAGAATGCAAAGCTCAAATGAAAGTAACAAACTTTAACTTAATGAAATGTGATAGTGAGGTTGTGTTAATTCCCAATTAAAGCATGCATGTAAGTGAATGAGGTATGAAAGCTTAAACCATGCAAATGTCAATCCACCCAAGAGAAGCCTCCATCTAAATGGGGAGATAGGATACCATAGGAAAAATCCCAAGCTCCCACAAGCAAGTTAGATCTTTTATTAATATTACAATGAGAAGAGGGCCCTTCAAAGTTCTCAACTATACTTCAAGGAGAGTCCTTACAATAATTGCTTGAAACTTGGACACTAGACCTCTTTTCTTGAGAAAGTAGTGACAAGATCTCACAAAACTTATGCAAGCGAAACAGGGTGTGAGTTTCCTCCAAATGCCCACGGCTTAAAGAGGAAAACGGGCATCTCTCTAGTGAACTCGACTTGGCCAAAATAAGCCTCAAAAGGGCTCACGAAATCCTTGGAAATCGAACCCCCAATACTTGCCGAAGGTCCTGCAAACACTTGCTAGATGTTGCAAGAAGTTGCTCTTCAAAATCTGCCACACAAGAGTTAGCAAACAATCCAAACAAGGGCTGCAAAATAAGTTAAGTATTAATGGAAAAATCAGCAAAATAAAATGTATATGTACAATTATAATTTACAAAAGGCTAAGCTAAAGAGTGAGTAAACTCTCGTTTTTGCTTAGCCATCTTCAAGCTCTTAGATAGCAAATGAAAGAAATGAAGTACAATGCTTTTTAAAAGAGATTTAAATTTAGAAGTTTTTGGCTTGTGTACAAGCTATGTGCCGAAATCCCTGCAAAACCACTTTGTAAGATAAAACTATGAAGGCTCAAAGAACAAATTAGAGCTCCTTTAAGAATGTATCAAGAGTGAGTTGGTCTCTCCAAAGACTTCCCCTCACGCTTGATTTTGTAATCCCAACAAGATGTTCCCTCTACAAAACTTCAATCAAGAATTAGTTCCATATAGATTTAGATATAAACAATGATAAGAAACTCTAGAGATTTATTTAAAACCAACTAGAGCATTCTATACCTAGAGCATACTTCAACATCAAATGCCAATGCAAGATAGCTCTACATTAACAAATCTACAAGAGCATATGGAAGCAAATTGGATCAAAGCATGAGTAAAAGGAATTATACCAATGCTCAACAATTCATCACACTTGAAAATGAGGAACACCTCATGAATGAAACCCCAAAGTCTTTATTGATATTTCTGAAAGTGTACAAGGCAGCAGCGCTTCTGTAAGCACAATAGCTAGTAACAATATTATACCATGTGAGAACCCATGGCTCTATTATATAGAGAGTTGGGAGCAAATCCCAATGAAGAATGACAATGACAAATGGCATCGGAGTCAATCCCAATGTAAAAGTGATTAAACAAGTGGCATGAGGTGACAATCCCAAAGAGAATTCGAATTTGTTGAATGGAGCTCCAATGCCAAGTGTAAAAATCAAATTCTGGCAAATGCACATCATTTTCTTCTTCCCTTATGTGCCAAATTTGAATTTTATGGTGGAATGACAAGTGTATATGGGTGGTAACCCATGTGGGGACACTTTCTCACAAAAATCTCCACCAAATATTCTCCCAAATCCTCCCAAATGTGCATTAACTTCACAAATTCGAATTTCGAAGCAACATTTTCATTTAATGCCAGAAATTCGATTTTATTTGAGCACATGTCCTTTCTTTAATTTTAGGATTCCACATCACCTTGAGACTTCACTTTAACTCCCTCATAATTTTCCACCTCATTTCCACAACATTTAGCATGTGTGAATATTTATCTTTCTCCATTTATTTAATTTATGGCTTAATTAATTGTTAAATTTCCCACTAAACTTAGGAAAAGTGGGTTTTGAGGGTCCAAAACACATTATTAACCCCTCAAAGTGTGTCATAGTAGAAATTTGAGGGTGAGAGGTGTAATTTTAATTATTCATACCCCATACAGCTTCTCTAAACTACACTTATTACAATTTAAATATAATTTTATTTGCAATTTTTGACCTGCGAGAAATCTAAAAAATTAAAAAATGACTACCTAGACCTAACCAAATTCCACAAAATTTTTTGTGTGATCTAGTATGGTAATATACATCGACTCTAGACACTAAGATGTGTCAGGGGCTCAACCTTCAAACCATCACCCCGGCTTTTGGGTAAAACGTGAGTGAAAAAACCTAAAAAATTATCCGCTTTTGAAAAAGAATGGATGATTAACCAAATAAAAAAAACACTCCAAGGTGTACTCATTTGCTAATCGAGTCCCAACATCCTAGCCTTGTTACAAACTCAAAAATCATCATTACTAATATCACTTATTACAATTCCCCGTAGGTGTGGAATTTGGGTACAAGAAAAATGATGAAAAAGAAGTAGAGTTATAAAACTCTGTTGACTGACGATATCTGATGGTACAAGTGTCCTCTAGATCATCCTTGGGCATGGAGTCTTCATATAATCATTAGGTGCCATTCCAGTGGTCAACACGACCTACATCCGGTTTAAATATTGATTTAGGAGGATGGTTAAACAATGCAAATATTTTAGTACCTATGACTGAAATCCAAAAGATTCCCTCCCAAAAGTTTTAATTTGTTGTAAGCCATTGATGCACCTCATGTGAAGGAAATGTCAAATTTTGCTAAGGATGGGTGTGAGGATGCCCCTATCATTTTGCAAAGTAGTGATATGTGTAGAGGTAACAAGGACCATCAACCTTTCTTCATTACATTGTTGGTTAATGGGTTACTTTTGCATAATTGTATGTTTGATTCTGGGGCATCATCTTGTGTCATGACCAAGAAGGTTATGAATCAGTTGAACTTGAGGATTTCTAGACCTTACCACAACATTTGTGCTATGGATTCAAAAATTATTGAAGTTTGTGGTTTGATAAAGGATCTTCAAGTCCACTTGGCAGTGCATCCTGATATTATGATCACCATGGACATTGTGGTGATTGATGTGCCTGATGCTTGGGGGATGTTATTGTCTAGAAAGTGGGGAGCTGATATAGGGGGTAGTTTGCAAATGGATCTAACTTATGCTACCATCCCTAATAGTGAGGGCATCATGGTTAGGTTGGATAGGGAGTTGGAGAGAAATTATCATGTGGAGGATCCCAAGAAGCCTTATAATGAAATTGTTTATGAATTTGATGACTTGGGAAATTATGCTATCTTAGCTAACTCTATTGCTCCTTTGGAAAGGGAAGTGGAAAGTAAAAAGGATTAGATCTTGCATATGAAATTTGATGGTGCATGTTATCACTCAAACTAGTCGGGGTCCTAGAGGGGCAACTGCTAGGTCAAGGGCAACAATGGAGCAATAGCCCACTCTCACCTCAACAAAAGCTCCCTACTCTTTACGACCTTTCACTGATGGGAGGAGACCCGATATGAAGGGAATCACCTAGATAAATGTGTCAATAAAGGGAAAAGGGTGATTCCTGAAGAGGTCTATTCACAAGAGAGGCTCAATATACGGCTTGCTTGCCCAAGAGGCAAGATGAAAGGCTCTCTACGAAGGGCCAAGAGGGTCTTAGGGGTAGATTTTGGGAATGAGACTTCTTAAGGAAGGACTTAGTCCTAAAAACCCTTATGAGACTTGGTTTCCAAATGGTCTTTGAAGAATTACTTTCCAAAAGTTATGGGACCACACAGGACCAAGTGTACCCTTGGTTAGGTCAAGGGAATAAAATTGCAACCAATGATGTACTTGATATAATTAGGGAGGAGAAGGGGATCAAAGAAAGAATTTTCAATGAAAGGTAATGCAATGATCCCAATGAGGTTACTAGCCTAAGGAAACCAAGGGCAAAATTTGGTCTCAGAGCTAGGGCTAGCAACATCTCGAGATCCTACCACCGGATTTGTTTCAAATTTGGAGGGTCTCTAGAGAAAGCTCCAGCGAAGTTGTGGACCAAAAATCTAAGTATTTGGATGGATAGATTGTGAGATAATTGACGCCCTAGGTGACTTATGTAGGCTAGGCCTAGAGAAAAAGAGAAAAAGGTGAGAAAAATATGCTTTAGGGTGATCACCTATGGAGGACCACTGTCTAATCCTTTGGGAGAAATGTATTTAAGATGATATCCAATGTTTGGGATGGTTTCACTTCATCAATGAGGCCTTTAGAACAATTTTGCATGGCAATTAGGGCATGGGACAATTGCTTCAAGGTATTTATACTTCAATGTGCAATATGTGATGACTTATCAAGATAAAGATATCTTTAGGAACATTCACTTATTCAAACATGGCCCATGACATGATGTAACGATATAAAAAGACAAATTTCAACCATTTCACACAAGAAAAGCAGCATATTTCAGCCTAGTATAGCGAACTTCCCTAGCAACATGCATGTGGCATAAGAAAATGATAAAAATAGTTTAAAAAAGGACTTACATGTGAGAACAAGTATATCCAATCATCACCATATGCCACTATAAAAGCTCCAAGACAAAAATGAAGAGATCCAAACATCAAAATTCATCCTTCCATCCAATTTCGTCCTCCAAAGAGAATAGCAAAAAATCTCACAAGAGAAAATGATCCAATCCAAGTGATCATGAGAGAATGAATCAATTCATCATCTATTTATATAATGTCTAATGAATTTGATTTAGCTTATTTTTGCCTAATTAGCCCCTAGAATAAAATAATGTGCAAAATAACAAGTACTTTTGGTGAAAAGCCCACCAAATAGCTCAATAACACATGAATAAGCCTCTCAAGAGGGTCGAATGATCATCAAAGTGAATTTTTGGGACTTTGAGGAGGCCTGATGAAGTCCAAGGGGTGCCATGATGAAGAAAATGACTCCAAACATAGTGGACAAGGGGTTGGCCCCTTGTTATCCAATCAAGAACCTGTGGTGCTCCCAAGTGGGTGTGGGGGCATAATGACACCTCATGGTTCTCCAAACAGATAAAATATGTTTGTAAACTATCTGTAAGGGCTGGAGTGACGACATAAACCCTCCATTTTCATCGGGGGGCATCCTGGAACCTCTGCCAAGTGTATTGGGAAATTGTGGAGCTGGCTAGGCATGGGGGACCAGGTGCATCATCATCATCCAAAAGGTGGAACACAAGCAATCAATGGACATTGTTGGCAATCCATGAAGTGAGATCTACTATGGTGGACTAGGACCCCGTATAGGGAGACCAAGCCCTAAATGAAGACCCACCTGCAATCTTGCATAAGATCCAATGCATCCCCTTCCCCTCCAATACAAAAAATCATTAGAATAATCAAGTAATAATGCTTACAAGTTATGGGATCAATGGGGCACTTCATGGTGGCATGCCCTTCTATAGCGAGCTTTGGCAAGTACAAGTGTCTCCAAGATCAAAAGGGGGTTAACCAAGGACCTTATTAGGTGGTTTCAACCTCTAAAGAATCTCAGTTGCAGCTTCTCGGCCCCCTTCTACTTCATCGTGGACTATCAGTAAGGCTGCAATCGAAGGTAGACCAAGTCCCCTTCCTCGGAATGCCTGTCTACTCAATGCCTATTAGCATACATCTTCTGTTGGTTCTGAGTCGTCAGTAAATTATATTTAAGAGCCTTGAGGATCTCTTGGCTCTCGAGGATCCAATCATTTGCCTTTGGGGCCCTACTGTCTCCAAAAACAATGTCAGCAAATGATAAAGCGTCATAACCATACAAAGCACGAAAAGGAGTCATACCAATGGACATGTGATGTGTGGTGTTGTAACAATACTCTCTCGGATGCAACCATCGAATCCAAGCCCTCTGCTGCCCTGTCACATAGTTCCTAAGATAGCCCTCTAACCACCGGTTCACCCTTTCTGTCTGGTCATTGGTTTGTCGATGATAGTTGGTGCTCGATGTGAGCTCAGTACCAACTACCCTGAAAAGATCCTGCAAAAATCCTCCCATGAATCAGTTATCTCTGTCACTAACTATGGTCTTAGGGAGTCCGTGCAGATGAAAGACCTCCCTAAAGAACAACTCTGCCACCTTTGAAGCTGAATATCGTGTCAGAATGGCAAAGAAGTGTGCAAACTTGGTCAGTCTATCAACCACTACAAAAATACAATCTTTCCCTTGCACCGAGGGAAGTCCGATGATGAAATTCATAGAGATACTATCCCATTTTCCCTCAAGGATGCGCAAAGGCTGCAACAATCCTGCTGGATGGATCAATTCTCCTTTGTTCCACTAGAAAGCTTCTCACTCCTGCACATGCCTCAACACGTCTCCTTTGAGGCCCTTTCAAGTGAAGCGCTCTCTCACTGCCATATAAGTCTTCCTGAACCCATGGTGTCCAGACAAAGGAGAATCATGAGCTGCTCTAAGGACACGTTCCCTCAATTGGGATCCTGAAACCAGAAATATGTGCCCTTTGTAGTAGATGACCTCATCCATCAACCTGTAGCACTCATCTATGTAACTCCCCTCTTGCACACCCAATGATCCTTGGAGTAATCTACTAATAACCGAGCCTTCCAATCATGCAAATACTCATGAGTGAAAGCCCTGCTGGTCTCCTAGATAGTGCATCGGCCACTACGTCGTGCTTCCCCCGCACATACTAAATATCAAAATCATAGGCTTGCACCTTGCTGACCCACCTCTGTTGCCTGTCATTGAGGCCCTGCTACCCCATGAAGTGGCGAAGATTGTCGTGATTCATCTTCACTCGAAATCTATTCCCCACCAAGTACTATCTAAACTTGGCCAATGCATGCATTATGGCCAACATCTCCTTGTCGTATATGGAATATGACACCTCATGTGGTAGGAGCTTCCAGCTCTCAAAAGAAATGGGGTGCCCTCCTTGGGACAAAACTGCTCCAATCCCCACACCTGATGCATCGCACTCCACTATGAAAGGCTGTGTAAAATCTGGAAGTGCCAACACTAGGCAACAACTCATCACCTCCTTGAGGCGATCAAATGTTGCCTGAGCTCCCTCTGTCCATGTAAAAGCCCCCTTCTTAGTCAGATCAGTAAGGGGTGCTACCAACTGTGAGAAGCCCTTCAGGAACTTCCGATAATAGGTATAGATGCCCAAAAATCCCCTCAGCGCTATCACATCTTGAGGCTCTGGCCATCCCGGATGGCCTGAATCTTCTCCTCATGCACCTTGACCCCATCTGCGTCTACGATGTGCCCCAAGTAAAGCATCTTTGTCAGCCCAAACTTGCACTTGGACATCTTGGCGTAGAACTGCTACTCCTCCAATATACGCAAGGGTGTCTCTAGGTGTTGCAGGTGTTCCTCCCATGCCCTGCTGTAAATCAAGATGTCATCAAAGAATACTAGTACAAACCTCCTCAGCTGGCCTCTGAACACAAGGTTCATGCACGACTGGAAAGTAGCTGGTGCATTGGTCAACCCAAAAGGCATGACCAGGAACTCAAAATGCCCATAATGACATCTGAAAGTTGTCTTCGGGATGTCCTGCTCCCTCACCTGAATTTGATGATACCCCAACCGCAAATCTATCTTAGAGAAGTACTTGGCTCCTCTAAGCTCATCCATCAACTCATCAATGCGCAAAATGGGATACCTGTTCTTCAACGTCTTCTTGTTGAGGACCCTGTAATCAATACACATGCAGAGAGTCTCGTCCTTCTTCTTCATGAGCACAACCGAAGAAGCAAACGGACTAGAACTCAGTCTGATGTGGCCCAACGCCAAAAGCTCCCTAATGGCCCTCTTGATCTCATCCTTATAGGCTTTGGGATGCCTATAGGGTGTAGTAATGACTGCCTCTGCCCAAAGCTCCAGCTCTATAGTGTGCTCAAACCCCCTGTTAGGTGGTTGTCCCGGCGGTATATCTCCAAAGACTACCGGATATATATCCAGTACTGCCTGTATGCGTGAATGTGGTGGCTTGGCCTTCCCCCCAGCCTCTGAAATCCTCAACTTTACAGCCCATGCTATGTCTCCATGCCTCAAATCAATCTCCATCATGTGGGCCGAAACTGTCTAGGGGGTGTGAATGCATGCCCGAAGAACCACTGGCTTGCCATCCAGCCCAACAAACTCCATCACAAGCTGCTTCCAATCGGTGGTAACTCGGCCAAGGGAATACAACCACTAGACACCCAATACCACATTGGTGTCTGTTACATCCACCACGAAAAAGTGGTCTGTCATCGAATAGTTCCCCATAGTCATTGTTAGAGCGGGAACATACCGAGTGCACTGCATAGTCCTGTCTCCTGTTATTAGGACTAAAAACCCGTCAAACATTGAAGTGGTGATGCCCCTCCTTTGGACCATCTGAGCATCAATAAAATTGTGGGTGGCCCCACTCTCTATTAAAACTGAGACACATTTCCCCTGCACCATACCTCTAATCCTCATGGTCAAAAATTTGGGAATCTTGCACAAAGAAGCTAGGACTCCCCCAGCTAGTGCGAAAGATGCTCCTCCCTGTGGTGGTGGTGGTGGTGCCCTCCCTGTTGGATCCTCACTATCTCCTCCACCGAGCTTCAGCTCCACATCGTCCTCCTGATCACTCTCGAAGAAGACCTCGATGTAATGGGCCTTGCTCGCTGTGCACCGATGGCCTGGTGCCCAAGGCTCTCGACATGTAAAACACAGTTTCCTCCTCCGGAGGTCCCTCCTGGTCTCATCATCCAACTATCCTCGCCCTTGGGTTGCTCTCTGCGTTGTTGGTGCTCTACTGTCTCCTCCCTTCTGAGTGTAGGGAGTGCATGGAGGAAATGGTGCCCGGGCCTTGGGGATGGCCCCCTGCAAGTCTCGCGTACAGGTCACTACCAATCCTCGCAATTGCTCTTTCAGCCCCTCCACATATGTGTATACTCTCCTAGCATCTGACAAATTTGGCACCATGATTGAGACCCTCAAGAACTCCGAAATATAATGCTCCAGATGTCTTGTCTGCCGGAGCTAGGTCAATTCTCTAAAATGAGCCTCGGATCCCTCTGATCAAAACGCTCTACCACTCTCCGTGTGAAGTCCTCATAGGAGGTCATGCTGGCATGCCCCTGAGTGGACAAGCCATGAAACCACCAATCATGTGCCTCCCCCTCCAAATGAAATGTAGCCATCTTGATGGCTTCTACCTCCATCATCCTGTTGAGCTGGAAGTATGTGTCCAGCTTCTCTATCCAAGCACGTGTTGTGCACTTGGTAGTGCCATCATAAGTGATACATTTTCCCAATAATGCAGTGCAACTTATAATTTTGCGTACCATAGCCCTTCCCCTTCTCATTCTGTTTGAGCATGCAAAAGTCTCTGAAAGTTAGAGCCTCTCTGAAGTCTGCCCCCATGGACTGCCACTCTTGGAAATGCTCTCCCATCAACGATGGATCCTCTCCTCCACCAGTTTCACCCTGTGCCAAAGGTATAAAAGAGGGTAAAGTAGCTCGAGTTGGCTCACTCGAGGATGGTCGTTGTGTAGTAGGTGAAAGGTGATCGAACTGTTGAGAGGCCCCTGAAGTCTCTCCAAATATAAACTCCCGATGAGTGCTCCGCTCCCGGTTCTGCATCTTGATCTCATCCAGCATCTCCTTCTGCCCTTTTGCCAAATCACTCAAGGCCTTCAAGAGATTGTCGAAGGCCATTTCTTCCCTACTCTTGGGCTCACCCATATCTTCTGCTACCACAGTCTTCCCACAATCCTCTATGTCTGGAGTAATCTCCAACTCCCTTTCCCTGCTCGAGTACCTTTGCCTCCTGTAAGTAAATATTATACTGGTCCTCCTCACTCATAAAAAATTTCTCCCACCGCTGAGCCAAAATCTAAGCTCTGATACCACTATAATGTTTTAAACTTAAATAAACAATGATATGCAAAGTAGAATCAATTTGTAACACAGAAAATTAAAACAATCAGCAAATGCTCATTAAACTCCAGAAGTGAGAACTAGCTGAGCCATTTTATTAATGAAATGGAGCAAGTACGATAGTATGGAGAAATGCACCTAGGCTTGCCTTAAGGGCAAGCTTGACACAACCCAGGTGATGAAACAATAATCTCAAAGCTGAAAATGGCTGCTCCTCTAATGCTCTGCGCTATCCCCCGAAAACTACACTGTTAGCTGGAAGGGAACTGCAAGAAACCCCGTCTTCGGTGCTCAGAAAATGCTGAAACTCTAACCCCAATCTCTTTGACCAAAACCCACAAAAACCCAAAAAGGGTTTGGTCTAAATCCAACCTCCCAAATTCGGCCTCTAATATGCCCATGCCCTCCAAATTGCTCAAGAATATGGCCTGCAAGGAACACCAACGAAATCCTCCTCCCAAGCTTTGAAAATGAAGCAATCTCCTCCACAAATGCTTCCCTTAACTTCCCTGGCAAAGTTCAGCCTCAAAGACTGAGACTCCACCTCCCACATGTGCACCAAGTGTTGCCTCTACGCTAGCCCAAGGAGTGCAAAAGTCACACTGCAAAAGAGCGCTCACCTCTAGCCCCCAAACTCTCCAAAATGACAACAAATCTCCTATGCCTCCTATCCGGAAAATCTCCCAACCAAACTCCCTTGCAAGACACCACAAGCAAACTCGACCTCCTCTTCATTGCGTCCTCCAGTAATACGCACCACGAGAAGATGAATGCAATTGCTGGAAATCACAATGAAATCCCTCCTCCAGAAAAATGAAGAAAAACCTTCCTAGGATGGCATTCGAAGTCCCCCAAAGAAAGAGTGAGCTCTTCGCTTGAAGAACTCGTGTTGAACAACATGTGCCCCGGCTAAGCAGCTCGAGCAACCCAAAGAGAAATCAATATGCCAAAAGATGATTGAAATGAGGAAAGTTGTCTTCCTTATATAGATTTCATGGAGCACTTTTCCCTCCAATTTTACCTCCATCGTGGGCCCTCACTTAACCACCTCCATGCAAATCAAACTAAGGAGTGCATATTTCCCTAGTGTGGGTGGCCCCCATGTGTAACTTAACCACAACAAAAATAACTTTTCCCGAGTCTAATCTCCTAATAAAATCGAATGGCTCCACTATATCCAAAGGCTCCAACATACAATAATTAATCTTGTTCCAAATTAATTTAGCGACATGAGAGAAGACGTTGTGGAGGAGGCCACATTGGTGGCCGAATTGCTATATGCTGATATCTATCTCTTAGAGGTTTCTCGTTTTTTTGGCTCATCGCAATCTTGGAATAGCTTTTCTTCAGATGTCATACCTTTTGTCTTTTTCATGGGCTATGGAGGAAAGTTTATACCATGCTTTCTTGTATTTGTTGCTGTAAGTCGTATTACTATATGTTGTCATAGACACGACAATTAGGTATGTGTTTTAAAACTGTTTTTATTAGACCATGCCTGGATGTAATCAGTTCCCATATTTTGGAGATATTTCTGTTAATCTTGACAAAGCAGAACTTTAGTCCATGTAAACAGATTTTATTAATATAAAATCCTTTGTTTTTCTTCCCCTGAAAAATGTCTCTGAAGATGTTGAATTTATTTCATTTAAATACAACAATGCAGAAAAAAAATCTGGAACAGAAATCGATTGGGATTTATTCATCTAAGAAAAGCTGTATGGCAAATAATGTAAAGGGAGCCTCAACCAACGAAATTATGACAAAATAATTCACATCAATAGCTGAAGACAGGAAAATAACTGAAAACGGAGCCTTCACCAACGAAATTAAGAAAATAATTCAAATCTATAGCCAAATACAGAGGAAATAACTGGAAAGGGTACCTCAACTAATTAAATTGTGAAAATAATTTTCATCAATAGCTGAAGATAGAGTTACCGAACTCCGCGTGAAACCTTGACTAACGAAATTTATCATCCATAACTAAAGGCAGTGGAAGAGAACTGGAAATAAAACGTCGAATAATGCAATTATGAAAATCATTCTCCTCTATAGCTGAAGGCAAAGGAAAAAAGAAACCTGTAAATGAAACCTCAACAAACGAAATTATGAAAAAAAAATCCGTCCATAGCTAAAGATAGCGGAAAAGAACAGTAAATGATACCTCAACTAACGAAATTATGAAAACAATTGTCATAGATAACTAAAGACAAAGAAAAAGGCTCGTAAAAACCTCAACTAAAAAATCAATGGAAATAATTCTCATCGGCAACTCAAATAGCGAAAAATAACTGGAAATGAAACCTCAAGTATGGAAATAGTTATCATATATAAGATAAAAACGGGGAAATTTTATAGCAATCCTTACATTCTTTACAATGAGTTCGCATTGTGTCCCTTTGCCAGAAGCAGGTGCCCCGGATATCATTATTCTCAAAGGCTTTTCTTTGGCCTTGGCCTCGACATTGACCTGAAATCAACCGTGGCAGAGTAATCTAGCAGCTAAATAATAGTAATTGACAACGCTTTTACTTACTTTGACTCCATATACAGAGTGTTTACAGTGCGTCCTTACCAAAGGCAATGCAGTAAGCCGTGGTTTTTGCACTCCGCGACCGCGGTTGCATTTGAAATTAATGTGAATTTCGCTATTTCCGAGGCCACCGCACCTTCTCAATTCCACGCTTGAACATGAATGGAACGGGAAATTCAAAGGACTGTGATTAAAAAGAGGCCATCGAGGATTGAGGGATGCATTACAGGGTGCATGGATTGCATAGAGCTCGCATGACGGCATTTTCTGGTTTAAAATCTATGATAGTTATTATTTATTAGAAATGTCTTTCAAATTGCTACGATCAGAAGCGTGAGCAGCGAAACTAAGGTTGCGAGGGATAAAATATGAATAAGGAAGAAGTTGCCACCATCCAAAACTTGCGACAAAGCTTTAGGCCAATTCAGTCGCTTGTGAATTTGTGGCCACAGCCCGACCTATCTTTTTGATTTCGAATTCAGCATCACATTGCACTGTATCAAATTAACTTGTCCACACTTAAGATTCCACAATATATTTGTGACTCGCCAAAATGTTAAGTTTATCAAGTTGTCTTTGGTGGAATTTGATGAATTTGCTAATGAATTGTAATGTAATTAATATTAAATAATTATGAATTGTAATTTAATTAGTATTAAATCATTATGAATTTCTGAGAGGAATTAAATTTTTAATTTTTTTTTAAATAAAATATCAATATTAAAAGAATAATTCCTTTTATTCTCAATAAATTGAATTTAAAATAAATTTGGGTTAATTCTTAATAATATTTAAAATAAATTTATATTAATTTTTAATTATATATATGAGTTTTTTTATTTTTATTTTTTTCACATATTTTATAATAAAAAAATTAATGTTATATATATAATTATAATTATAATTATAAATAATGTAATTATTAAGTTTTTCATATATTTATTAATTAAATTTAAATATAATTTTTTTATATATAATAATTATGAATATAAAATGTTATTTTAATTTATAATTATTATTTATATTTTATGGAGAAATATACTTATTTCTATTTTTTTTCCTTTATTAAATTTATTAAAATTTTATATGTTTATTAATTATATGTTCTTAAACATCATTGTTACAAATATGAATTATTATTATTTAAATGTTCAATGTGATATGTAAATCATAAATTTTTTATTGAGGAAAATTTTTGTAATTTTATTAATAAAAACAAAATTTCAATCTAACAAATTAAATTAATTTCATTTATTATTTTTTTAATTGAGCTAATGTTATTATTATTATTATTATTTGATTACTACAATATCTCCCCTATACTGAAGTGTAACACACCTCTCAACACAAAGATTGTGAAAAAAAAATATGAATAAAAAAGGTTGCCCCATCCAAAACTTGCAACAAAGCTTTGGCCAATTTAGTGGCTTGTGAATTTGTGGCTACACTCCAGCGTATCCTCTTTATTTCAAATTTAGCATCACATTACATTGTGTCAAATTAACTTGTTCACACATACCACTCCATAATGTATATATAACTTGACACAATGTTAAGTTTATGAAGTTGCCCTTTGGTGAAATTGTAATGATATTAACAAGTAGAAATTCTCTTCTACATGGTGTTTGGTTTAAAGTTTTGTGTGTGAACGTGTGTGTTAATGCTTATTTTTATTTTAAGTGAATCTAATGATTAAGAACATGTGTATATTTCTAAAAGGTTACAAGATCAAGTCTAAAGGGGGGTAGAGTATGTACACATCCAAAGACTTTAATAGTCAAATTGTTGTGTGGAGGTGGGTCCCTTATCCCATAAACAAGGGTGTCTCATACACCAATGGTATTTGGCTTCACCATGACCTTAATATTAGACTATTATTATCATTATAGAGCTTGAGTGGTTCTAATGGTTATGGGCATGTGATTTCTCCTAAGACGTCATAGGTTCAAATCCAAAAGTGGGTCGAGTATATGCATAGTGGGCCCAATGGTTAAGGGCATGTGTTTCCTCCTAAGAAGTCATAAGTTCAAATCTAGAGGGGTATAGAGTATGTACACTTTAGCCGTAATATTTACATTCATGTAGACTTTATCCGTAATTTGAACATGATCGTAAAATTTCATTATTGTTCTCATGACCTTTTGTTTACTTTAAAATAATTTAAATTATTGGAATATTTAAAAAAATACTTAAATTTTTTGAATTTACGCATTTATTAGTTTACTTATTTTCTAATTTAATAAGGAACCTAATTAAACCAAACTTTTTCCAAATCTAAATTCAATTCATAAAAAACATAAAATGTCACTCCAACAAAAAATTTACATAACCAAATTTGTTGGGCATAATATTGTCATTAATGACAACATGTGTCATTGATGTCAAAGGGTAAGTCAAATGAAGTTATGGATGGAATGGTTAGTGTTATAGGTCATTTTTTCACATCCGATCAGTGAGCCTCCTAATGGGATCAATCAACATCTTATTCTCCCTTGTCCCCATCTTGCACAAAGCCCTATGCATGTACCTTCATTTCCTAGAGTTTGAGCCCTAAACTACTTCATCTAAGCCAGTTTGAGGACCAACACTCCCTATAGGCCTATGAGAGTGTTGGTCCTCAAACTGGCTCAAATGAAGCAATTTAGGGCTCAAACTCTGGGAAATTAAAGATACATGCATAGGGATTTGTGCAAGATGATGACAAGGGGGAATAGGATGTGGATTGGTCCCATTAGGAGGTTCACTGATCGGATGTGACAAAATGGCCTATAACAGAATGCCCCCTAAAGCACAAAGTCAGAGATGATGACTAAAGTGCTTTGCCTTGTGACAAGTAGGGATCAAGGACAACCAACGAGCTTTATCTGTTACAATACATTTACAACATGACATTTTTGTTTGTTGAGGGAGCATACCCATACTCAGTTCATAAGCTAACATAACATGTACAATGATTAAAAGACACGTTCACAAATGCAACTAGTAGACCCATAACTGGATGACTGTTTATATGATCATGACCATCATACATTGTGATATTTGTATAATCCTGAAATTGCAGTTCAGATGGCGGAAACTAGATTTTGGGTCTTCTATCTCGTTCACATGACCAACCAATGTACGAGTCTAACCACGTGAATTAATGATTTGGATTCAAACATGGTAGACACCATCTGATTATCAACCAATGATGTAAGTCGTTAACAGACACGAGAAAAACCATCGATGATTTTAATGGCTCTCAAGGTACTACAATACAATCTGTGTGGTGTGAACGAATGAGTTGATGTCGAACACCACACAAAATCTTTCAGTTGAAGTCCATTGATGTAAACATGTCGCCAAGAGCGAGGAAACTTGTCATTGACGTATGCAAGCACCAAGGTACCAAGGGGTGTTTCTAAGCCAATTTCCTGGATGATGTGTTGATGTCGACAAGAAGTGACCCGTCATGGGAGGGCCTTGATGTATCCCCCATCAACAACATGAAACAGGTGTGATGATTGAAACAGAATGATCATAATGATGCTAACATGGAACCTTTTCATGCTATTCTACACATAGAAATCTTTCCAACGACGCAAGAATCGCGTCAATTTGAGTCCGTATGCAAAACTTATGTCACTCAGAAGTTGACCTCTCACACCTATAGTTCGGGAGGATGTCGCGTCATCCCCCATTATTCATGGAAAAGGGATAGCCATGTGTTTTTGATGTAAAAGACTCTGGAAGATTCTATTTTGTAATTCTAGTTAAGAGTTGATGTAGTCAAACTTAACCACTAGTAGGCTATCGGGCTGTGTTATAACTGGACCACTAGGAGGAAGAGGCATTCCATTCTTTCAAGAACATTTTTTTCCATAATTGAGCAAAGATAGCCAAGAGATATAGGAGGTAGAGCACACACAAAGAATTTGTGCACTGTAGTAGCTCACGGGCCATAGACATTACTTATTTGTATCTGCAGCCATGTTTCCAGACAGAGAAAACGAGTGAATCGACCTCACCTTCCTGCTAGGTTTTCTCCCAAAAGGGTTTCCCAAAGAGCATATCTTGTGTATTATTGTGTGTCTGAGCTTATTTTTTCATTCTCTACTTTTCTTCTTGATTTATTTTTACATGCATGCACTAATTACAGTTAATTTTACAGATCTAGAAATTAAATAAAATTGTAATAGTGTAGAATCTCATATTTTAAATATAATATTATCATATCTGTTTTGAGGAGTTGTCTATTGGAATATCCATGGCAGTTTATGGATCACGACTCCACCTTTGACCATATCTTCTGTTACGGGAGCTAACAAAGACTTGACAAACCATTCGCTAACGATTGATCAAGAACATAAGTCTTGACCAACCTGTGATGACGTCTCCACTCGTGAATGTGATCCGAAATGTGAGTAGAGTCTGATTGTTTAAAGTTAGTCAATAGTTCTGTTCCAGTTTCGTATCTGATGGGTAACTGGAAATGTGTGAGGAAGGTAGTGGCTAAAGTGTTGAAGTCGTGAAATGACGCTCTAGGTAATTCAATATACCATTTAGTTGCAGTACCCGTAAGCGTTAATTGGAAAAGACGAAGTCGAATGGAATCGCCATTAAATGAATTAGATGAACACCATAGATGATACATCATAACATGTGTCGATGGGTCTTCTCTAGGATTCCCATTGAACTTTGGGATATCAGAAGGAAACTTAGTGGGAATAATCGGCCACCATGGTGAATGAGTAATGGGGTCGTTAGTAAGTTGAGTTAAATCCAGTAACTCAAGAGTAGCCACAAAAGGAAACTGTCGATTAAATTCTGGAGGCGGATGACCTGGATATGAAGGGATAGCCTGGGAAACATGCACTTGTATTCCTGGATAAGGAGGGTTCTGATAATAAGGAACTTGGTTACCAGAATATGGAGGGTTTTGATAACCAGCATACAAGTGGGTTTGTTTCCTAGCCCCAGGATGGTGATAAAGCTACTGGAATGGTTGGGTTTGGATTTGTTGGCCTTGAAAAGGCACTTGATGTGATCCATATTGTTGCCCAATTGGGGTTTGCATTGCCCCTTGGTACGATTTCAATTGAGACTGTGCCAAATTTTGAAGAATTTGACCTACTGAAACTTGAGGAGTACCTTGTGCAAGCGATTAAGAAGGTGAGGAACCTTGTATAGGTTGATGAATTAGGATCTGGGGAGAACCAGACACTATTGGAATGGGCTGTAAAGGTTGGCTCACATGTATTTGAGCTTGTTGAGGTGCTGACGGATAGGTAGGAATTTGCGATGAAGATGGTATAGTTTGAGAATTCAACAATCGATCCCAATATGAACCAAGTTGTACAGGTAAAGTAGGTTTCCAAACACTAGAAGCCATTCCAGGATAAGGAGGACTATAACTAGGTGGATTACCATATTGAGGTATACCAACAACAGGTTGCCCCCTATCATGGAATATAATGGCCAACCTATTGCTCTATTGTAGGTGTAGATGGAGGAAGGGGAGTAGACTATGTGGAATTCATAAGAGAGGTACCAGACATTATTTCCAAATTGGATGTCATGGGAGAGGTCCAAGGACTGGAAGCCACACCAGAAAAGGTACCAGATAACGACTGATAGCCAGGAAGGACAAACAAGCCACCATATAAATGAGCTTCTAGTGATGTTACGAACATAGATGAGGATGCAACGCTTAATGTATCAACCATAGTAGTGGACACAGGCTAGGAGTTTGAATAAGTTTCGGTCATGGTTAACAATCCCAATGAATATTATTGTGTGAAATCCGCGAGTAAGCCGAAAGAATCAGGTAAAGGATATTATGTCGGTGGTTTAAGAGACGAAAGAGGATTGGTTTGATAAAAATAAAGCTCTTCCCAATGAATGGGAGTAGAATGACGAGGATCTTCTTGAGGGATCTCTTCAATACCTATAAGTATGTATGGAAGAGGCTCACTGTCAGGCCCAAAATATATCGGTTCTGTCTGAGACAAAGGAAGAGAGGAGGAAGATCCCAAAGACTCGGGTAAAGATGGCCAAGGCTCCTCAATAACCTCAGGAAACAAATTTTATGACTCAGGGAGATCAAACTTAATGATCTCAAGTAACAAAGTTTGAGGGACTTCTGTTTTAATTGTGTTAGTGTCACCAATAGTAACATATGTGATCTCGGGTTCGGAACTCAAAGGGACAGATGATTCTAGCTAATCAATATCGGGTGGAGGGCTAGACGTAGTTCCTGATGTTCTTGATTCAGTAGTTTGTGTTTGCTTATGTCTAGGACGATGGTTAGGAGTAGCCTCTAGAGGAAGAGGAGGCTTATTTTTCATTCTACATGAATGACGGGGAGGGGGATTTTGTTCTTCCACGTTGGGCAATAAATTTTATTAACACAAAAAGAAATAAATCAAAAAGAGGGTAATCTAGGCATAAAGGATTACCAAGTAACCCTCGACTGCAATATACATCTTGGCGAACCAAGGACTTAATGTACGACAACCAATCTCCTCGAATTTTGTGTTCGGTGTATCACAGTATACAAAGCGACAAACTCAATTACCTATGGATGGATAACAACTTATTGGGGACTCCCAAAATATATGTGACGGTACGTGGGAGTGCAGTCTATAGTAGTGCTATCTAATGTGTAACCATTTGATGAGAGCGTTCCCCTATACTTTATGTGCATAGAGCGCCACCAATATACTCGAAGGTATGTGGAGTACGGTCCTATACACTCACATACATGGAATGGGATTTTACCCTTGGGATGCAACGCTGGCAAACAATGACAGCTCCTACATTTAACAATGTCGGAACACATCTCTAACCTATACCTCTAAATGTTTGTGTTAATGTTACAAATGCTCCTTAGGTTGATTCAATAAATTTTACTATTTTCTTTTATTGTTTTTTAGTTTTAGGGCTCACCATGAATGTCACATGAATATCCTAAAATGCAAACCTAGCATGAGAAAATAGAAATCCTTTCTCTTTCAATGAAAATCTAGCTAAGGGAAGAAACAATCAAGATGCAACACACAATATGCAGCAAACAAGATGCAAGATGCAATTTCCTTTCCGATGCAACTATTCTTATGCTAATGCACATGCAAAACCCTAAATGCCAACACAATTTTTTTCTTTTCACCACACTTAATTTTTGAAATGGAGAAAGCTAAGATGCAAATGTTCAATTATTGATTCAATTACAATTTTCAGAATGAGGACTAAAACAACAATTCATCTAAGTGATCAACAATCAAATGAAATCAGTTTACAAATGACCAAGTGATAAGAACAAATAAGAACCAAAACCAATTCTTACCAGAGGAAAACAACACAAATGCAAACCAAATGGAGGCTTTAGAGAGACCACGAGACAATGAAGACTCAGGGAAGTTCAGCTGGAAGTAGGCTAACCAAAAATAGGCTCAAGAACCAAGGCAAAATTCATGCAAAAACAGGGGCCAACGTTGGTGCAGAAGAGGAACCAATGCATTGCAATGCTTGGGCAGAGTGGGCCAGGGTGAGGTGAAACACTCTGTCAAAGACACATGGGGTGTGTTACGCCTTGGAAAGAGGTTTCTGGCACAAAAATTGCGAAAAAAGGCTCAATGAAATCAATTCCTAGGTTTGTTCTTGGTTGGATGATACAATAAAGTTCTGTCAAGGAGGTAATCAAACACAATGGACAAGGATACCACCAAGGGAATACTTTGTTCCTCAAGGTGTCACCAATTTGTTGGGATTTACGATTGTGAATAAACGTATCTCCCCTAGGTTGGTGGCTAACCTAGAACAACAGAGAGACAAGGAACACAATTCTTTTTCTTAAAGTAAATAGATGATGGAGTAAGGCCTACCTGGAATCATTCACACACGTTGCTCCTTATTTAGCTTGGAAGCTCTAATCCCAGCTCCGATTGCCAAAATTAGAACCTGCATAGTCAAATAACACAAGCCAAGAAACTAGGGGAACTATGCAGTATCATTTAGGTACTTCATTCAATAGATCAACATGGTATTGAAATAAGTGAAATAACAACATCACATATTGGAAAACAATGAATTATTTGCATTACTATAAATGGAAGGAGATTACAACCATAAATAGTAGTTGATCTTGTAAAAGAGTTCCTCCAAGTTGTTGACTTGTCCTTTACTTGTCATAATATTCACCTCCAATCACCCTAAATACATGAGATGATGACCACTCACTACAACAACATAAGGGCAGAATCACTCTCTAAAAGCCAACCCCCAACCACATAGAAGGTCAGGAATATATAGAGAAGTATGGTAAGTTGCGAGTTCTTATCTAATTACCAATCTAGGGTAAGAGATCCAACTTTGATGTAACGATAGGATCAAAGGATAAGTGGTTAAAATTCCAATGAAAGGAAGGATAGGATCCAAATGTTTAATCCAAGGTAAGTAGTTGAAACAACTTCTAGAAACTCCTAGAAGGGGAAGCTTTCGGAATCCCAATCATTCCCCTGGATTTCTAGAACCAACGCAGGTGCAAAGGGGAGCAACCTGTTGGTGACCAATTCAAGCCACAATGGAGCAACCTACTGGTGAATGCACCCCAGTCGGCCTCCAGGGAGCGTTGGTCCTCAAACTGGCTCAGATGAAGCAGTTTAGGGCTCAAACTTTGGGAAATTAAAGGTACATGCGTAGGGATTTGTGCATGATGGTGACAAGGGGAATAGAATTTTGATTGATCTCATTAGGAGGCTCACTGGTTGGATGTGAAAAAATGGCCTATAACAGTTAGACAGTCCTCTCCAAGATAAGTTTGATGTCTTGACAAGGTCGCACTAAATGGTATCAAAGTGGCTTGAATTTTATTGAGTTTTTGTTAAATTAATATTTTTCAAATGAAGCTATGGATGGCATGGTTGGATAGTCCTCTTTGGGACCTTTCCAATGATATATCACACTTGGTCAAACCCCTCCTGAATGAGAATATGTATCACTTTGAAATTAGCATTTTCAATGAGGGAAAAACACCAAATTTGTTAAATGTCGAGCATATTCAGATCCAATCTATGACCTTGTGAAGACTCAAGGAAGTTCAGCTAGAAGTAGGCTGACCAAAAATAGGCTCAAGAACCAAGGCAAAATTCATGCAATAATAGGAGCCAACGCTAGTGCAGAAGAGGAACCAGTGCATTGCAATACTAGTGCAGAGTGGGCTAGGGTGAGGTCAAACACTCTGTCAAAGGCACATGGGGTGCATTGGGTCTGGGAAAGAGGTTTTCGGCACAAAAATTGCAAAAAAGGCTCAATGAAATCACTTCCTAGGTTTGTTCTTGGTTAGATGATATAGTAAAGTTATGTCAAGGAGGCATCAAACATGATGGACAAGGATACCACCAAGGGAATACTTTGTTCCCCAAGGTGTCACAAATTTGTTATGCAGGATTTACAATTGCAAATAAAAATATCTTCCCTAGGTCGGTGGCTAACATAGAACAACAGAGAGACAAGGAAAACAATGCTTTTTCTTAAAGTAAATAGATGATGGAGTAAGGCATACCTGGAATCCTTCACACACTTTGCTCCTTATTTAGCTTGGAAGCTCCAATCCCAACTCTGATTGCCAAGATTAGAACCTGCAAAGTGAGATAACAAAATCCAAGAAACTATGAGATATATGCAATATCATCTAAGTACTTCATTGAGTAGATCAACATGGTATTGAAATAAGTGAAATAACAACATCACATATTGGAAACAATGAATTATTTGCATTACTATAAATAAAAGGAGATTACAACCATAAGTAGCAGTTGATCTTGTAAAAGAGTTCCTCCAAGTTGTTGATTTTTCCTTTACTTGTCACAATATGCACCTCCAATCACCCTAAATGCATGAGATGATGACCACTCACTACATCAGCATAAGGGCATAATCACTCTCCAAAAGCCAACCCCCAACCACATAAAAGGCTGGGAATATATAGAGAAGTATGGTATGTTGGGAGTTCTTATCTAATTACCAATCTAGGGTAAGAGATCCAACTTTGATGGAATGATAGGATCAAAGGATAAGTGATTAAAATTCCAATGTAGGGAAGGATAGGATTCAAATGTGTAATCCAAGGTAAGTAGTTGAAACAACTTCTGGAAACTCCTAGAAGGGGAAGCTTTCAAAATCCCAATCATTCTCCTAGATTTCTAGGACCAATGTAGGTGCAAAGGGGAGCAACTTGTTGGTGACCAATTCAAGCCACAATGGAGCAACCTATTGGTTAACACACCCAAGTAGGTCTACAGGGAGCGTTGGTCCTCAAACTGGCTCAGATGAAGCAATTTAGGGCTCAAACTTTGGGAAATTAAAGGTACATGCATAGGGCTTTGTGCATGATGGTGACAAGGGTGAATAGGATGTTGATTGATCCCATTAGGAGGCTCACTGGTCGGATGTGACAAAATGGCCTATAATACTCCAAGATAAGTTCGATGTCTTAACAAGGTCGCATTAAATGGTATCAAAGTGGCTTGAATTTTATTAAGTTTTTTTTTTAAAGTTGTATTGTTCAAATGAAGTTATGGATGGCATGGTTGGATAATCCTCTCTAGGACCTTTCCAACGATATATCACACTTAGTCAAACCCCTCCTGAATGAGAACATGTGTCACTTTGAAATTAACATTTGTAATGAGGGAAAAACACCAAATTTGTTAAATGACAAACATATTCAGATCAAATCTATGACCTTTTGAAGACTCAGGGAAGTTTAGCTGGAAGTAGGCTAGCCAAAAATAGGCTCAAGAACCAAGTAAAAATTCATGCAAAAACAAGAGCCGACGCTAGTGCACAAGAGGAACCAGTGCATTGCAACGCTAGTGCAGAGTGGGCCAGGGTGAGGTGAAACAATCTGTCAAATGAACATGGGGTGCGTTGGGCATGGGAAAGAGATTTCCAGCACAAAAATTGCAAAAAAGGCCCAATGAAATCACTTCCTAGGTTTGTTCTTGGTTGGATGATACAATAGAGTTCTGTTAAGGAGGTAATCAAATACAATGGACAAGGATACCACCAAGGGAATACTTTGTTCCCCAAGGTGTCACCAATTTGTTGTGTGGGATTTACGATTAGGAATAAACGTATCTCCCCTAGGTCGGTGGCGAACCTATAACACCAAAGAGACAAGGAACACAATGCTTTTTCTTAAAGTAAATAGATGATGGAGAAAGGCCTACCTGGAATCCTTCACACACTTTGCCCTTTATTTAGCTTGGAAGCTCCAAACCCAGCTCTGATTGCCAAAATTAGAACCTACATAGTTAGATAACACAAGCCAAGAAACTACGAGATCTATGAAGTATCATCTAAGTACTTCATTCAATAGATCAACATGGTATTGAAATAAGTGAAATAACAACATCACATATTGGAAAACAATGAATTGTTTGCATTACTATAAATGGAAGGAGATTACAATCATAAGTAGTAGTTGATTTTGTAAAAGAGTTCCTCCAAGTTGTTGACTTGTCCTTTACTTGTCCCAATATGCACCTCCAATCACCCTAAATACATGAGATGATGACCACTCACTACAACAGTATAAGGGCAGAATCACTATCCAAAAGCCAACCCCCAACCACATAGAAGGTTGGGAATATATGGAGAAGTATGGTAAGTTGGGAGTTCTTATCTATTACCAATCTTGGGTAAGAGATACAACTTTGATGTAACGATAGGATCAAAGGATAAGTGGTGAAAATTCCAATGTAGGGAAGGATAGGATCCGAATGTTTAATCCAATGTAAGTAGTTGAAACAACTTCTGGAAACTCCTAGAAGGGGAAGCTTTTAGAATCCCAATCATTCTCCTGGATTTCTAAAACCAATGTAGGTGCAAAGGGGAGCAACTTGCTGGTGACCAATTCAAACCACAATGGAGCAACCTACTAGTGAATGCACCCCAGTAGGCCTACAGGGAGCATTGGTCCTCAAACTGGCTCAGATGAAGTAGTTTAGGGATCAAACTTTGGGAAATGAAAGATACATGCATGATGATTTATGCATGATGGCGACAAGGGGGATTAAGATGTTGACTGATCCCATTAGGAGGCTCATTTGTTGGATGTGAAAAAATGGCCTATAACAATTAGATAGTCCTCTCCAAGATAAGTTTGATGTCTTGACAAGGTCGCATTAAATGGTATCAAAGTGGCTTGAATTCTATTGAATTTTTGTTAAAGTTATTTTTTTCAAATGAATCTATGGATGACATGGTTGGATAGTCCTCTCTGGGACCTTTCCAATGATATATCACACTTGATCAAACCCCTCCTGAATGAGAATATGTGTCACTTTGTAATTAACATTTGCAATGAGGGAAAAACACCAAATTTGTTAAAAGTTGAGCATATTCAGATCAAATCTATGACCTTGTGAAGACTCAAGGAAGTGCAGCTGGACGTAGGCTGACCAAAAATAGGCTCAAGAACCAAGGCAAAATTCATGCAAAAATGGGAGCCAACGCTAGTACAGAAGAGGAACTAGTGCATTACAATGCTGGTGCAGAGTGGGCCAGGGTGAGGTTAAACACTCTGTCAAAGGCACATGGGGTGCGTTGGGCCTGGGAAAGAGGTTTTTGGCACAAAAATTGCAAAAAAGGCTCAATGAAATCACTTCTTAGGTTTGTTCTTGGTTGGATGATACAATAAAGTTCTGCCGAGGAGGTATTTGTTATGCGAGATTTATGATTACAAATAAATGTATCTCCCCTAGGTCGATGGCTAACGTAGAACAACAGAGAGACAAGGAACACAATGCTTTTTCTTAAAGTAAATAGATGATGGAGTAAGGCCTACCTGGAATCCTTCACACACTTTTCTCCTTATTTAGCTTGGAAGCTCCAATCCCAACTCTGATTTCCAAAATTAGAACTTGCATAGTCAGATAACACAAGCCAAGAAACTATGATATCTATCCAGTATCATCTAAGTATTTCATTCAGTAGATCAACATGGTATTGAAATAAGTGAAATAACAACATCACATATTGGAAAACAATTAATTATTTGCATTACTATAAATGGAAGGAGATTACAACCATAAGTACCAGTTGATTTTGTAAAAGAGTTCCTCCAAGTTTTTAACTTGTCCTTTACTTGCCACAATATGCACCTCCAATCACCCTAAATGCATGAGATTATGACCACTCACTACAACAGCATAAGGGAAAAATCACTCTCCAAAAGCCAACCCCAAACCATATAGAAGGCTTGGAATATATAGAGAAGTATGATAAGTTGGGAGTTCTTATCTAATTACCAATGTAGGGTAAGATATCCAACGTTGATGGAACAATAGGATCAAAGGATAAGTGGTGAAAATTCCAATGTAGGGAAGGATAGGATCCGAATGTTTAATCCAATGTAAGTAGTTGAAACAACTTCTGGAAACTCCTAGAAGGGGAAGCTTTCAGAATCCCAATCATTCTCCTGGATTTCTAGAACCAACGTAGGTGCAAAGGGGAGCAACTTGTTGGTGACCAATTCAAGCCACAATGGAGCAACCTACTAGTGAACGCACCCCAGCAGGCCTACAGGGAGTGTTGGTCCTCAAACTGGCTCAGATGAAGTAGTTTAGGGCTCAAACTTTGGGAAATGAAAGGTACATGCATGGGGATTTATGCATGATGGCGACAAGGGGGATTAAGATGTTGATTGATCCCATTAGGAGGCTTATTTGTTGGATGTGAAAAAATGGCCTATAACAGTTAGATAGTCCTCTCCAAGATAAGTTTGATGCCTTGTCAAGGTTGCATTAAATAATATCAAAGTGGCTTGAATTTTATTGAGTTTTTGTTGAATTTATATTTTTCAAATGAAGCTATGGATGGCATGGTTGGATAGTCCTCTCTGGGACCTTTCCAACGATATATCACACTTGGTCAAACCCCTCCTGAATGAGACTATGTGTCACTTTGAATTAACATTTGCAATGAGGGAAAAAACACCAAATTTGTTAAATGTCGAGCATATTCATATCAAATCTATGACCTTGTGGTGCAATATACAGTATATCACACATGGACTTACACATTGTTTAACAAGTTAAAAATCATGCATATTAGGGTAGATTTGACCATTGAAGAATTCATGAATGATGGATTGGGTGATGACTTGCTCAAAATTTAATGCCTCCCCTATGTCACATGCCCTCTGCTACATTGTTCCAATCAATGCATGATGTGTGGCAGGCTCATAAGGATGTAAAGTGGCCCGTAGCAGATGATGAAGATTGGTTGATGTGGCAGTGTGACTAGAAGCACATGTGGCAAGATAGGATTGGTTGAGAATCATTGATGACATGTGGGAATGAGAGATTCAATGCACGTGATGAAGTGGTAGGTGCCACATGGTATGTTGACTGGGAAGTTTGGTTAAACAATTAGATGGGTGACATCATGATGATGTCAGCATTGGTTTGTCCATGGATCCCATGACTTGGTCACATGGCAAGGGCACATGAAGTTTCTTCAATTCGTGTGAGCCCCCAAATTTCAAATTTGCGTCAACCCAAATCAATCATGCACCCCCCCCCCCCCCCCCACACACACATATATGTGTGTGGCCAGTTCAATTAGGAGTGTGATCACTCATCAAAATATCTATCTGGTTCAGAGACATCAGGGGTTGGCTTGTTAGCTTTGTTTTGTATTGGGCCAAAGGTGCTATCTCTATTGTGATCTTGTTTTGGCATGTTGTATTATTAGTTGTACTAGCATCGAAGGCACAGGTTGTGAGATTTTTTGTATTAGCTCAAAGGCACAAATTGTAAGCTCTGTTGTGTTTTTTGTCCTGAACGCACAAGTCATGAGATTTGTTTTTTTTGGTATATTGGCCCAAAGGCATAGGTTGTGACCTCTGTTTGTTGTGTTGTATTGGCCCGAATGCGTAGCTCATGAGTTACGATATGTTGTGGTGTATTGGCTCAAAGGCATAGGTTGTAGGCTCTATTGTATTATGTGTATTGGCCTGAAGGCGCGAGTCATAAGCTATGTTGTGTTGTTTAGCCCGAAGGTGTAAGTCATGAGCTTTGTGGTATTGTGCATATTGGACCGAAGGTGCATGTGATAAGCTTCGTTGTGTTTTTTGGCCTAAAGGCATAGGTTGTAAGCTCTGTTGAATTGGTTGGCCCAAAAGGGTAGGTCATTAGCTCTGTTGTTAATTTATGGTATGTTCTATGCTTAGAGCGGTTTACTTATTTTTCTTCTTATTAGCCACAGATTAGCAATCACATATACATAAAGTAAAGTGCAGATAAAACATTAAATGATCAATATAAAACAGGCCAAGACAGGAGACACAAGATGTGGCAGCTAGCCAGGGAAAAACCCCAATGTGGGGAAACCCTTTGATCAAATCTTCTTTTATCTTCAATAGTTCAGCAAAGAGAAATAGTACAAAATCAGAATTCTGTAATTTTATATCAGCAACAACAAACCCTAGATCAGCAAAGTCAAACTTGGTCAAACGAATGGAAATTGACCTCCAATATGTTTGGTCAATTTCTGGTTAGCTAACCCTCGAACAACCTGAAGAAATAGCCCTTGAACAACCCTAAAAATGCAGTCAAACTACAGTTGGCTGAAGTCAACTTGCTGCCCCAAACTAGGGCAGTCAACACTGGTCAAACCAGAGGCCATATCACCTCGGTTTTCGTGCCAAAATTTGTGGCCTGCCTAGGAGAGGTAGCCACACCAAATTCACACTCCTAAATGGTCAACGCTGGCCAAAGAGATGACCTACAGCCCTTGCATCCTTCTTCCTGCGTTTGCCTTGCCCTACTACATCTTCTTTTCCAGCCACATGTGTGAGAGAGAGAGAGACTCCTTTGATGCGTAGGAGAGAGAGAAGATGAGTGATGAGATGAGTTGCAAATGAATCAACCTCTCTTCTATTTATATGAAATGCTGGGCATGAGTGCCACACACTTATTTGTTGGTCGACCTTGACAATTTTTCAAGTAATTAGACATAAATTTATATCTCCATAAATACTTGTCGGAATCAGATGCTCTTTAGATAAATCCTACACCTTTCGACGAGAGGAATCTAGGAAAAATATCCGCAACCATAAATAAGGTGACCCACATGGATTTGGCCCTAGTTTTCAATTTTAACACTCCCTCTCAACTAGGGAGAACTCCATCTGCAATCCGTTTGATCGTAGCTACTATCCCAACCATCAAATGCACTGCCCTGCACAACTGGTCTTGCTCTACTCTGCTCTGCTCGAACTATGAAGAAGAATAATAAATGATCGAGGATGTATCATACCATCCTCCACTGACTCGAAGTCAGTCTCAAAGTGTTTCGTAACACTCTCATTGATCCCAGATCAATGGAGGTCATCTTAGAATAGGGAGTACGGTAGATACAACAATGCGTCCATTGATAGTACTACTATGGTCCCTAACCTCATTTCCCTACTCATTGACCAGATGAGAGGTACTTCCCTGATCTGATAATCACCCTATGAGTGACCTCAGTTAAAGATTTATTGAATAAAGGTATTACAGACTCATGTGTTGGTGTGTGTCTATGTTATTTAGGCAACAGATCGATCAGATTGCAAATACACAGACACTTGAAATGGAAAACAACATAGAAGTACAGTAAGCAATATAAGAACAAAAGAATCTAATAAGGAGTTCACCCTATCCTCCAGGGCTACGTCTCTGGTCCAGCTTTCAGTGGTGGCCTTCTTTTATTGTGTCTTAAAGCAGAGAATTACAATGAAGGAGCTCAATGTGAGTCTCCTGAACGGAATTTGCTTGGTAGGGTGGTTCTTGGATACCCCAAGTCACTAGAGTACACAGACTCTTTTCCTTACCAGCTCTGTGACCTTTTGGTCTTTAATGGAGAGAGCCCAAAGTGGTGCTCAGTCTGGACAGATCCTCTCTGGGATGGCTTGAATCCCTCAAGCTCTCTGGTGCTTAATGTTGCATTTGGTTAGCTCGACCCTCTGTCTTCTGTTCTGCTTTGCTTCACTGTCTTTCCTTTGTTTTCTCTGTCTTGTTCCTTTTCCTTCTCGTCTTCCTCTCGGGGTTCCCGGTGTTCCGTGTTTGGTGTGTTTCCTCTTTTCCCACTTCCCGTCGGAGCGTGGGTCCTGCCTTGACCTTTAGCCTTTTCCCCATGGTTTTCCCAGCTCTTCATGCGACCGAGCACTCGGGGCCTTCCCATTTCGAGGGGTTTTGTGCTAATCGCACATCAAAAACTGCCTCTGTTTCCTGATCCATGCCTCCCAGGGGCTAGTTTCACCTCCTGCGCAGTCTCCATGGGCCTTGGTTAGCGCGCTTTGACTGAGGTCCTCGTCGCTCCACGCTGGCTGCTAACTGCCACTGTTCAGAGGTGTTTTTAACCGTTGTTTCTTAATTCTTTGATGTCTGTCCCGACCTGATACAGTCATGGTCCTTTTAACAATTCTTCATGGATCTAATTCGGATCACGACCTTCCCACTGAAAAGCTTTTGAACCACCAAAAGTTGGTTTTTAAGCATTGACTAAGTGAGGGAATTGGCTTCTCACTTGTCCAATCTCAATCCGCTTTGCACTGCTCGGCTTTGAACCTTTGAGCCCAATCCTGAGGTACTCCACATATCCCCTGCACGTCGTCCTCACCTTCTTGTCCAGTACTGTGTCTTCCTGCAATTCATTAAGATATTCAGGTAGCAGGTCATCAATAGAAGGCAATTGACTTTGCTATTCAAGATCCTCAACCATTGAAGGTTCAAACAATCTCAAGCAATCTGCATTTATGACTGAGCAGATGTGCATGTAAGCTGGTAGATCAAGGCGAAAAGCATTTTCACCAATCTTCTCAAGTATCCTAAAGGGTCCATACCGGATAGGCTTTAGCTTTTTACCTTCACCTTGCATCCTGTCCTTGCTAATATACAGCCAAACCTGGTCACCAACTTGAAAACTATGCTCCATCCGATGCTTGTCATGCCTAGCCTTATATTTGGCTTGGCTCTTTTCCAGCTGTTCCTGTACTGCTTGGTGGATCTCATGGATCTGTTCAATGAACCTAGTTGCCTTGTCCACATCACTATGTCCATCAACTGTGGTATCTTTTCCAAAGACAAAATCCAAAGGAGACCTTGGTGTGAAACCAAAACAGGTCTAAAAAGGAGATCTCTGTGTAGAAGAATGTTTTTCTCTGTTGTAAGCATGTTGCACATAACGTAAATGTTCATCCCAAAGCTTAGGATGCTTGCTGCAATATCCTCTCAATAACTGGATCATTGTCTTGTTAACTACTTTTGTCTGGCCATCAGTTTGTGGATGAAAAGCTGTGCTTTTCTTCAGTTTGGTGTCCATCAGTTCCCACAGACATGACCAAAACTTCACCACAAATTGGGTGTCTCAATCAGATACAATAGAAGTGGGTAATCCAAAATGAACCCATACATGTTCAAAGAGTAATTTTGCAATCTATTCAGCTGTAATTTGTTTATTACAAGGTATCAAAATACACATTTTTCTGAACCTATCCACAACAACATATAGATAATCATGACCTTTCCTAGATTTATGCAGTCCTCCTACAAAATCCATGGAAACACTTTCCCAAGGGTGAGAAGGAACCGGCAATGGAGTGTACAAGCCTAGTTTTCTGTTGTTGGCTTGCTTTTAGCACACATAGCACACCCTCTTACATATCTAGAAACTGTCTCATTCATTTCTGGCCAATAACAAAATCTTTGCAGCTGTGCAATTGTTTTACTTACCCCAAAGTGACCTGATATCAGAGAAGTATGTGCCTCCCTAATTATCTTTACTCTTTCAGTTTGTGGAATGCAGAGTTTCCCACAATGGTATAAGAGTCGGTCCTTCACATGATAATCTAGTTCTTCTACTCTTTTGCCTTGACTCAAAGTTGCATATACATCTTTAAAGTATATATCTTGAGCAGATTGTTCAATGTAGCTTTCATGTAGCACAAAATTATGCTTAAGTATGGTAGATGCATTTATAATGGGTCTAGATAACATGTCTGCAACTTTGTTTTGTATGCCTTTTTTATATCTGATGACCAAATGAAACTATTGTAGAAAACCCATCCATCTGTAGTGTCTTGATTGCTGCAAATTAGTTTGGGAGTGTAGATATTGAAGTGGTTGATGATCAGTATGTATTACTGTCTCTTTGCCCATTAAGTAATGTTTCCATTTTTTCACACTCTGAACTAATGCATACAATTCTTTATCATATGTAGGATAGTTAACTACTGCAGGATTAAAATTCTCAGAAAGATAACATATGGGTTTACCGTGTTGTGTCAACACTGCTCCCATGGCATAGTCACTGGCATCAGTTTGGATCTCAAATGGTCTTTGCAGGTCAGGCAGTGCTAGTACAGGTGTTGTACTAATCTTTTCTTTCAAGGTGTCGAAGGCTTTCTGATGTTTGCCTCCCTATTGAAACACCTTGTTCAATCCTGTTAAAGCATGTAAGGGAGCTGCAATTGAGGAAAAGTTAGAAATGAACTTCCTCCAATATTGTGCTACTCCTAAGAAGCTTCTTACTTTTGTAGCAGACTTGGGTTTGGGCCAGTTTACAATGAATGCCACTTAGAGGTATCTATCTTCAATTCACCACCCCCTACTATATGACCCAAGTAGTTTAGAGATGTCTTGCCAAATTCACATTTTGAGAGTTTAACATAAAGTTTTTCTCTTTTCAAAACATCCAGTGTCTGCTTAACATGCTTTAAATGTTCTTCCCACGTTTTACTAAAAATCAAAATGTCATCTAGATACATAATAACAAAATCATTGAGAAAAGGTCTGAGTACATCATTCATTAATCTCATGAAAGTAGCAGGAGCATTAGTTAAGCCAAAAGGCATAACCAACCACTCATACAATCCCTGCTTTGTTTTGAAAGCATTCTTCCATGCATCTTGTTCTGCAACTTTGACTTGATGGTAACCACTGTGAAAGTCTAGCTTGGTGAAATAAACAACTTCCTTCAATTGATCTAAAAGATCATCTATGCGAGGAATGGGATAACGATTTTTAATTATTATCTTATTTAGTGCTCGGTAATCAATGCACATTCTCCACGAGCCATCTTTCTTTCTCACCAAAACGATTGGTGACCCACATGGTGATGTGCTAGGCCTGATGAACCCCTTCTCGAGCAACTCCTGCACCTGCTTCTTGATTTCAGCGTTCTCTAAAGCTAACAACCTATACATCCCAATGTTAGGCAATGGAGCATCTTGCTGCAAAATAATATCATGTATTATTTCCTTTCTGGGTGGCAGACCTTTAGGTTCCTGAAACGAGATATCATATTCTGAAACAAACTTTTCTATATTAGCTTGTTGTTTAGCATTACAGCCCGCAAATACATTGGTTTTATCAGGTTTCTTTTCCTTTACAACCATCACTAAGAATTGTTTGCATGAATTTATCATTATTTTCATCTGCCCTAAGTTTATGAGAGTATATTTATTCTTTAGCTTATGGGCTCTTACAAAGTATTCGATTCCATCTTTAACAAGTAGATACTTGTTCTCAGCTCTATAGAAGATAGCCTTCCTATCATACAAGTAAGGACTTCCTAAAACAATTCCACATATATCCAAAGGAATTATGTCTAACTCAACCTCATCTACAAACGCTGACCCAAAAGAAAACTTGAGTTTGCACTGTCTAGTCACTTGTAGTTGTGATTTATCATTCAACCATCCTAATGGGTATGGTTTCTTATGAGGTGTGGTTGCTAATCCCAATTTCTTTACAATTGCTTTAGAAATTAAATTTACTTGTGAGCCACTATCAAACAAAGTATCAATCTTTTGATGCTTGGAAGTAACTCAAATATGGAAAATCTCATGTCTTTTTCTCTCATTTTCTTCATCAATAACAGATTGAGCAGAATTACTAATAGATGCTTCAGAATTCTTACCTTTTATACCTGTGGCTACAATAGTTGTTTCATCTCCCGAGTCTGACCCCAAATCTTTTTGAATAGCTGCAGCAGTCTTCTTCTTCTTGCCCTCGAACTTCTTAGGTCTCAGCTTTGGATGCAGAATCCAACAATGCTCATCATCATGCCCATCCTTTTTACAGTGAGTGCATGAAGCTTTGCTTTTCTATGTAGTGTTAGCCTTCCTTGCTTTCCACTTCTGCTTTCTTTTCTCCTTGCTCTTGCTTGCAGTGGGTTGGGATGGTCCCCTAACTTCTGGATTTCCATTCTTTCCTCTAGCTTCTAGATGAGTAGCTTGTACAGATACCTCATTTATACTAGTGGGATTGAACATGAGGATGGTATGCCTCATGTAGCTATGTAGACCACCAATGTACTTCAACAGAGTTTTTGGTGAGTCTAATTAAATTCCTAGTATCAATGCTCTCTTTCTAAATTCTTGAGTGTACCCTTGCACACTTTGCCCTTTCAACTGCCGAAGAGTTTGCCAACTCATCATGGTTCTTGGATACCCCAAGTCACTAGAGTACACAGACTCTTTTCCTTACCAGCTTTGTGACCTTTTGGTCTTTAATGGAGAGAGCCCAAAGTGGTGCTCAGTCCGGACAGATCCTCTCTGGGATGGCTTGAATCCCTCAAGCTCTCTAGTGCTCGATGCTACCTTTGGTTAGCTCAGCCCTCTGTCTTCTGTTCTGCTTTGCTTCACTGTCTTTCCTTTGTTTTCTCTGTCTTGTTCCTTTTCCTTCCCATCTTCCTCTCGGGGTTCCCGGTGTTCCATGTTCTGTGAGTTTCCTCTTTTTCCTGCGTGTGGTTTTAAAACCATTCGAGCTCATGGCTGTTCGATTCCCCTTCCACTTCCCGTCGGATCGCCTGCTACAGCTTCGCTTGGAGTTCCCTATTCGGTGTCATCATCAGGCTCACAGGGAGTGGCCACATGTCCTCCTGCAACTACGCCAACTCGCTTCATTGGTTCGGTTCTTTTGTTACGTCATGGAATGAGTCTTCTACCACCTTGGCAGTCAAATCAGACGTCAAATTCTTATAAACTGCGGCTTAATCCCCCGTCGATTCTGCTTTCCCATCGAGTGCGATCTCAGCTGTTAGATCTGGGGCCTCCAAATTTGATGCCATTCGCACGTTTCGCGTGGTTGACTTGCTTAACCATTAGCGCACGATCAATGGCAATTGTTCTCTCTCCTCCGCTTGCCACACATCGGCCGCTAAGTGGAATCGCTCTGTTTCCGCCAATTCCGCTTATTGCTTGAGGGTGCCCCCGATAAATTGCTAGTTTTTCAGAGCGCGGGTCTTGCCTTGACCTTTAGCCTTTTCCCCACGGTTTTCCCAGCTCTTCATGTGACCGAGCACTCAGGGCCTAATCACACATCAAAAACTGCCTCTGTTTCCCGATTCGGGCCTCCTAGGGGCTAGTTTCGCCTCCTGCGCAGTCTCCATGGGCTTCGGTCAACGCGCATTGACCGAGGTCCTCGTTGCTCCACGTTGGCTGCTAACTACCACTGTTCAGAGGTGTTTTTGGCCATTGTTTCTTAATTCTTTGATGTCTGTCCCGGCCTGATACAGTCATGGTCCTTCTAAGAATTCTTCATGGATCCAATTGAGATCATTCCCATGAGTCCTAGACTGCATGGGTAGGATGCCTCGACAAGAGAACTAATCATCCTGTACATAGGAGAGCGAATCATCCTATCCAATAGATGCCACGAAGAATTAATCATCTTGTCCAATAGATGCCACGGAGAACTAATCATCCTGGCTCCCAGGAGAACTAATCATCCTATTTCACAGTCGCCACATAGAACTAATCATCCTAGCCCACAGGAGAACTAATCATCTTGTTCCAAAGTCACCACAAAGAACTAATCATCTTGGCCTACAGGAGAACTAATCATGCCTTTCCACAGTCACCACGAGGTGTCATAGAGGAAGGTTGAACCTTTCCCCTATACATAGTGCACCACCAGGGGATGGTGAATCGCCCTGTGGGCACATGTCACTCGAAGAAGTACCCCGTGCCCCCCTGGAGCTCCCAGAGCTCAACACATCATACTCGAACCTCATAAGAGGGTCTCTAAACGACACCAAGTCGTTCTCGGAAAGTCAAGAATTTGAAATTTCCCAGGGGCTTTATCAAAATGTCGGCGACCTGTTCATCTGTACCGATATGTTGGAGCCTTATTGCTCCCCGCTGCACCATATCTCGAATATAGTGGTACCTGATATCGATATGCTTGGAGCGATCATGGAATACGCGATTCTCTGATAAACGAATCGACTCTAGTTGTCACACAGGATCACGGTCGTATCCAATGTAAATACAAACAGCTCACTGAAGAGCTTTCGCAACCAGACTACCTCACAGGAGGCCATACTAGCAGCAATGTACTCTGCATCGACGGTGCTCAAAGCCACCGACTTCTGTTTCCTGCTCATCCAGGATATTGAGGCAGATACCAAATAAAAACAACACCCTGAAGTGCTCTTTCGGTACACGACATTGCCTGCCCAGTCAACATCGGTATATCCAAGTAGTCTCACATCTCTGATAGTGTATCTGAACCCATGAGTTATCGTGCCACAAAGATATCTCAACAGATTCTTGGCACCAATCCAATGTGAGTGGTGGGGCTCAACCATATGTTGACTGCAAAGCATATATCCGTACGGGAGTTCACCAAGAACATCAATGCTCCGACGAGTTGACGATACTCGGTAGCATTTCTTAAAACAGGTCCGGAAGCACTACCACTTAACTTCTTGAAGTCAAGCTCCATTGGGGTAGTTACGGGCTTGCAGTCCACCATGCTGAATCTCTCCAATATTTTCACCATGTATTTTCCTTGAGATAGGAAAATCTCCCCTGGTTTCTGCCAAACTTCCAGTCCTAGGAAATAGTGCATAAGTCCTAGGTCTTTCATCTCGAACTCAGAAGCCAACTCCCTCTTACATTTGTGAATGAGAGAGTCTACACCTGTTAGAAAGAGGTCGTCAACATATAGCACTAGTATGAGAGGTTTGTCATCTACAACCTTAAAGTAAAGGCTAGGGTCAGCTTCACTCTTAGTGAATCCCAGCTTCATCAAGTAGCTATCGATCCTCTCATACCATGCTCAGGGTGCTTGATTTAGCCCATAGAGGGCCTTCTTCAACCTGCACACATGAGATTCTCGATCATAAATCTCAAATCCTTCGGGTTGCTCCACATAGACCTCCTCCTTGATCGCACCATGTAAGAATGCAGTCTTGACATCCATCTAATGTAGGTTCCATCCTTGTGAATCAACAAGGGCTATGATCGAGCGGATGGTGGTATATCAGGCAACAGGTGCAAATATCTCATCATAGTCTATACCTTCCTTTTGGGAGAAGCCATGAGTGAAAAAACGAGCCTTCTACTTTTCCGCACTTCCATCAACTGCATGCTTTATCTTGTAAAGCCATTTTGAAGTGACAACTGCTTTGTCCTGGGGTCTGGGGACCACATCACAACATCATTTTTCATGATGGACTCATATTCCTCAGTCATAGCATCCTTTCATACTTGATGCTTGACAACATCTGTGAATGACGAAGGCTTATTTTAGATGATCGTGCTCATGATGTTTAGGTATCCCTCACACCTGTTCGGCTTCTTACTTTCACGGAAGGTTCCTCTAGGTGCAATGTGTCCTTTAGCAGCATCAAGTGTCCCCCTAAGCCATGAAGGCCTCTTCCTAGAAGAGGAAGGCTCTTGTGAGGAGGATGAATAGGCTAAGAGCCATATCTTCATCAAAGGTGACATCATGACTAATCTCAACTTCCCTTTGACTAGCCACATAGATTCTATAGCCCTTAATATTTTCTCTATAGCCCACGAAGATTCCCTTCTTTCCAGATGCACCCAATTTATTCCTTTTCTCCTTCGGCACATGAAAATATACAGGGCTTCCAAAAATTCTAAAATGAGATACATCAGGTTTCTTACCAGTGAACATCTCTTCGGGAGTCTTGGAACCCAATGCTTGATGAGGGCATTGGTTTTGTACATATACGGCGGTATTTGCAGCTTTGGCCCATAGAAACTTCGGAAGTCTTTGATCATGGAGCATAGCATGGACAACTTCCACAATTGTATGATTCTTCCTTTCCGCCACACCATTCTGCTTAGGAGTATATGGTGTAGTAGTCTCCCTCTTAATGCCAGCCTCATTGCAAAAGTCATGAAACTCATTGGATTCATATTTATTCCCATTATTAGTCCTTAAGGTCTTGATATTCTTTTCGGCCTGATTCTCGATTAAGGATTTGAAGTGTCAAAACCAGGAAAACACTTCATCCTTCTTTTTCAAGAACTATATCCAAGTCTTGCGAGAATAATCATTTCTAAAAGTGAGGTAATGTAAATATCTTCCCAAGGAGTTCATAGGCATCATACTGGATAGGTCAGAGTGAACCAACTACAACATATCGGAGGTCTTGCTTTGGCTTGAGGGGAATGGTCCCCTTTTGAGCTTTCCTTCGACACATCCTAGACATACACCTTCTTGCTCTAATATGAATTCGGGCATCCCACTTACCATTTTTTTCGTATCAGGTAGAGCTTTATAATGAAGGTGAGCAAACCTCCAATGCCATAGTTTAGACTGAAGGGATGTGTCACAAGACATGACACCCAGTAGACTTCCTCCGACCTGATATAATGAATCAACTCGAAACCCAAGAGTGAAAACATCTTTAAAGTTATTTTTCCATACACGTACCTTGCCATTGTTGAAGGCCACCTTGTAGCCTTTGTCCTCCATCGCCGAAATGGACACCAGGTTCTTTTTTAGATCAGGTACATATACTACATCTTGTAAATGGATTGTATTTCCCTGATTCAATTGAAGAGTGACATTCCATATGCCTTTCACAGGATATTTTGAATTGTCCCCGAGAACGATTTCCAGTTTGGTCTCCTTCTCCACCAGATTAGAGAGAGCTTCTTTGTAACCAGTGAAGTGCCTTGAGGCACCACTACTAATAAGCCAATTTCCCAGCGAGTCCGAGGGAGCAGTAGTGGAGAGAGCTGCTGGTACATAATATTCATCCTGCTTATTGTTAACAGTGTTAGATTCATACCTGGAGTTTCTTGCCTTCTTGAAGGGTTGTCATCTTCCTTGATTTCTGAGATTTCTTTTACCTCTGCCATTTGACCTGCCATTCCTTTGATTTCCTTGAGAGTGATTTTGATCATCGTCCTGGTGTGAGTCCCTTTTATCAGGGCACTCCCTTGCATTGTGGCTCATTTTATTGCAATTGTAACATTGTCCTTTTCTTCCACCCTTCGGTCCAGCCTTTCCTTTGAATTTAGCCCCGGAATTGTTTCTTCTTTTACCATGAGAAGAAAAAGTAGAGGGATGGCCTTTAAGTACGGACATTTCTTTCTCTCCCATCCTTGTTTCTTCTTGAATGCATCTAGCCATCAATTCCTCAAATCCAGGAATTACGTTATTGTTAAGAAGAGTAGTCCTGAATATATACCATTCAAGTGGCAGTCCTCCAAGAGTTGTGAGTGTCATTTCCCTGTCAGGAATTACTTCCCCAATAGATAGGAGATCGTTCTTGATCTCTGTGATCCTTAAGAAATATGCATGCATACTCTCATCTTTGCCCTTCTTAATTTCCTTCAGCTTATTTCTAAGGAACAAAACTTGATTTGCATCATTAACTTTAAATAAACTCACCAGTCTATCGTAGATTTCCTTGGAGGTGGTCAACTCAGAAACATAGGCCACCAAGCGCTTGTTGACAGAGTCCCAGATGATCTTCCTTGCTTTTACTTCTCCCTTGGTCCATTTGTTCCTTGCAGCAGCGGATGCATTTGATGGAGGCTCAACAATTTTTCCTCTCACATGGTCCAACACTTCCTGCTCTTCTAATGTTAGATCGAGAGACATCTTCCATCTGTGATAGCCAGACTTCTCACGGAGTTTGTCTTCAGCAGGGAAGTGTGTTGAGGACCCCATGATTTCTTTAAGATAGCCTTGCCAACCTTCTCTTCAGTGATTGCTCTTGCTTGGGATTTGTCTTCACCTCAGCTCTGATACCATGTTAATATATGGTCTGTTCTATGCTTAGAGAAATTTACTTATTTTTCTTCTTATTAGCCATAGATTAGCAATCACATATACATAAAGTAAAGTGCAAATAAAACATTAAATGATAAAAAAAAAACAAGCTAAGACAAGAGACACAAGATGTGGTGGCTAGCCAGGGATAAACCCCAATGCAGGGAAACCCTTTGATCAAATCTTCTTTTATCTTCAATAGTTCAGCAGAGAGAAATAGTACAAAATCAGAATTCTGTAATTTTATATCAACATCAGCAAACCCTAGATCAGCAAAGTCAAACTTGGTTAAACGAGTGGATATTGACCTCCAATATGTTTGGTCAATTTCTGGTCAGCTAACCCTTGAACAACTTGAAGAAACAACCCTTGAACAACCCTAAAAATGCAGTCAAACTATAGTTGACTGAAGTCAACTTGCTGCCCCAAACTAGGGCAGTCAACACCTGTCAAACCAGAGGTCAGATCACCTCGGTTTTCATGCCAAAATCTGCGGCCTACCTAGGAGAGGTACCACACCAAATAGACACTCCTAGATGGTTAACGCTTGGTCAACACTGGTCAAAGAGATGACTTGCAACCCTTGCGTCCTTCTTCCTGCATCTGCCTTGCCCTACTGCGTCTTCTTTTCCAGCCACGAGTGAGAGAGAGAGACTCCTTTGATGCATAGGAGAGAGAGACGATGAGTGATGAGATGAGTTGCAAATGACTCAACCTCTCTTCTATTTATATGAAACGATGGTCATGAGTGCCACACACTTAGCTGCTGGCCGACCTTGACAATTTGTCAAGTAATTAGAAATAAATTTATATCTGTATAAATAATTGTCAGAATCGGATGATCTTTAGATCAATCCTACACCTTTCGACAAGAGGAATTTAGGAAAAATATCAACAACCATAAATAAGATGACCCACATGGAGTTTGGCCCTAGTTGCCAATTTTAACAGTTGTGGTGTATTGGCTTGAAGGTGCAGGTCATGAGATCTGTTGTGTTGTGTATGGTTGTATTTTTGAATCTTGTCTAATATGCATGGTTAAGCCCAAAGGCTTATCCTTTACTTTACAAACACAATCCTAATCATTAAATATGCATCTGTTGGGTGACATGAATGACTAACTCAATAACTGAATTGGTTTTGACATTGTTTGATTTGAAAAAGGTCACATGTTTGAATTCAGTGGACTCTACCAGAATTTATTTTTTATCACCCAAAGTGCATTTTTTCAAACACTTAGGAAGACCAAAAAAAGGCATTTTATAGAACATGCACTGAAAAAATTCATTTTGTAGACAGCGGACCAGAAAGTTGCAAATTGTAGAACAATTAACTATTTATAATGTTTTTGGGTTAAATTGAGGGAAATTTGATTCTGTAAAAGGGGGAAATGGATTGTATTGTCTTGTGATCAATGTAAGGGACATGAAAACCATGAGGACATGTTTCAAAGGACAAGAAGTTGTTTCAAAGTATTTTTAAGTGATATTATCAAGTCAGATGCTAATGCAAGAAATGAAGGTTAAGTTAATGTTGATGTAAGAAGAACAAGTTGATGCAATGAACATATTTGGAAGAAGTGTTTTGTGAAGAGCTTGTGGATCCAGTTTGAAATACTATGGAAAGTGGTCCACAATAGGTTGAAGAAGGAGATGGGTGTGTCCATCGAGGTTGGTGAATCAGTCAGTTTGAAGTCTACTACTAGTCAATTCTTGCATGTCTTCGAAGTTGGTGCCTCAATTAGGTTATAGCCTACAGAAAATCTATGCTTGAACATACTGTTGGTTGGTGCCTCCAAATTTATCTTTCGGGGGTTGGTTCCTTTATCAGGTTGGTTCCTACAAATATATGTACTCAAAATTGAATAATATAAAAAGAATTTGTGGTTTTCTCTCACAAGGGTTTCCATGTAAAAACTGGTGTTCTCATGTGTTGATGTGATTATTGTTACTTGATGCATTGTCGTATTCACTATTATGATGTGTGTTACTTATTGATGCACTACTATATATTCAGTTAATGGTGAAATTTTTTTAGAATGCTAAATTGGCCATTACATTGATTCACCTCCCCAACCCTTCTTAGAGTAATCTTTCTTCTAATTTTTTTTCTCCAAATTTGAATTCAATTCATACAAAGCCCAAATTCCACTTAAAAAATTCACTTCAACTAATAATTTACATTTCTTATATGAAGTGTATCATCGACACTTCTATACATTTCACAGTTGATTACAATACCTAACCCAAAAAGACATTGAGTGAGGCACACAAAAGATGCAACATGCCCAAGATATTGAACTTGAGACCCCCTATATGAAGATCAACTCACTAAACTAATTGAGCTAGCCCATTGAATATATATATATATCTATATATATATATATATATATATATATATATATATATATATATATATATATATATATATATATATATATATATATATATATATATATATATAGATATATATGAAAGCATGGGAAACCCAGAGTACTTCCCCACATTTTGTGGATGGGAAACTATTAACCCTAATTATGGGGCCTCACCCCAAGGGAATTGAAGAGAGTCGAACTCGTCATCAGCAACAACTAGCAACAATATCAAATAACTTCACGTCTAGCTCTAGACCACTTGAGCTAAATCTTGGTTGTATATACACACACTATAAACTGGTATACATAACATCAATCAGATCCACATAAACCAAACTCCAAGAACCAACGACCTATTCCATGACCAATTAACTAAGAAATAACGAACAAAAAAATGCATTCATCAATTCATGGTGTAAAAAGTGACTTTTGGACAAATGATCAATTATTCATTGTGCATGGACACGATGTTTCTCAAGACCATCATTGTTGGGATCGAGGAATATTCTAACACTACCTCGGGAAAGTTGATTTAACCCAATCCTTCTAGGGTTGGTGTATAAAGATAGAAGAACAATATCTTATCCAAGCATTGGACCCAACTTCCTTATAGGAAGGATAACCTCATATATAATAGGTTGGTTTTGACAGGGTATTTACCCAAAAATCCATCCACTTCTTATTTGCTCTTTACTCTACTCCCACCCACCTTATGAATTTAAGCATTGCTCCATAACATAACTAACACTTCTCCTCTATTTTATGTGCAGAGAATTCCCCTCGAAAAATCAGAAGCATTTGTCCAACTGTATTTTTCATCATTACTTGAATATCCATTCCCGAAGATTAAGTACTTAGTAAACATTATTTCCTCGTTCATGAAACAAACTATGGATAAACCCAAGTGATATTTTCGTAGACATTTGAAACCAATTCATAGACATAGGATTTTATATCGATGTGTCTAACATCTCGTCCCAACACCTGCCGCTCTAGCCAATTGTCCACACTTTCCAAGATCGGTAATTCAGTTTGGAAAAATACCCTTATTTCAAGGTTATATGGTGGTGGACTTGACAGGGTCAATTTTGATGATCCTACTATAGTGAAAAAATATGCTAGACGTGCTCAATTATATATATATATATATATATATATATATATAGAGAGAGAGAGAGAGAGAGAGAGAGAGAGAGAGAGAGATTTTATGCATACATTTACCAAAAAACAAATTAAATTTCCAAAAGGGGGTGGATACGCTAGTGAGGAATGAGGAGCTTTTCATCAACAATAAAGGTTCTATTCCCATGAGGGAACAAGGCCCTTGAGGTTTCCATGGAGGTGCCTAAAGGTAGTGGTTGAATGTGTGGTTACAAATAGAGGAATTATATTGAATTATATTATGACATGTGCACACATAGCTAGATTAAATCCCACCCTCTTGTCATCCTTAAGATGAACACTAAGTGTTGCTTCCACATTATGACCATAATTTATCACAAAGGGAATCGAGTAATATGATTGGCTTGAGGTCTTATATTAGCCTCAACCACTGAAGTAAAGGTATTAACCACTCTCATAGGAGTACTCATGAAACATATAATTCAAGAGGCAATGATCATATGTGATTAATTAATAATCACAATATTCCCAATGAATGAAAAAGTCTCCAAATATCTAAGACTAGCCAAAATTATCTAAAGGGTCTTCTCACTCACTTGGAAACTACAATCCATCTCCTACATTTAAGTCTTGTGTGAGTGTTGGGAACGGGTTCCCCCAAGGATAGTTTTGGGGCTAAAAGCCCATGTTTTGGGTCAATTTTGTAATAAAGTTGTAAAGTCTCCACATTTTGTGGTCGCAGAGTGCGAAGGTGTCAAGAGTCATAAAGGGTTGTCTGCCCTTATTTTGTAAAGTGTAAAGTCAGCTGTAAAGATCTACCCATGGTCCGCGGACCATGGGATTGTATAAAAGGAGCTAAGTAAGTAAGATCTAAGTAGTTTTAGAAGATAGCGAAGAATGAAGTGAAGAGTCTTGGTAGAGAAGTCTAAGTGTTTTGGGTCTTAGCGTAGGTAGAGGCTCTGCAGCTGAGTGCGCAGAGGCCTAGGGTGGAAGTCCGCAGCTGAGTGCGCGTACCCCTGCAACTGTGTGCGCAGGGCAGATAAAGTCTGTATCAAACCAAAGATGTCAATAAAGGGAAGTATTCTACAAATTTGGTGTATTTATTTCATGTTAGTGCCTCTGGTTATATTATGTTTTGGGTTTAATTTACAATGTTTATGTGATGCGCGAATATATGTGATTATATTGGTTAATTGAACGCAAGTAATAATATTAGTTTACGCGGCGCTAATTGTGATTATTTAGTAAGTTAAGTAAAACACTTAAGATAACTTGGGAACCTGTAGAATACACTGTCATAGCAGCATGAAAGTACCTGGGCCGCAGGTTGAGGCTGCACGAAGGTCAATCGTACACCTTCGCGGAGGTATTGAAGGGCGGAATAAAGGGCTAGACTGATAGAGCCCTAAAGCTTAGTGACTTGCACGAAAGTAGGAACAGAGGGTATAAACTGACATCACGACCATCTCAGGGTGTGGAAACTTGGTTCCAGCATCCCCCCATACTGCTTCGGGTGAGACTTTGGTCCGCGCTCCGTGGGCTGATGCCGAAAGGGCCAGTAGTGTAGGGATTTGTTTGGATAACTAACGTTGAACCTGGGTCAGGCCCCACTGTTATAGACATTTTTGGGCACTACAACCCCAAGCATGAAATTTCCATAAACTAAGGGCTCCTAAGTCCCTAAAAGTGTTGTTCTAACCCCTAAAGGAACAAGGTCAACAGATTACAGCTTCTCCCAGAAGTTCTCCATGAAAAACTGCTCAGAATTGGTCAAAACAGGATCATTTCAGCTGCTCCACTGGCCAAGTGTGTTGCATCTCACCTAAATACACTATGTGGGTGCGTTGCATTTCAAAAAGCCCTTCTATGGGGTGCGATGGGCGAGAAATGACAAATCGCAGTGTCATTCCACGAGGTGGAGAGGCAATGGAAGCTTCCAGAATCTTCTCCTGTGACACTTGCCTCTCTGAATTCGACCAAGGATGAGTAAGAGATCATCAATATCCAAGTGGAAGCAAGAACTATTAGAGGGAAGACACTAATCAAATCATAAGCTGACTCATCTCCATTACAGATATCTATATATGGATCCCTCATCTAGAGATCCAGAGGCTAGAATTTTGCATATTGTAAGGAATTGTTGTTGGTTTCTTGAGACAAACATCAGATTGTTGGGTGATCTAAGCTTTGTTTGAGGTGAAGAGGGGCTTCCTTGCTGAGAGGTTGATGCAGGGTCAGAACAACTGGTTGTAACTCCTCTTGGATCTTTCTTGTTTATCAATAAAAACTATTCAAGTTTTCCTCCATGCTCTTGTGTCATTGATGTTTGCTACATTTGTATGGTCAATTTACATCTGATCCTAGATTGTTTATAATTATAGATCTATGTCTTTGTATAGTGCTATGCTACTGTGATCTTACAGGTACTTGGTGAAGTTGGGCGTGCAAGGGAGCAGGTAGCTAAAGACTATCAAAGAAGAGAGGAATCAAATCAGGAGATTAGCGCAAGACAGAGGTTGGTCTTTCTGTTCCTCTCTATCTATAATTCATAAAGGAAAAACGAAAGTAGCTTTTCTCTGTTTGTTTCTAAGGCAGCTTTCACACCTTAGTGGGATAGAGCAATCTATATAGACACTTTTCCCTGTAACACCCACAAAGCCAACAAATGGTTCTATTGTCAGGACTGGAATTTGCATGAGAGATGTGTGATGTTGTATCACTGGAATCCAACTAAGAAAGAGATCGAAGACTGGTTGGACAGGAAGATCCACGAATTCACGGCGTAGGAGAACAGAAATCCGTGACTGACAAAGGAACAGTGCCTGGACAAGTACCTATATACAGAAATCCACGAGATCTTTTTCTGTTCCTTTCCATTTAAGTTATATGAGTGGATCATGAAGCTAGCGGATAACCAAGGAAGGTGGAGACTTGACGGTCCTATTGTCTGGACCCTGAAGTTAGTACAGAGACTGGAAGCCTCTGAGGATGAGATCACTCGTGTTATTGATCATTGGCTCAATCAGATCATAGGAGGATTTGTGACTGAATTCGTGGTCGATACCTTGGTTAGTTATAGCGAGGCAGAGCGAAATTTTTTCAAAGGTCCGCAGGGTAAGCACTTGAAGTCTTTAAATACCTAGATTAAGATGTTATTGTGCGAAAAACGGGTTATGCAACTACCTTGATGTTCGGAGCTATGTGAAGTGGAAATACTTTTAGAAACGAAGGAAGAAAGGGTCCTAAATATAGCCCACTAATATCACCGTCGTTAGGTGATGAAGAGGGAGTAGCGCATGCTTCTCCACGAAGTGCAGTTCAATTAATAAGACAGGGGTTCCCACGACTGCCACCTCCACCCACACCACCTCCCACTTCACCACCGTCACCTGCGACTTCACCCAGACCACCACCTCCACGGTAGTTCAACATGGAAAATTCAATGAAGCTGCCTTTGTTTAAAGACCTGGGAAATGAGGACCCGGACTAGTTTTGGTTCGTTGTGAAAGTTGTATGGAAAGCCCAGGGCATTACAAATGATCACATGAAGAAGGAAATGTTGGTTAGTGCTTTGCACGATCGCGCGCTAACTTGGTATATCAAGTACTCAATGATAACCCAAACATCGGATTAGCAGATATCCAGACCACGCTGAATAGAGAATTCAGTAGGCCTAAATCCGAGGCAGAGTTGATTGTGGGGTTCAAAGAAATTGCGGTGAAGTTAGGTGAGACACCTTGAATTGGATCAAAGGTTGAAGTGTAAAATCCGTGAATCCAATATGAACTTAATAGATGGATAACACCTCGAGTGGTTCGTGGCTTCGCTCCTGCCACACCTAAGGGTTGCACTGTCACAACAGAAGATTACGACTCAGGCAGAGGCCTTGGAGATTGCAATGAGACTGCTTGCAATGAGACTGCATGAAACACCGATGCAAGATTCAAATATAGGGGTTCAACAGATCCATGCGCAGTTTCAAAATATTTGCCTTGAAATCAAAGTTTGAAGCGGGACAGAATAGTTCGAATGGAGGTGTGCAAAGAGCTGTGGTGCTTGAAATGTAAAGGTCAGGGGCATGACAAAGATCATTTCCTGGTCTTTACGAACTATATTGTAGGAGGAGGACCGATGCCTTTGAGGCCGGGAGCCCAAGCAGGATCGAGCGCAGGGCCTGCATTGTGGTGTGCTATATGTCAGGTAGCAATAAAACATACAATGAATAACTATCATTTGCTGCAGAAGTTTGTACAAACACCACAACTACTATTCTGCAACTTCCATAGGTCGGTAGGGCATGATGAGCACAACTGCAGAAGTTATGAATTGATGATGGATAGAACTCCCACCTACAAGGTTCAGGCAGAAACGCGGCCCCCTGACCAGAGCACTGGGATGGCGCAAACAGGGTTTCAGGGGTGCGGATGAGGTCGAGGTGGAGGAGGACCTGGCAGAGGTTGGGGACAACTAATCTACTACAATTGTGGAGGACCAGGACACTATGATTGTGAATGCACTGACCCAACGCGTCCGTCGTGTAGAGATTGTACTCAATTGATCACGAGACAAAAGACTGTCCTACGTTGATAGCAAGGATACGTGACAAGGGGGTGCTACCACCTTAGCCGACTCAAAACTTGTAGATGATGAGGTCTGAGCCTCGCGAAGAGGACCCGAATGTGAATATAGTGCTTCGAAGTGGAATTGCGACAGGCGATGATAAGGGGAAACAACCCGAAGACAACGCATGGGTTTGTAAAGCTCCGGCGAAGGAGGCTGAATTTGATTTGGAGCGTGCACATGAAACGTTCATGGAAGCAAAGAAGAGCTTCGTTGAGGCTTCTACCTCAGGGAGAAAGGATAAGCATGATCAAGAGATGGACCCTTCTATGCTTACGACCTTTCTAGAGACCTGCATGAAGTTGTTGCACGATAGCAAGGCTGTGAAGGGGTTACAGGAGCTTATAAATAGATGCGTCGGAAACACTCCGGGTGAACCACGCGTGGTACAAAATATTGGTAAGCATAAAGCAAGGACAGGGCATGAGATGAGACTGACCGTGTAGATAGGAGAATATGAAATGGATCAGGTTATTTTAGATCTGGGGTCATACGTGAACGTGTTACCAAAGCAGACTTGGGAGCGGATGGGAAGATCCGTGCTGCAGTGGTCTTTGAATTAGTTAAGGATGGAAAATCAACAGAAGATCATCCCCATGGGACGACTGCAAGGGGTGACTGTAGATATTGAGTGTGTGAGTGCATTGGCTGACTTCAAAGTGATAGAAATTGTGGATGACAACAATCCCTACCCTGCGCTCCTTGGTATTGATTGAGCTACTGACATGAATGTGGTAATCAACCTAAAGAAGTGAAATATGACATTTGAGAAGAAATCGATTCGCATAATAGTACCCCTAGATCCTGCTGAAGGATCGCGCTATACTGAACCAGTTAGCAATTACGAAAGCGATGATGATTTGGACTATATATATAAGATAACAGTGCGAAACCAAGATTGGGTGAATCCGACAGCGGATGGACGGATTACATGGGATCACGAGAGTTCCTGCACCTCATACTTTGATGAAGAATTAGAGTGCTGGTAGAATCAGCTACATGAAGTAACCATGCTAAGATGTAACATGATGACCCAGCCGCTGCACCACGCTAAGATGTAACATGATGACCCAGTCGTTGCGCTGTGTATTGTTAGAGGTAATAGATCTACCCACTTACGATGGCTTGAATGATGTAGATGTATTTTTGGATGCATTTGAGAGGGAGGTACCAGAAAAGTAGCACTTCCAAGCTTTGGACTGGGCACTGCGCGCTATGCCCGCAAGATGGTGGGGTATGCACAAGGGTAGCTTTGATTATTGGTGTGAGTAGGAGGGTGATGTGAACATGCTTTGGGAAGCCGAAGGTATGAATGATAGACAAATATGACGGGAAGGATGATCCGCATGCACACTTGGCCAAATGGGCTAAGGCTTATGGAGTGAAGCCCCAACCTGAATGGGTGCACTTGTTCTGTCACACCTTGGATGTCATCCCGATGAACTGGTACTTGGAAACAGAGCTCCGCCATGGTACAGGTGAATGGGATATTCTGCGCGAAGGATTCATAATGACATTCAGCTTCGAAGATGGGTTTGACTGTATTGACGAAGCGCTATAAGAAGTTAAAGCAACAATATTTAGGATACCGCAGGATCATTTGGATCGATTTAGCTCAATTGGACTACTCAGCTGAGCCACACACTGGAATGCTATAACGTGACTACTGAAGAAGAAGACGAAGATCCACGAAAGATTAATATCCTTGAAACCGAGGGTCACCGCGAGGTTGAGGGACCACAGATTGAGAACCCTGATATAACCGCGCCACTAAAAACAAAATAGGTAAATATTGGTACGGAGGCGGAGTCCAAATTCATGAAGGTTGGAGATTATAGGGATGACACGACAGTAGATAAGGTCATTGAATTGCTCCTCTGAAGAAATGCCTATTTTGTGTTCCTTTTGGGAATATGCTGGGTCATGTGGTTTGTTGACAACTACTGATGGTAGATCCTGTGAAGATCGCAATGATACTTAACTTGGAGGCTCCAAGGAGTGTAAAATAGTTGTGCACAACCTTAGGACATACTGGGTATTACAGGAAGTTTATCAAGGGTTATGCCCAGATCACCGTGCCTATGGAGAAGTTGTTGAAAATGGATGTCACGTTCTGTTGGAACGAGGACTGTAAGAAAAGCTTCGATGTATTGAAAGAAAAAATGGTCACCGCGCCAATCTTATTGTTCCCGGATTGGAAGAAGGAGTTTCACATACATGTAAACGTGTCATGTATAGCGCTGGGAGCAGTACTGACATAGGCTAGCGGAGGAGAATTGGACCATCCTATAGCGTTCGCAAGCAGGAGGTTATCTAAGGCCGAGAAGAACTATTCCACTATCAAACGCGAAGGGTTAGCCACGGTATACGCGCTCCAAAAGTTTAGACATTATTTTCTAGGTGGACATTTTAAGATGTATATGGATCATTCCGCATTAAAATACCTGGTCAATAAGCCTGTTTTGGGAGGGAGAATATATAGGTGGTTGTTATTGTTCTAGGAGTATGATTTTGAGGTTATTGTGAAGCTTGTAAGACTGAACGTGGGACCAGACCATTTGTCATGCATCGAAACAGGGGAAGAGCCCACTAATTTGGAGGAGGTATTGCCTGACGCGCAGCTATTTGCAGTACCCGTCACAGATGGTCATTTTAAAGACATCATACACTTCCTAACGGCAGGAACCACCCCAAAAGGCTACACCGTCCAACAGAAGAAGGAGTTAGTGGTACGCGCGACAGAATTTTCTGTCATTGTCGGACATTTATACAAAATGGGGTCTGATGAAGTATTGCGACAATATGTACCGGAGTTTGAAAGGAGAAGTATCCTCGCGGACGCTCATGGGGGCACCACGGGAAGCCATTATGTAGGAAGAGTGACCACACAGAAAATCCTATGCGCGGGGTTGTGGTGGCCAACCCTCCATCATGATTCAAAAGCTTACTGCAAGGTGTGTAATGTGTGTCAAAGCACTGGTAGGCGATCATGGAGAGATGAGATACCTCTGAATCCACATATGACGTTACAAACTTTTGAGAAATGGGCGATATAGTTTGTGGGACCCATTCAGACCCAAGGAAAGAAGACGAGAGCGTGGTACATTATCACCGCGAATGAGTATTTGACTCGATGGGCAGAGGAACAACCTGTGAAGGATTGCACAGGCGTGACTACTACGAATTTTCTCTTTGAGTATGTATTGATGCGATTTGGGTGTCCAAAAATTTTGATGAGTGATTGTGGTACACACTTTTTGAACGAAACAATCAGTGCGTTGATGGAGGAATTTCAGATATATCACCAAAAAAGCACGCCTTATCACCCACAGGCTAATGGGACAGTGGAAGAATTCAATAAGGTGCTGGAAAATGCGTTGACCAAGGTTTGCAATGCTCAACGAAGTGATTGGGACCTGCGCATACCCGCAGTACTATGGGCCTATTAGACGACGTGAAAAAAGTTGACTGGACAGACAACCTTTAGGATTTTATATGGCATTGAAGCAATGATTCCCATGGAATACATTGTGCCTAGTCTGTGCATAACGACACTCACGGGTATGATGGATTGCGAAGCCCTGGAAGAGAGGCTTACGCAGCAAGCTAAGCTTGAGGAAGAGAGATTTCTAGCTGGATTTCACCAACAGGTCCAAAACTAGCGCGAAAAAGCATGGCATGATCGGCACATTAAGCTGTGCAAATTTAAGGTAAATGATCTGGTTTTGTTATATGACAAAATTTTTGATAAATTTCTATGGAAATTCAAAATGCACTGGTTAGGGCCCTATTTCATTAAGGAGATTACCGATGGTGGAGCAGTTCAATTGGTTAAATTGAATGGAGATCCCTTCCTAGGGAAGGTGAATTGCAGCCGATTGAGGCCATACACTTGTGATCTGACCAAGTGACTATATGAGGGTAGCATAGTCTTAGCGCTCCAGGCAACTGAAAGGAGGCAAGGGACTATAAACTACACTGCCCAGGTTGGGGAACTGCGTGATTGGAGGATTGTGCGGGACAAGGAAGTGTCATAGGGTTTGCGACAACGCGAAGGGAGTTGCGCTACCTAGGGAGAAATCGCGCAAGTCAGCCGGAAAGTGACCGTTAAAGTCACTGTTCATTATTTAACGGTAGAAATGCTACCAAATGGAGTGGGAGACCAACATTTAAGATGAACTTTATGGGTAAGATCCTTGGAAATATTTTGCCAATACGACATTAATGAACCGAATGTGGGGGGAATGTTCAGATTTGAATTCAAAATTCCCTATAAATTACAGGTGGTAGCCCAACGAAAAACACTTGGCATTTCGAGAATTGAGGTGTTGAGCTCTCAAGTGCACATGAACCGTGAATTATTTGAAGCTCTGATAGCGAGTTCGACGTTTGAGCAATTACCAAAGGAGACACAAGAACTGTTGAATAGTGTCATGTCGACACCCACAGAAGCTATGGAAACCGAAGTAGTGACAGCCGAGGGGGATGTGCCAAAGGTTGTTAGGGAGGCAGAGGGAGATGTCCTAGAGGTTTCATAAGTATTAGCTGAAGTTCCCAAATCACCATGGACACCAAGGCTGAAGCCGACCCCAACCAAGTAGAGTGCGAAGGATAAGAACGACAAGCAGGTTGTGATACTGGTGCATGCGTCACTGAGAAGAAACCCACCAAAGGACAAGCCCACCACACAGGAAAAGGGCAAAGCCATTAACCTGGAATTGGAGGAGGAAGAAATGGAGGACATCCCGATGGATGATGAGGACTTGGGGATATAAGTGGATGAATTGAAGTCTAGGGTACTGACCCTATCACTAAGTTTCCCAAGTAAGTCCCTTCGCGCAAGGGCAAGACCAAGGTGCCAAAGGACATTGACGAGACCAAGGTCCTCTTGCAAACCCCTCTACTGCCAGACGAGATTGTCTTTGAAGGACCATGCATGGGGCATGTTCCTCTGTTAAAAATGGAAGATTGGGACTTAACTGACCATGAAAAGTTCCCACACTTAGCAACAGAGCAGCTAATGCATCACATTATTGACACAACCACCAGGATGACTGCATTGGAACCGCCAAGGTGGCTCAGAGGAGTAGACAACGCAAGTTTACTCAACCTGCTATGGCTGCTGCACTACAACTTCACCCCCATTACAGTACTGGTCATCAAGCAGCTGCTATGCTTGGTGCACGATGTGTGTCTATGGCTGGAGGAGCTAATACCCATCACCGATAGATTGATCCATAGGATCACGTGGCTACCATACACAGGAGAAAATCCGGCCATGATGTTTGGCGGAAAAGGTGGTGAGCAGGGCCTCACGGAGGCCATGAAGGAGAAATTCAAGCTCGTGAAGAAGCCGTGAGGATATTCCATCTCAAGTATTAGTGACCCTGCAGTCAAGGTGGCCACACAAATTTTGGCAGGAAAGGTTATGAGGAAGTGTCACGTAGATGAAGTGCCGACACTAGTCGTTTCTCTTGTAGCTCAATGCGTTGAAGGAGTCCAGTTCAATTGGACAATTTTGGGGTTAAAGCCCATGTTCTGGGGCTAAAATCCCATGTTTTGGGTCAATTTTGTAATAAAGTTGTACAGTCTCCACATTTTGTGGTCACGGAGCACGAAGGTGTCAAGAGTCATAAAGGGTTGTCCACCCTTATTTTGTAAAGTGTAAAGTCGGCTGTAAAGATCTATCCATGGTCCACGGACCATGGGATTGTATAAAAGGAGATAAGTAAGTAAGCTCTAAGTAGTTTTAGAAGATAGCGAAGAATGAAGTGAAGAGTCTTGGTAGAGAAGTCTAAGTGTTTTGGGTCTTAGCGTAGGTAGAGGCTCTGCAGCTGAGTGCGCAGAGGCCTAAGGTGGAAGTCTGCAGCTGAGTTTGGAGACCCCTGCAGTTGTGTGCGTAGGGCATATATAGTCTGTATCAAACTGAAGATATCAATAAAGAGAAGTATTCTACAAATTCTGTGTATTTATTTCCTGTTAATACATCTGGTTATATTGTATTTTGGGTTTAATTTATAATGTTTATGTGATATGCAAATATATGTGATTATATTGGTTAATTGAACACAAGTAAGAATATCAATTTACACAGCGCTAACTGTGATTGTTTAGTAGGATAAGTAAAACACTTAAGATAACTCAGGAATCTTTATAATACGTTGTCATAGCAGCGCGAAAGTACCTGGTTGCAGGTTAAGGCTGTGCCAAGGTCAATCGTACACCTTTGCGGAGGTACTGAAGGGCAGAATAAAGGGCTAGACTTACAGAGCCCTAAAGCTTAGTGACCTGTGCGAAGGTAGGAACAGAGGGTATAAACCGACATCATGACCATCTCAGGGTGCAAAAACTTGGTTCCAACATCACCCCATAGTGCTTCGGGTGAGACTTCAGTCCACGCTCCGCGGGCTGATTTCAAAAGGGCTAGTAGTGTAGGGATTTGTTTGGCTAACTAACGCTGAATCTGGGTCAGGCCCCACAAAGCTAACAGTGATCTACACATAGAGGTAGATATAATAACAAGCACTGTGTTTTCTATGATCTAAGAAGAAAATGTGCAATGTATACATGAACACTCCCTACTACAAGCCCATATTAATGGTTTGTATCTACATGGTGTGGGGAAGGGGGAGGGGGAAGGCAGAAGAATCCTCCTTCCACACATAATGCCTTATGATTATAATGGATAACGAGGGTTAGATAACTTTGTATGAACCCCTAACCCCCCATATGCATTGAAATCTTACTACAAAGAAAATCTTTATCTGATTCCTCTCCATGAAACTCTATCATCTGGTAATGGAGTTAACTATTGTCTTGTCCAACTTAGAAATTGGTAAAGGTGCTTGGATTAAAGAAATAAATAAATAGACGGTGGAGAATCCCTCCCTACATTTTGTTTACAAAATAAATTATCAAGATAATGAGAATGTGTATCGAATGTCTCTAAATCTCTATAGGGAACAACTAGAAAGCATTGTAGGGGCATCATGGGGCACAATTTTTTTATCAGTAAATGAGAGTCTTGAGGAACAACCTCCACATATATAGAATGTAAATTGAGGAATTCAATGGAATTCCCAACAGTGTGATGCTAAAGCAGGAGAAGTGGAAGAAGTTCAATGAATAGAAAGTGTCAATGGATATTTTAGCATGAGACAAAATGCTTTAGAGGTAGGCATGCACCACTTCACTGTGTATGATTCAGAGGAGTCTAGTGAAACCATTATCATTATGTGATGTGATAAAATCGAGAAATACATCATTATAGAGTGCAGTCTCTCTAATCTCATTGACCATATTTCATCCCATATCAATCTCCTTTTTACTATTTTCTCTAATGAAGACTTTAATGCCTTAATTGAACCTATCACACTAAAGACACTATTTGGATTTTTATGAATGAAATTAGCAACACGATTACCCAGGTGGAACTTGTTGTGGAATCCGTCAATGGACTTTGAATGTTATTTGTTTTATTTATGTTTTGCTGCATAAATTTAAAGGAATATAACAGTTTATTATAGTTTACACTTGTATGTTGTTAATAGGAATGGTACTACTTGTCTATTACCTTAGTATTTTAAAGGATTCCTTACAGTTAGTTTTGAAGAGGAGACAATTTCTCCTATTTTTTATTATATATATGTTGAATGTATTATGATATCTAGAAACTTAGGAGTTGGTTAATATAAACTTATTCTAATGTATCTTTAGGTAAAAGTGTGTTTCTTTAGTATCCACTATTATGCATTTGTAGTTATGCAGTCCAATGGTCATGATATGTTCTAGATATAGTTTGATCCAATTACTCATATTATCCTCCATACTAATGGTTATTGAACCATGGCTTAACACATGATTTTTCCATGATCCTATTTAAAGAGTATGGAGGGTCATTTTTTGAATATTGATTATGAATAATTCTCTTATGTGCAATTTTTCTTTTGCATTAATATATTTCCTCAAGTGGCCACATTGGCTAAGGCCATGAATTTTTTTCCCTCTTAAGGGGTTTTAACAATGTAAAACGTTGATGTTATAATCATCGATATGGTTGTATGAGTTATTACTTGAGTTTCTCATCCTATCCTTATTTTGTCGAACACGGTATCATATTTAGTTTGAAGACCCACTCTCGTTGTTGATCAAGATCTTAAACCTATGCTGCCACGTTTATGTGTTATACTATTTATATGCATTTACGAGTTGAGTAGACTATTCCATTGCATTTGAAGTATTGCTTTTAGTTGGAAACACTCTTCATTTCACTCAGAAAGTTTATGTTTCTCAATATATGGTATTTTTTTTCAAATTAAAAGGTATAAAGTCCGAATATGCACTATAAAAGAATATTTTACAAGTTAATATTTTGGTTTTATTGTTTTTATTCCTAGTTTGCTACTTTTTATGGTATGTGTATGCTCTTTTTTATGTTCTATGCAATACTGGAAAATCAAAAATAGAATAGAAAGCATTTTCTTTTTTGTGTATTCTCTTTGCTTTGCGCTTTATGTGAACTTAACAAATGAGGGATAGAGAAAAAAAACCCTCATTTTCCAAATAAGCTAACCAAATTCTAATCCTAATATTATTGAGATTCAAAATATTTTCTTTGAAATTTCATTTGTTTTTGTGTGTGGTCATGTACAAATTTTCCATAGACAAAAAAAAAGGGTTATGGTGGTAAGTGCACACTCAAGGCAATGAGTTAAAAAAACCAAAAAAAAAACTTCCAACTTTACTATATATTAAGTATCGGCTCACTTAATCCCCGATGGGGTGCGAGCTTAGAGTTGGATGTTGATTTTCAAAATGTGTGTCATGCCCAACACCTGTCCATCCCTCGTCCTCGTGTATTAAGGAAATTATTCCTATGCTTGAGGTTGCCAACTCACATCCCTTCAATATAAATGCTCAGAGGTAGTTGAATTTGGGAGGATGTACGATATTATTTCTCATACCACCGATTATAATTTCTCCATTGAAATGAACCAGGTATGTCTGGGTGGATTGGATACGACCTTTGGAGAACCTGGCTGAGGGTTCTATGATCTCATTGATAAGCACATGAGATATGGGAGAAATGCTTGTTTTAAAATGTGTGTCGTGTTTAACACATGTCCCTTCTTGGACTTGGCACGTTTTAAGTTTGACTTGAGATCAGGATACCATCAGCTACACATCAGAGAAGAGGACATCTACAAGAATGCCTTTAGGAATAGGTATGGGAATTATGAGTTTGTTGTAGTTCCATTTGGTTTGACTAATGCTCTAGATACCTTTATGTGCTTGGTGAATAGTGCCTTGCATCCTTATTTGGACAAGTTTGTTATCGTATTCATTGATGACATTTTTATATACTCTAAGAATGAGAATGTTGAGTATTTAGCAGCAGTGTTGAGATTGCTAAGAGAGCATTAGTTTTATGCTAATATTAGCAAGTGCAACATCTTTCAGACAAAAGTACACTACTTGGTACATGTTGTTTCCAAGAATGGCATAGTAGTAGATTTGGAAAATAAAAAAGATATCATGGAGTGGGAAACTCCTAGAAGTGTGGGAGGAAGTCAGATCATTCATGGCCTTAGAAGGTTACTACAAGAGGTTCATTAGGAACTTCTCACACATTTCATATCCTATTACATCATTACAGAGGAAAGGTAAGAATTTTGAATGGAAAGAGGAGTGTGCAACCAATTTTGAGTAGTTGAAACAATTGTTGACAAATTCTCCAGTGTTAAAGATTGAAGATCCGGATAAAGAGTTTGTAGTATGTACAGATGCTTGCAAGACAAGGTGTGGTGGATTCCTTATGCAGGAAGGACAGGTGATATGCTATGAGTCCAGGAAACTAAATGAACACAAGCATAACTATGTGACTGATGATCTTGAGTTGGCAGCTATTATTCGTGCCTTAAAGATGTGGAGACATTACCTTCTTGGTAGGAGGTTTGTGTTGATGAGCAATAATATTGGGTTGAGATATCTGTTTGACCAGTCGAATTTGAACGCCAGGCAAGCTAGATGGTTGGATACCATTAGTGAGTTTGACTTCGATATCAGATACATCAAGGGTAATGAGAACAAGGTTGCGGATGCTATCAGTAAGAAAGTGTAGTTGAACCATGTTGCAACAGTGAGCTCATATGGGATAGATTTACAGGATCAGATCTTACAGGGAGGACAACAAGATGACGGGTGCAGGGATCTTATGCACAGGTTACAATAGGGTATAGGTGATCAGGATGTGGATTATCATCTTACAACAGATGACTTGGTGAGATTTAGGGAGATGATCTATGTGCCAGATGACAGTGAACTCAAGAAGCTTATATTGAGGGAGTTTCATGTAAAACCATATTCAGTTCACCCAGGATACCATAAGACGTTGAAAATAGTAAAGAAGTTCTACTACTGTCTGAATTTGAAGAAGTAAGTGGCAGAGTTCATGGCGAAATGTTTGGACTTTCAGCAGGTTAAAGCAGAGTGTAAGCATCCAGGTGGGTTGCTTTAGACTATTCTTATTCTAGAGTGGAAATGGGAGATCATTTCCATGGATTTCATTGTAGGTATTTTGAGGACATCAAGGCACCATGATTCTATCATGGTTGTGGTAGACAGGTTGAGCAAGGTAGCCCACTTAATTCCAGTGAAGACTACGTATTCAGCTAGCAAGGTAGCACAGGTCTTCATCAGGGGGATTGTGAGATTGAATGGTGTTCCGAAGAAGATTGTGTCAAACATGGATGCCAATTTCACTTCCAAGTTTTGGAAGGAGATGTTTGTAGGATTGGGGACAAAATTGGCCTTCAACACACATTATCATCCATGGACAAATGGAAAGACAAAGAGGGTCAACGGGATATTGGAGGACATCTTGAGGATGTATGTCATGCATCAATAGAGGATATCGGAGGAGTGCCTTCCATTGGTTGAGTTTGCATAAAACAATGATTATCAGGAGTCACTGAGGATGAGTCTGTTTGAGGCACTGTATGGGTGAATTTGTAACACTCCCATCAGATGGGGTGATCAAGTGAACAAGGTACTTATTGGACCGAACATGTTGGCAGAAATGGAACAAGAAATGTTGGTTATAAAGAAGAATCTAAAGGCAGCACATGACAAGAAAAAAGTTATGCAGACCAACACAAGACATTTAAGGAGTTTCAGGTTGGGGAGCATGTGTATTTGCGCATCAAGCCCAAGAAGAGATCCTTGAGGATTTAATCATGTGCCAAGATGGTACCACAATATTGCATGCCTTTGAGATCCTTGAGAGGATTGGACCAGTGGCCTACAGACTTGCACTTCCTCCAATAATGGAAGTCCATGATGTTTTTCATGTTTCATTGCTTAAAAGATATGTAAAGGATGTTGATCATGTTATTGATTGGTTTGTATTACAGGTGGAGAAAGAAGGAGAATTCCAGTTGGAATCACAATGCATATTGTAGCAGAAACATCTCGTGCTCCGGAACAGAGCACTCGAGCAGGTTAAAGTGTAGTGGAAGCACTTTGTGCCTGGTGAAGCTACAAGGGAGATGGCTGAACAATTGCGGGCTATGTATCCTTCATTGTTTGTCGGTGAAGGCAAATGAGTCTTGGTATTTGTACATATTAACGTATGGTTTCTATTGTAAATACCACAATGAGCTAATTTATAAAGCTCCAATAAGCGTATGGTTGTCATGTTGTCATGTTTTACATGATGGTTTTTCTTTTGAGCGGGATGTTATTGTAAATACTGCAATGAGTTGGGTTATAAAGCTCCATAGGCAATATGTTTTGCTCTTCAGCGGTTTTGTTGGGTCTAAGTGTGGTGTAACACTGAGGATGGTGTTCCCCTAAGGGGGAGGGGTTTATAACAGCCCTGGGTTAAAAGTTCATGTAATAAAAGTTAATAAAGGCAAAATAAGACCATGGGCAAGGGAAACTTATTCCAAGTTGAATGTTGGGAAAAATATCCTAGTGGGCATCACTTGTTGTGTTTTATGGGTAAGGGGAAATTGGAAAAGGCAATGGCTAAGGCTTTGGAAAGACAAAAAGGTATTTTTGGCACATTATTTATGAAAATAATGGAAATTAGGAGAAAAGGAAGATGAAAGGTCACAGGGTGCATGTGAGGAGGAAAATGAAGGAAAATAATGGAAAATTGAAGAAATTAGAGGCATCATCAATAAAAAGACCTCAGAGCATCAGTTGGTATTTTTTTTCAACCTATTGTCAGTTAGTGTTAGAATTTGTCTCAGAGAGGAGAAAGCACCAAGAGGAGAAAGAAAGTAAGCAATCAAGGAAAGGAAAGGAAATGAAAGGAAATGAAAGGAAAATAAAAGAAGGACAAGGAAAGCAAAGGAAGGAAAGGATCAAGAAAATTTAGCGAGAATACTTGCAGGTAACAAATTGCATGTGTGATTTCCTAGTTGGTTTTGACATGCATGGTATGTGCATGTTGGTATTTGGTTCTTTTGTTGTCACTGGCATGGATTTCACCGGGATTCAACAATGGATTTTAGCCTAGCCTTGCCATTTCCGGATAGCCATGGTGTGATGGGATTGTTTATTGATTTGAGCTTTGGTTTTTGGATGGTTTTGGAATTTGAGGTGAGGTAGTCTTAGGAAAATTCCCAAAGGCTTAGGAATCCCTTGACTGGTAATGGCGAGATACACGGTAAAGCTTGAGGGTGGAGACAAGAAAATTCCTCAAGGATGGTGAAGAAATTTTGAGGCATCCAAGCTTGGTTTAGTGTTGTGATCTCAACATCGGTTTAGGTGAGGTCACGATATGGTGAGGGTGGAGGTGGTTTAACCTATGGATTCCCTTGGTTGTTTACGGATTGGTTATCCCATGAGATCCCACATTCATGATTAGAATATGGCATGGGGGTGATCGGATAAAAGAAAGATCTGGTTCAACCAATCTATGGTCAGGTGGAAGTCCTGAACCCAGTTGATAATTTCCTATGGTTAATAAAAGCTAAGTTTCTCTTGATTTGATGAATAAATGTACTTGTTATTATGTGGCTTTAATGGCTATTCTCTTATGGTTATTTATTTGGTTATATGCTATTTATAAGCATGGTTTTATGATAGATCTTAGTCATGGATCTATTGATGTTTTTACTTGTAACTGAATAAATAATGAATGTAAGACCTAATTGATGTTATTACAACTAATGTGAGAAGGTAGAGGCCCTTCTTGTTAAACCTCAGATAAGTTTTCATTCCCTCATGTTCAGACTTGCATTCATGACTTGTACATTGCATATCTTCCAAGTGTTTGACAAAATGTCAGTCTTAGTTGGGGATGCTTAGGTCAAGTCTTGGTTCCAGTTTTTGGTTTATAAGCATTTTCTTCATGTCTTTTATGAGTTCTAGAAGTTTCATGGATTTTTGGGCAGAGGCTTAACCCCAGCCCTAGAAAGTAGCCTTAATTCACGTATTCTTTGGCACAACGCTGGAAGAAAAAGGTCTTAGTCACATTGATGAAAGCCTATGGGAGCAATTGGGAACCCATAGTCACATGGAGGCCTTAGCAAGGGAGGGAATGGGGCTCTAGGTTAGGGAAAAGGTGAGTTGTCTTTGGGGTTGGACACCTGGAGCGGTTGGGTTACTCCTAAAGGTCCTGTGGCACCTGAGGGAAGTCAGTAAGGTCTTGTTGTGTCTATCCTTAAGGTCATTTAGGAGGTTGAGTCATATCATAGTAACCTCTTAGCTCATTTTTACCCCGAGAAAACCAGTGAAAGTGTGTAAATGTGGGAGGATACGATGTTACACTTCATTACTTTGAAAAATTCTTAATTTGATAAACCACTTAGAATAGCATGCTTAGATTGTGAATTGGAGGTATAAAGTGCCTTACTAGTTGTATATGTCAGAATAGTATCAAGAACTCTATACTCGATCTCAAAAATTTCCCAAACATCAACTTCCAAGGAAATGAGATAGGTATCCATTCTTATATTCTAGAAGGCATAGTTGGATCCATCAAATAATGAAGGCTTACCTGTTTCTATGATCGTGGCCATCTTCTCTTGAGATCAACCTTCCAATTGTTAATTGTTCCTGAAGGAAACCTTCTTTGATACAACTTGTTAGACCAATGATCACATTGAGTGGGGGGGTGAATCAATGTGGCAACAATTTTATCATTTCAGAATTCTTTATCAATGAACAATTGTATAAAAATGTATCATAATTATTTACAACATATCAATAAATAGAACAATGCATCAATAAGCCATCGTTAGATCACCAATAAATCAAGAGGCCATCACGTCAACATAAGAGGATAAAAGCTTTTATGTGGAAACCCTTACAGGAGAAAACCACAAATTTTTCTTCTTCTTCAATTCATTACATAGATTTGCAAGCACCAACCTATTCGAGGCACCCACCCCCAAGATATGTAAGTAACTAGTTGTGGTAGGATACAACCTTATTAAGGAACCAACCTCGAAAATATTCAAGCAACTACTCACTATAGGCTACAACATGATTGAGACACCAACCTCAGTGATATGCAAGCTTTGATTTATTGTGGGCTCCAACATGATTGAGTCACCTTCGTCTTCAACTTCACGTGGACCACCTTTCATAATATTTCAAGCTATATCCACCTAGTTTTCAATCAATATAGGTCTTCAAATTAATCATGTTGCTGCTATCATACTGCTTTGATCTACCTATTATACCTTGTTCATACTCTGCTCCAACATGTTAATCAATATGGTTACACAAAACCCTTTATCGAAACCTATTCTTTACATATACTGAACATCAACTACAACCTGCTCATAAGCTCCCAAAACACTTTTGAACATCACAAATACATCATAAATACTTTTCATGTCTCTAGGACTATGAACCCTGATCATCATACTTCTCCCATAATCTAATTTAGCTTTGTAATGAACCTAGAAACCACTAAATACTATATAAAACCAAATATTAAGTTAAATCTTCTACAAATTTCCCTTTTCAAGGAATGCTCTATAGAATGGCCATTTTCGAGTAATGGATCTATATAATGTTTTACTTTTGGTCCACTAATTTCTTAATATAATGCTATTTGGAAATGGAAAATAAAATAATAAAAATGACTTATTACATTGTGGGAGCTATATTTGAACCTCCTACCTCAGTTCCCAATCTGAATTCGCCACCAATTGTGCTAGTCGCTTGTCCTTGGAATGTTGTGATCTCAAACCCCTTTTATTGTAAATGATTTCACTCCAAGGGGCAGAGCCTAGGTTGCGACCCCGTGTCACTACCCATGGGCAGGTCAATTATCAACGTGTAAATGGGGAACCAATCATTGTCAAGGGGAGAGCTAATTATTCTTTTGTATCAGCGTCAGTCCACGACACCAATCATACTATGATAATCGATCACCATTTTGTATCAAATTCGGTCCATGAAACCAATCATATTAAAGAAATCGATCATTGTTCTGCCTTGTCACAATATTTTAAAAATTGTGTTTGGATATGTCAATAGAGACATAGAACATTGGCTAGAACACATAGAAATACTCTCCACAGGATTCAAATCAGAGTTAATCCACAAAACCAATCATACTACAGAAGTTGATCACCATTCCATCTCTATACAAAACGTAACCATTAATCCTCATTACAATCTTTTAAAAAACGTGTTTGAAGATGCCAATAGTGCCACATAACATTGGCTTGAATGCACAGATCATATGTTAAACATCGATAAATATTTCCATAAGATTCGAACAGGAGTCAATCTAGGAAACCAATAGCATTACCACAAATATCAAACCACAAGTGTTTGTCGCAAGTGTTTCATTTCACTTCGGCACAAAGAGCTTATTTATAATAGTTTGGAAGTCCCATGGCTTGTGGGGAGTCAACAATGGGCCATTTTCCACACCCGTAAACCTAGAGAGGCCGACCATGTGACCATATGAATAGTTGACCATGTGACCATTAGTGAGAATGAATTTTAGCCCTTTTCTCAATGTGACCACACAATTCGACCCTGGCCCTAGGGTCCATGTGCACCCACTTGATGACATTAGCATGATGGCATCATGCCACGTGGCAGTTTGTGAGGGGTGTCACTAAAATTTTCACCAATCAAAAGTTTCCAAATGTAACTGTCACGTGGCATCCCCTAGTGGTGCCATATCACCTATTGACATCATTTGTTATTGAAGTGTCAAGCCACATCACCACCACATAATCGTGTTTCCATATCATTTCCTTTAACTAATCATGATGTGCCACATGTCACTTCTGCCATTTGTTAATCTGGGATTTGTTATCGCCACATCATCATTGATGAAGGGGTCCACATGGAAGAGACAAATGAGATTATCCCACGTGTCATGACATGAATGGGTCAACATGGTTGTTAACCATTGTGCAAGTTAATGCATCCACTTTCATTCAAATATTTATCTAAATGCTAGATCCATATGATCTAGGAAAAGATGCACGACCTTTAGTTGTGTTAAATTCCATGCAAATTTCTGTGATATCCACCATAAATTTGATCACCAAGCCATAGATCTGCCCATAATATGCACACTATTTAATGAATTTGGTGTATGTAGTTTTCCCCAATAATTTAGGTCCTTCGCTCAATTTTGATCTTCAAATGGCCATAACTTCTCATCCGGGGGGATTCTTTTAGAGTATGATATACCATTGGAAAAGTATCAACAAGGACTATCCAAAAATGCTATCCATAAGCTCATTAGGACATCATAACCTCATGACAACCCAATAAAATTCACACCTATTTTGACTTCACTTGATGAGAGAATGCAAGAGATCCATCTGTCATATTGCTTCCTTTGATTCATGAATGACACTACTAATTCCTTTGGCATTCCCTTTAACATCAATGACATTGGTTTTTATTAATGACAATAGTAAGTGCAACAAATTCATCCTCTAGGGTACAAAATCTAGTTGGGGTGCCTCCATGTCATCTCCATGGGTCTCCATTTATCAAAATAAGGCCTCCTCTCTCTAGCATTAGGGATCTATCAAGTGCAACAAGCCCTCCTTAGTCTCTCATTTGAGCTTTGAATCTAACCCTACCCATCAGGTTGTGTTAAGGCCAACTTGGGGGCATGTTGGGTCCAGTAGTGTAATCATCAATAATCCTTTATTCTTAGTCCTGAGGGTGCTCTGGGACATGTACTATCTACTCAAGTCATTATGAGGCTGAATGATCTCAATGTTGCATTTGTTAAGTCATATGTCTCTCTTAAAAGGAATGGGTGCCTGTGGAGTGAGTTCCTTCAAGGCCAGGTTGTTGTGGACCACATCACAAAACCAAAATTAACTCAAGTGAAAGTAACCATCCATTAGAGAATAAGATCATATGACCATCTAAGTGGAACAAACTTGGATGTTAAGGGCATATTAATACTTCAAACTTGGACCACCTTCTGATATCTAACTAGAACAAGTCCTGTAAAGGTTTTCCCTACCTTGATAGAGGTGGCTAATGGTCAACCCTATTAGGTGCTTCCAACCCTTGATGGGAAGTTTCATTTCCAAGGTCAATCCCTCAATTAATAGGTGTTAGAATAAATATATGGAAATGGAAGGGAAAAGTCTTCATGGCCAAGTGCCATGGTCAAGGGGACTAACTGATGGGGAGTACACATTCCAAGTGTATTAATATAAGGAGAGAGCAATCATGGAGGCATGAGTTTCCCCGCTCTACCTGCTTTTTTCACCTCTCTAATGTGCCTTTTACTTTTTCTTGATAATTCTTTATATTGCGGTGCATAGCTTAAGGGTTAGACCTTGCTCTTTATGATGTATCATTTTATAGTACCCCTTAAGATAAGACATTTTATCGCTCATCAAGGTTGGCACATGCAAGGGCTCCTTTTGATGTAATAGATCATCATGTGCTCAATAAGCAGGTGATGGCTAATGAGGAGGGTAGAGCTCATGCTAAGATTTTTATCACATGCTAACTTATGTCCTAAGCATCTTTTTCATTTTAATTTTTTCTTTTTCTTTTGTTGTGGCTGTGATATGCTTTTACATTATTTTAGCTACATCAACCTCTAGGGAAATGTTTTTCTACCCTTCAAGGAGTCTAAACATGAGGGTGCCAAATCCCAATGAACCAATGATGAGTTAGACCCGAAGAATGGAGTTGGCATATGGGGCTTTTAATGTGGCATGGAAAGTGTCAAGTATGGTGTAAGGGATAATGAACATGTTATGTCAATCTGGTTTTTCCAAGTAGTTCCCCTCATATTACCCTAAGGCCTTAAGGGAGGTCCAACTATACTAGGGATAAATATTAACCCCACTGGTAAGGCGAGAGAAAAATTTACAATCAATATTAGTAAATCTTCCATATCACCCCTTTATCCATACTAAATTCCCAAAACAAACAAGCATAAACACATGATTGCAAAATGATCAAAGTACCTTTTGAATAGCAACCCACCTTCATCCAAGTGGAAATGTCAGATGGTGAGAGGTATGTGGCTAATGCAGATGGTGGAGGCATATGGTATATCATCACAAATAGTGAATGTAGGGGGTTGTTGGCTTGTTGGCTATCCGGTTGGATTTCAAATGTAGGAGAAATTTTTCCTCCTATGGGATTACCCATTTTGGTGGGTAACAAGACCCTAAATCACCAAAGTTAGAACTACCCATAAAATGAAACCTATAAGCGAATAACTCCATTTTTTCTACCCATAAAGTGCCAAAATATATGATAAATTATATAATGATTGATTTTATATCATACTCCCTAGTTATGGAGGCTTTTGGTCCCTAAAATATTTTATGGAAGGAGGTGAGGGAATTTTTACTTTATATTCTCCATGGAATAACATTTGGCATTTCATGGAAGTTTTCATTTGAATCCAAATTTCTATAGTTTTTTTTGTGTCTAATTGCTTTAGACTTCTTCTATAAAACTAGATCTTGTGTTAGCTCTACTTAAGCTTCTAGTGCTAAGTCCTCTATGGTAAGTAAGACTTTTCTATGGTTAGCAACTTGGAAGGCTAATAGAATTTTGGTTGTTGCACATTCACTATTGAGTAAATGAACATATATGGGAGTAGATTGAAATAGTAGGAATGATCACCCACCTTCTCTACTACTCTAAAGGGACCATACCACAAAGCCTTGATCTTTTTACCAAGACCCTGTAACCTTTCTTTATTTAGATATAACCAAACATTATCTGCCACCTTGAATATTTTCTCAATTCTATGTTTATTAAGTTGGGCCTTATACTTTTCCTATGACTTCTTCAATGTCTCCTACACTTGCAAATGGATCTACCTAATCTCATCAATGTTTTTTTCAATCTCAAATGTTTTCCTTATGGTGTCTGAGCCTTCACTCCTCATTGTTATCCATATATAACATCTAAGGGTGAATATAGAAAATACCCAAATCAAGTTTGAAAATCAGACTTATTGGTAGATGTATGGACTAGTTTGTTATAAGGGTGTTACATGTAAATAAAATTTTCATCCAAAGTCCTTGGATGCTCATGATTGTAGCCCCTCAAAATTTGAACCTATGCCTTTTTTATTAGCTACCTTATCCCATATGTCCCCACCTATCAAGACCTTGCCTTGTCTTTGAAGGTGGTGTTTTGGGTGTCTTCTTCTTTAATCCATAGCTAGTTAGTGTCCTGATTTGAGATCCAACTTTCTGACGTGTTTGACATGCTACAAATAATCTAGCAACTCATCAATCTTGGGAAGAGGGTATTGATTCTTGAAATTAATCTTATTCAAATATTTGTAGTTGATACAATCTCCAAGTCCTATCCTTTTTGGGTACTATGATGATAGATACTCCACAAGGTGAGATGCTTAGTTGAATTACTCCCTTCTCCAACAGTTGTTGCAATTTTTTCTTCACTTCATCTACTTCCATGATGGATTATATGTATAACACAATGTTTTACAATCGAGATTCAAGTCACAAATTTCTTTTTCTCCACTTCCCTCTAAGTTGTAACCTTTAGGCTCGTTGAAAGCTTATGTGTGTGCTCAAAAAATCTCCTCCAACTAGTTTGTTTACTCTTTGGTACATGTTCTAGAAATGGATTTACTCATACGGTCTTCACCTTGTTGACCAATATCTTATCACATTCATTCATAAAGGCAGTTTTTAATTTGTGAAAAATAAATTCAATATATTGTAAATATTAGTGGGGTGATGAAGCTTATTGAAGAGGTTATACATATTGTGGGTATAAAAAAAGGGTAGCTAGTAATTTTTTTTGTTTTTTGGAAAGATGTATTGGTAGGGGGTTCAACAAAAGGATTTTGGGAGGTATGGATCAATATAAAATGAAATCAGGGATATTTTTTAATATTGCATGAACACATGTGCTATGTTAGAGGTTCATTGAGTGAATACCATGTTCTTTACTTTTACCAATTAATCTCCTAATTGGTCCTCTCTTAAGAAGATACACCAAATTCCTACTAGAATTAATCAATTTATTGGCTTGATTAGCACATACCAAACATCTTAGATTTACCTTTGCATGAATTGATGATGAAGGTACTTCCCATCATTAATCAAGATACACTAGTTTTCTCTCCTCATGAATATTACATCCCTCATACACATGTAGGGGATCCCAAACATTCCAGAGACTATGCCACACATAGCCACTAGTACTTCATCTACCTCCATTTCATCAATATACTTTAAATTCATAACAAATTTGATAATACACTGCTAAGTGACCTTGAGATCTATATCTTTATTTACTCATCCTGACGGATATGGGTGAGGATGGTTGTGAAATTTCAACCCAAGCTTGCTAACCAAATACTTTTGAATGAGGTTGGCATATGAACCATAGTCAAATAGGCATCCACCTTCGTATTCTTGACTTGGATCTTAATATTGAAGAGTTTTTTCACCTCATTCTCTTCATTTGTATTGATGTTACTCAAATTCACCTTCTTTTTCATATGGTGTAGACAATTTTCATCTACATATGAGTTGCTCTGTACCTAGTTACTTGAACCCATGACTAGCATGTTCTTCTTCTTGACATCCTTCTCGCGGTTCTATGGATTAACTCTAGATTTGGCTTCCAACAGTTTTCTTTGGCATAACCATCAATATTACAATATTTATAGTCGTTTATTGATCCTTGCATTGATATGCAATGGTTGTTGTCTTCTTTTCTTTCCTTTCCACTTCTTCTTTCCCTCCTTGGAAGCATCAAAGTGGTATTTTTTCTTGGAACCACTTGGTTGTCTATTATTCCTACCCATTTTCTCTAGATACTATGCTTGCACATAAGACTTATCAATTGTTTTGGGTTTAAAGGGCATCATTTGCCTCATAAATAACTATATAAACCACCCAAATACTTGTTAAGTACATTCAGAGTTATTGGTGGATATACCCAACATAATGGCCATTTTTCGAACTCAATGGTGTATTAACATAGTTACCAATCAAACGGAAACTATTACTTCAAAACGGGTACTCTAGCCCAAAAAACCCCAAAAAACATGAAAAACAACCCAAAATGAAAATTGTGTATTCCAGAACGATGTTCTTTTTAGGGTAAATTTTCAACAATTTTTTTTTTTTTTTTTTAAAAGTCGGATGCTATATATTGATTGAAAAGAGTGATAAGGCATAAAGCCGTACATAGTTTGCTTCAAAAGCATTACAAATCCAAGGATAGAGCTTGAGGTTCCTATCCCTGAGCTGCTTCCTGAAAATTCTGACTACTAAAGAACTAGAACTACTATAGACCCGGACGAACTGATGACTCAAAAATTTGCATTTGCAATACATAATTAATCAATGGAAATATGACTGATATTTCTCGCAGTAGAGTCTTCTGGGTGCTGATCTGCTTCCATTGGCTTTACGCTTGAAGAAGTTGATTTCTCTTTCTGTTTGGCTTCCAAAATTTCCCTTAAAATTGCCAACGATTCCTCAGCATGAATGCATCTATTGTTGAGCCCGTTGAACTGCTCCTGAAGCGAATGAACCCTGTGGAGAAATAGACCCATTTCTGTGCGGTATTTAGCATGGATGTTTCTGAACTGCTCCTCGAATTTTCCTTCCAGACATCGCATCTGCTCAGCATGCCTAGCTTCCATATTTCGCACTTGATCTTCCAGAATTCGCTGTTGAGCTCTGACTTCGTCGAATTCTGCTTGTAGGTCTTGGCAATGGAAACATTGCTCCGCACGAGCCATCACAGAAATGGGATGGAGTCTAAAAGAGGCGGGATCACAAGAATAATCTATTGACTTCTTCAGGCTACAAGAAGGAGGGGGCCGAGAAATAAATCGAAGATTATTGGCGGGTCTGTAAGGGATTAAGAAAGAGCAGTGAGGGGTTAAGAAAAGGCAGAGGAGATTCGAGATCCCAGATCTCAACTTCAATGGAAGATAAAAGAGAGAGATCTGGATGAAGGCGCACAGGACAAAGGAATAAGAGTTTGAAAAGAGGGGAAATGAGTCGGGAAGATACAAGGAGAGGGAGCCGGATGGCGGACAGCGGGACGACGGCCAGCACAGAAGCTGTGAGAGAAGTAGAAGATTATGAGAGAGGGCAACTGAAGCTCTGAGCTTCCCTTTGGATTTTTTCCTGAAAGAGATCAACAGATTTATTAGAGAAATGTTAAACAGAAAAAAGAGACCCGATACTAGAGCAAAAGTTCTCTGTCGAGGCTGATCCTGGACGCTTCCTTGACTTTCGCAGAGCTGCTCTTGGTCACAATGCTGAGAGATATGAGTTTCTATGCTCAAATATATGGGATAAGTTCGACTGCAGCGCCCTGGATTCGTATCCGCAACCCGATCCTCTGCAGCAATTAAATATTTTTCGAGATTTCTAGGACGATTGACTGTGGCGGTGAAGTCCTTCCTCAGTCCTTCCCTGTAGATATGAGATTTGCTTGGGATATCCACTCGTCTGCCGGTCATTTTCTGAGGTTGATTGATAGAGCTTTTCGAGCTGTATCCAGAGACGGGATTCACCATACCCCTCACACGCTTGCTGGGATTGCGCGCTTGGGCATTGTCAGAGTTGGCCTGGTTCATGGCAGGGGCTGGAAGGAAGTTCGTTGACTGTGCCTTAGAGTTCCTTCCTGGTTTCCAACTGCTTTATTAGCATGAGTATCCGCTTTTCCATTGTGTATTCGTAGAATATGGTAGAATCGAATTGTTTCAAAATAATCGATGAGGAGGGTGATGCGATGGAGGTGCTGTTGGAGACTACAGTTTGAGGAAGTCCTGTGATGGTTCATATAGCCGATGATTATGGAGGAGTCTCCTAAAACAGTTGCAATTTTGATTCCCCTATTTTTTAACTGCAGCAGTCCTTGAAACAGAGCAAGAGCCTCGGCATTATTATTTGTTTTTACTCCTAAACTCCATTCATAGCTGCATATCTCTTCTCCTTTTTCATCTAAAATAACTCCTCCTGCTCCTGCTGGTCCTGGGTTGGACTTGGAGGCTCCATCAAAGAATAAAGTTGGACAGTTTTTGCTCAAAATCCATCTCTTGAAATCCTGAGAAGAAAGCCTTATTTCCCATTCTTTGGTCTTGTGCTGAGGTTTCATTCCACTTCTCAGAGTACTCTGATGTTGGCCTGTGCTACCTAAAATGTGCCTGATCATGATTCTCTCTTCAGTTGTATAGTCAGTAGCTTTAATGATGCCTGAATATTTGACAGCCATCGTCTCCTGTGCCAGAAGATGAGCACTGTTACAAGTTTTTCTAACATTGCCTTCTTGATTTTGGAAATTTTTTTTATTTCTAGTAAGCCAGATTTTCCAAAGAAGGTTGTGGGGGATGATGTCCCAGGTTCTTTTGACAATCTTGCTCCGCTTATCTTTCCAGGGGCAGGTTCTTTTCCAATCTTGGATTGTCTCAGCAATGTTTTGCTGAGGATGCCATGTTATATTGCCAAGGTTGGCCATAATAATCCAGCATTTCTTCGCAAAGGCACAATCAAGAAAAAGATGATGGATGGTTTCCTCCTCGGAGCAGCAGTTAGGACAGATTGATGGACCATATATCCCTCTCTTTCTCAAATTTTCCGAAGTGAGAATTTTTCCTTTAAGCAGCAGCCAAATGAAGAATTTGACCTTTGGGATGGCCTCAGACTTCCAGATTATTCGCCATTGGTTCCAAACCGGTGCTTGATAATTGTTGTTGCAGATGAATTGGTAGCCAGATTTAATGGTGTACCCTGAGCCCGAGGGGTCCCATCTAAGTCCATCTAGAGTTCCTTTTTTAATAGGAGCTCTATTTTGAAGATTTTTAAGGAGGACTTGATAGCTAGAGTCCAAGTGTGGGGGAATAACCGGGAATTCCCAGCTAAGCCAAGCACCGCTCTCTGCGTCCCATTTTGAGATTTGATCCAACTTCTGAATGCCTTTACTGTGCAGGTAAAGAATGATGGGAATGGCTTCTTCAACAGAAATTAAGGGTTGAAGGCCCATAATTCTGTCAGTGGCATAGTTAATGCTGCTCCCATCCCCCGGAATCTTTGAAGTGTTTTGAATAAGATTGGGGATTGCTTTTTTGCAGAGTTGCCAGATTTTAGTGGAGTCTCTTGTTGGGATATTAGATTCAAGAAGTCTTTGTCTGTGATCTGATAGATATTTGCATTCAAGGACCTGTTTCCACCAGGCTTTTGGTTCACTGATAAGTCTCCAAGCCATTTTAATCCCAAAGGCGAGATTTAGCAGTTTGGGCATTCTGATTCCCAATCCACCTCTGTCTGGAGATTGAATTACACTTTTCCAGTTGACCAAATTGTATCTATTTTTTTCTTTTTTCCCTCCTTGCCATAAAAAATTACGAAGAGCAATTTCTAACTTGTTGTGGAACGAAACTGGAGCTTGGTAAAGAGTGAAACGATACAACGGTAAGGAGGAAATACCTGATTTAAGCAAGATTAGTCTGCCCGCTGGGTTGAGCCATTGAGTCCCCCATTGCTGCATCTTTCTTTTGACTTTGTCGATTATTTCATTCCAGGTGGAGGCTTTGAGGGCGCCCAAGGTAACCGGCATCCCCAGATATGTGAAGTGGTCCCAAATTTCTTTGTAGGCTACTCCAAATATGTTGGCAATATTGTGAGCTGTTTGTTTAGAGATGTTCCATCCATAGATGCAACTTTTCTAAAAGTTGACTTCTCCCCCAGAGCACTCCATGAATTGATCAAGGAGAGATTTGAAGCGCCTTGCTATTGTGGTGGAAGCCCCGCCAATTAGCAAGGTATCATCAGCGAATTGTGAATGATTGATATTTTTAACTCCATTCCCGTACTTGATGCCAGAGATGAGGCCGACTCTTCGGTTGTGGTCAAGATTGCTGCTGAAGGATTCCGCCATCAAGATGAAAAGATAGGGTGAGAGTGGACATCCTTGCCTTAGTCCTCTTGAAGATTGAAAAGCTTCACAGGGGCGGCCATTAATGAGAGGCGAGATCCATGGACCAGAGATGCATGCAGCAATGGTGCTTATGAAGTCAGAGTTAAAGCCCATTTTTCTCATGACAGCGTACAAGAAGGAATGTCTTACGCGATCGAATGCGTTGGCTAAGTCGAGCTTGAGGACGAAGCCTTTCTCTTGTCTAGAGGTACTAGAGTGGATAGCTTCTTGAACCAAGGAGATGGAGTCGTGAATTTGTCGGTTGGTCATGAAGCCGCCCTGATTTTCAGATATGATAGAAGGAAGCAAGGGTTGGAGTCTAGCAGCTATGATTTTAGCAAAGATCTTATAAGAAGTGTTGCACAAGGAGATTGGTCTAAACCTGGAAAAGGAAGTGGGCCTGGATTCCTTGGGAATGAGAGCAAGATATGTTGAATTTGTGAACCCCCCCATTTTCTTTTTTCTTTGGATTCCTTTTATCATCTTTACAAGATCTTTTTTAATCAAATGCCAATGGTCTCTGTAAAAATTTATAGAGAACCCATCTGGACCTGGAGATTTATCTGGTTGAAGAGTCCAGATAGCATTTCTTATCTCTTCCTCAGTTATTTCTCTGTTCATCCTCTCATTCTCCTCAGCAGAGATTTTTCCTGGAAGGTGTTGGAGAAAGGCCGTATAGTCCCTGGCGCCTTGGTGTTCAGTGAGAAGACTTTTGTAATGTTGGAATGCTGCCCTTTTAATAGATTCCTGATCTTCATGCCTGCTGCCTTGACTATCTGTGATAGTAGTTACAATGTTTCTTGATTTTTTGACAGTGGCCTGCTTATGGAAATATGCCGTATTTTTATCACCTTCCTTTAACCATATTTCTCGCGACTTGAGCCTCCATTTGATTTCTTCCGCCCTTTTAATTTGAGTTAGCTGTCCCTGCAGTTCCCATTCCTTGCCTTTGAGTTGATTAGTGAATCCATGCTCTTCTATTTGCTTATGAATGTCTTCCAATCTCTGCTGTAATTTTTCCTTTATTTTTTCTGGTTCCTTGTAGCTAGCTTTTGCCCAATCCTTGAGAGCTTTCCTTGTGTTTCGAATTTTAGTTTCCCAAATGTAGTTTGGGGAGCCTTCAACGTGCTTCTTCCAAGTTTCTTCTATAATAGACTCAGCCTCAGGGCTGTTTCTCCACAGTGGATTGTATCTGAAAGGGATTGGTCCCAAATTGGCGTGGGAGTCCATCGTTAGAAGGATGGGGAAATGATCTGAAGCTGTAGCGCTTAGAATTTTGGTGTGTCCTGCAGCAAAATAGGAAAGGAGAGAAACATTAACCAAGATTCTGTCCAGCCTTTCCATAATGTTACCTGGCCCCATACGCCTATTGTTCCAGGTGTATTTTCTATTCTTTGGGATGATGTCCAGCAATTCGTATTCAGCCATGATGGTTTCTAACTGTCTTCTGAAAGGATCGGGGGTGAAGACTCCCCCCCTTTTCTCATTCGCGTGGAGAATTAGATTGAAGTCTCCCGCAATGATAAGATTTGTATTCTGCACCTTGTCTATTTCCTGCTTCAATTCCTTCCAGCATTGATCCTTTTCCCTAAAAAGGTTGGGGATATAGACATTGTAAATGATTATATCACAGCTTTCTTCCTTATTGACGAGATTGGTCCTGATCCAATTTGAATTGATGACGGAGGATACACAATTCCACTACTGCTTATTCCACATAGTAGTGATTCCTCCAGAGGCTCCTCTGGAACTGCTACTGATCCCTATGAAGGATTTTTGTGCATCTATGATTAACTGCATATCATTCTGGTTTTGCTTGGTTTCCTGAATTAGAACAATTTCAGGCCTTTCTGAATGAAGAAGGTCTCTTAGGGCCGCTGTTTTGGAGAGGTGCCCCATACCCTACTATTCCAAGATAAAAGCTTCATCATAAGGCGTTCGGTCGAGGAGGTGCTCGCCTCTCAAATTCTTTGGCTGCTGTATCTTTCTCTTGAGAACCTGTAATGAAGGAATCCATAGGGGTCTGAATCCCTAGAGCTATGTCCTTTTGCGAACTTTCTTCCCGATGTTGCTTGGCTGATTTTCTGCCTGGTCCAGGTTTCTTGTGGGTGTCACCGGATGCACCAAGGTCTTTGGAGGAACTTCTGGTGGTTCTTATGGGCTAAGATCCGAGAACTGGCTGAGCTGGGGTCGAAGAGATCAAAGGGGGCTCAATGCGGGTCAGAACTGGTTGATCAGATTGAGGGCCATCATCGGGTACTTTCGATTTATTTTTGAATAAGCTCCTATCCACTGAGTGAGGAGGGGAAGCTCGGAGGGGGGAAGAGGGAGAGATTCTGGGATCTTTGGGGGAAGGAGGGGGAGAAGGGGGTTCCTCTGAAGCAAGAGATCCAAAGGGGTTGGAGGACGAGGGGAAGACAGGGGAAGAGAGAGGGGATCCGGCATGAGGTGCCTCAGGCTCAGGAGGAGGGTTTGACTTCTTCTTTTTTCTTACTAATTCCCACGCTTCCTCATGAGATTCAGACAAATTGTTATTGACTTCTGGTTTGGATTTAGGGCACCTATTTGCAAAATGACCATACTCATGACATACCTTACATTTGAAGGGGAGCTGTTCATAGTCCACCTGCTGAATATGCGTCCACTGGTCCACTCTGAGTTTAACTGCCTCTGGAAGGCCTTTGCCCAAGTCTACCTCCACACAGATCCTTGCGCATGCATACATATTTTCCTTTGGTTCTGATCTGTCCACGTATTTACCTATAGCATTTCCAATTGCTTGAACAGTTTCATCAGCCCAGCAGTGAAGCGGCAGATGCGGAAGGCGTACCCAAACGGGGACTGCATTGGGTACGTCCATTTCAGGATCGAAGTCCGGGGTCCAACGATTGAGATAAAGGCCTCTTGAGTCCATAAAGTATGGTCCGTTCCTGAAAATTAGGTTGCGATCATCCACTGTTTCAAAAAGGAATGTATAAAATCCTCTTCCACAGAACCTTATGGCAATTTTTCCTTGGACCATGGCATTCCAATTTCTTTCCACCCAACGTTGGACAGATCGAGGGGAGGGCCATAGCCCCGTGAACTGGCCAACCAATCCTCGCTCAGCTAATGCTACAGCCGATCTCCTTGGAAGAGAAAGGGGAAGAGGAATTTCTGGAATTTCATCAAGTTTTTTGATAAATTTGGAGGCAGAAGGTCTAATCCTCTCAGAGTTATTTCCAGGGACGAGAGAGGCAAAGGCTTTCTCAAAGTCGGGCTGATTGGGAGCGTGAGAATCCATCGAATGCAAGAGGGGGAGGGCAGGAGGCCCAGGAAGGCGAGCAGCGACAGAGGGCCGCCCTTAGATCGAGCGAAGGGGGGCAAAGAGCGCAGCAGGGAGGGCCCGAAAGGGCCTGCAAGCCCGGCAGCAGGGCTGCCAAGGCTCAAGCGGGGACGATCAGGGCTTCAGAGGCGGGGGCAGAGCTCCATCTCCAGCGCGCGCTCCAGAAGAAAATTCAACAATTTTTTTTTAATGGAAGGAAAAACCATTTTTTTTTGCAAAATGGATGAAAAACACCCTTAAAAAAAGTGTTGATTCTGGAATAACAAAAAGAAAATTGGGTTACAATTTTGACTTTTTTAGTAATGGAATTAAAGATAAAATATTCGGACTTTGAAAAACTGTAAAATTCCAACAATTCTTGGAGATTATGTTAAAGATAAAAGATCATATCTCAAATCCTGATAATTCCAATAATTTCCATTCATGTTGTTAAAGATAAAACGAGTGGTCTTTAATGCGACTTTTTGGAAGTTTTTTCTGGTGGAATTTTCCAGTCGAATTTCTCTAAAATCTGACAGGAATTCGTTGAAATCACAAGTTTGATGGGTAACCCTTGCACAATAGAAGTGCCCTAGGGTTGTTCAGGGTGCTGAATCCATATATACAATGAAAAAACTAGTTTAAATAACACAAATAAAAATTTCACCACAATTTTTTCCGTCGGATTCTGGCATCGGAAACTCCAAAAAGTCGCACTAAAGACAACTCCAAGATAACATATCTTGACTCTAAAAAACCCTGAAATTGTAATTGTTTTCAACCATAACATTAATGATAAAATATCATGACTTAGAAAAACATTAAAATCTTGAGAATTTTTCAACCTTGCAATTAAAACCAAAGATTATGACTACAAAAAATTCTCAAGTTTTCAAAATATTTCAAGCATGACATTATGGAAAAATTTTATGACAAAAAACTTTAAAAATAAACATCCAAGAGTAATTTATTCTTTAAATGCTAAATATATAGTGATTTTAAAATCTTCGCCTAAGACAACTCAATACATTGCAACAAAAATTTAAAAATCAACCATCAAATTGACACGCGGTGTAGGTGAACTAGACTTATTGTAATGAAAATTTAAAGACCAACCATGACATTGATACATTGTGGGGGGTAGACTCGATTCATTATCGAAAATTTTAAAATCAACTATCAAATTGCCTAGAATGGGATTGGGTTGCTAGACAAGCATCGACACGAACCCTATAGAAAAAAAATAAAAATAAAAACCAAAATAAAAAATAAATGTACACAGAAATAAAAATGAAAAATACAAAAGAAAACAAAAATTCAAATATTGAAAAAAAATAAAAATAATAAAAAAACACAAAAAAATACAAAAGAAACAAAAATTTTAATATTGATAAAAAGAAAAAACAATGAAAAAAACACAAAAAATAATAAAAAGAAAACATAAGTTAAATATTGAAAAAAAATTATACAAAAGAAAACAAAAATTCAAATATTGAAAAAACAATAAAAAAACACAAAAAATAATACAAAAGATAAAAAATCAATATTATAAAAAATTAAAAACAGTAGAAAAAACACAAAAAATAATACAAAAACACCAAAAATTCAAATATAGAAAAAAAACAAAAAAAAAACAATAAAACATAAAAACATATATATATATTTTAAATAATAAAAAAAATAAAACATAAAGAAAACTTAAAAACATGACCCAAAAAAAACTTATAAATATAAAAAATTAGACAAAAAAATTGAAAAAATAATTCATAAAATAATTAAAAAAAACAAAAGAGCAAAACAAAAATAGACATAATTTAACCCAAAAAACAATTATATATATATATATATAAATTTAACCCAAAAAACATATATATATATATATATATATATATATATATATATATATATATATATATTAAATAAAAAAATACATCACTAAAAAATAAAAAAAAAATCAAAACAAAACTTAACCCAAAAAAAACACCATTAAAAATTAAAAAAAAAGGTTAAAAAAATTAATAAAAAAAATTAAAAAATCCAACCAAGGAATTTTTTTAATTTTTAAATTTTTTTTTTTTGTTTTTGTTTATATATATACATATATAGTTTAAATTTTTAATTTAAATATATTATTATTATTATTATTATTATTATTATTATGTGGTTGTTTTTTTTTTTTTAACTTATAGATGTATTTTTTGTTTGTTGGTTTAATTTTCAAAATCTTCCCTAAATTATATGCTTTTTTGAATTTTTTTTTTCAATTAATTAAGTAATTATTTAATTTATTTATTTTTTTAATTTTTTTTGTTTTTTTTTGTTTTGTTTTTTTTTTACAATTTAATTTTGTTTTTTTTTTTTTTACATTTTTATGGGTGTTTTTTTTGTTTTTTATTTTTATATATTTTTTTATTATTTGACTTTTTTTTTAGAAATATTAAAAAAAAATATCCACACTTAATGCATTAGAAATTTTAAAGTGTAAAAAATAAGTCCTCTAAACAAAAAGGGTTGATGCTGCATCAACACTTTTCAAAATCAAGATGAAAATCACTAACATTTAAAAAAAGTGTTCATACTTGATATATCAAAAAAAATTGAATGTCAAAAATAAACTCTTTAAAAAAATGTGTTGATGCTGTATCAACACTTTTCAAAATCAAGATGAAAATCACTAAGGTTTTTAAAAAAGTGTTCATACTTGATACATAAGAAAATTTAAAGTGTAAAAAATATGTTAAAAAAAAGAGTGTATTTTGCATCATCATTTTTCAAAATCCGGTGATCTTTTGCTACCTCAAAAAAATAGGTATTAGGTCATTTTCTCGTTTGATTGGTAACTATGTTTATTTCCTACATATTCTTCCCTTGATTTTTTCAACAGTAAGGCCAACAGATCGATCGTTCCTCTTTACATCCAATAGGGTAGAATTGGGACTTCAATGGGGCCTTCAAACACTTCTTATCTAGTTACTTGTGGATTACCCTCCAACGTAACGTCTCACTTTGAATTTTCCACCAAGTTTGGGCATGGCCATCTCACTTCAACGAGGAAAATAAAATAATTTGCTATTTTTCTATGTTATGAACATTGAAATAAATTTCTAACCATTGGAACCAATTATTTATTCAACTTAATTGAGTCAATCTCACCTTAATAGGATTTTATCCCCACTTTTACTTCCACTTTAAATGTAGATTGGGAAAAAATGATGACACCAAAAAATGGGCTCTCATTCTTTGGCCCCTTTTTTGAGTCCTTTTATGGGTCATCATTATCTCTAGAGTTCTCATCTAATCTAGCTTCTATGTTATAGTCACCGAACTCCTCAAAAATATCAAACATGTTCTCTAGAATTGCCACTAGAATTCCCTTTTACAAGAAATGCTTCTGATTTGTGCCTCCATTTTTGTAAATCTCTCTTGCAACTCATGTTGTAGATTATTTGTGCCTCCATTTTTGTAAATCTCTCTTGCAACTCATGTTGTAGATTTTTACTATACTTATCTGTCATAGTTAGAGTTTTCAAGGTTTAGGCCAATTCATGGGTCCTACAATTTCTCACAAGAAAAACCCAAAGAAAATTGATAATATTAATATGATTTATAAACTATGGTGGATATTTCATTGTAATACTTAATCACAACAAATATCACAACATCATGAAAACTCTATATTTTACTCATATTATAGATCGGATATTCCATTGTAATACTTAATCACAACAAATATCACAACATCATGAAAGCTCTATGTTTTACTTATATTATAGATCTAATATGCTTACTACATGAAATAATAAATAACTTGAAACTAAAATGAAAGATATGAGAAAATAACACACCATCTACTCAATGAACACAAGTGTATAGTGGGAAATCCAATACAAGGAAAATCCAATTAAAAGGTGAAGTCTATGCCAACTCTTTTCTTCTTAATTATGAAATGCAAAGATAAAAAAATGAGCACTCACTATGGAGTTGCCATGGACACTTTGGATGCTATATGATCATCTACTTCATCTAGTCTACTTTAATACCCCATTCAATGTCCCCCTCTCAATGCTTTACTCTTCTATGGAAGAACATTTAATATAATAAGAATGAAACCCCTCTCCTTCTTAACAATGTAGTGTTTAACATGGGTGATAGTGGTTTAGGATTGGGGTTAGAATTGTATTCCATGTTTCAACCATGTTAGAGTTTCTATTTAAAGCCTTAAAAAAACTTAAGTCCACTCCTATGTGAGTAATGAAAGCTTATATGATATCCCTAATGCCATAGTAATCAACATGGTAAATCAATTTATCACAAATATATGAATTCTCATTGAAGTGATCTTTGTGTCATTAGAAAACTCTATAGCATGAAAAACTCAACATCTCTAAGTATTAGAAATTAAAATATAATATCTTCTAACTCAAGATTAAACTTAAAAAAAATAATCATCTAGTTTTTACCACAAAATAATCATTTAAAACCTAAATGGACACTACAAACCAATAAGTTAAATTTTCCACCTCAAAATACCACATATATAACAAATCAATAAATTATATAGTAATCCATTCAAAATCAATGGATTTTCCATGACTTAGAAGACATCAATTGACTACTTATTTTGAGAATGCAATGGATGCCACGAATTTTTCATGTGTTTTGGGAATGTCATGGGTGCCATGAATTTTTTTGCTTTTAAGCCTGGTTTTATGGTTCAGAGTAGGGCTCCTGAATTACTTCCTCACTCTCATATATCTCTTCTTATAAAATATTTCCGAGCAGCCTTACTCGATGCATTAACTGAAGCAGCTTAGGCCTTTCTCAAGTAAGAGGCCAACCGTAAAAGTGGAGGAAAAGCTTCAGTTGCTTCTCTACATCGCGTGTTCGATTGCTTCAGACAACAGAATAAATGCAGTATATGCCCTGCGGGCACGTATGAGGTAGTAGAGGTTTTGTTTGCAGAATCCATGGCGAAGCCAATGGGAGACGGCTCCAAGACTTCCAGAAGTCATAGCTCCGTTGTTACGGACCCATGGAAATCCATGAAGAAACTTTTTGCGTTGAAACGCCAACGGATGGTCTAGCTAGAAGGTCTAAGAATTCGAACGCCAGCGCAAAGGCGTCGTCGCCTTTCAACTAAATACACAGGGCATCATGTTTCGATTAATACACATGGCATCGCTCATGATGTAAGAACTCGAATTTTAGTGTGAGTAGGAACTTTGCGTGTCACTCACGCCGGGCACCACCATTCTCTTTCGTACTCTTTCCTGCGTGACATTTGCTTGCGTGCGTGTGATCATTGTGGTTGGCATGAAGACAAGTGTTTGCCTCTATCGAAAAGAATATTTTTTGAAATGATGGATCGCTGCCAGCAAGCCTGGAAATCAGGAGGATAGGAACTGGTTTTTGCATTTGGCTTTTTAGTGTAGAGTGCCACTAAACGTTTTTAGTTTTTAGACAAATTTCTTGTTGTATAGATTATGTTCAAAGTTACATTATGTTTAGAGTTAGTTGTCAAAATATCTGCATAATTTTTCAGGTTATTTTGAAAACTTTACATTTTAAAATGAAATGTTTTTAAATACTCTTATATATATTTTTAGATTTAAAATTATTATAAATTTAAAAAATATGATTGGTTTGAATGTAAATTTTCATAAATAGATTCTTAAAATTAAATGGTGTAAATAAAATGAAATGTTTTTAAATACTTTTATATCTAATATATGATATATTTTTAGATTTAAAATTATTATAAATTTAAAAAATATGATTGGTTTGAATGTAAATTTTCTTAAATAGATTCTTAAAATCAAATTGTGTAAATAAACTAGCTAAAACTTTAAATATTTAAGGTAAACCCTCTCCATATTCTCACCAACAAAATAAGTTTTTTATGAAAATATTTGTTATATTAAAAAGTCTTTTTTTTTAAATATTTGTTATATTAAAAAGTCTCTCTTTTGTTTTTGAGAATGGGCAAAGTGTTTTCAGGGAGCATGGGACATTTCAGCATAGTTACTGTTGAGCCTCAACCTTGCACTCATTTATCTATCCTCCCAACAGCGTTTCCCTATTCACTCCTCTCTTTTGTCATCATTTCCTCCATCAACTTGTTCAATTCATTGCATTATATGTCTTTTTAACATGATTTGTTGACTATGCTAATGATTGATTGTTGGTTTAGAATTTTGGTACATGTACAACAATTCCGCAGCTGTTCTGCAATTCCGCAGCTGTTCAGAGATTCCGCAGCCTTTTTGTTGTTTGCTATACTCGACGTGTCTTCTCAAGGAACGGGCCACATGGGCACGTTGGTATGACTGTGTACATGGTTCGTGTGCTATCAGCTAAGCCAACTCGTTCATATATACCCCCGGTCAACGCAGATGTAACCACGGTCAAACAGCAAAGTTCCAAACGGTGGCACGGATCTGCGTGAGCAAATGAGACACGGAACCACAGCTGGCACTTCCTCCACGCCACGAAGACAGCAAGGGACATGATCTAACCATAGATTTACTCCCCATGATGACCGTTTCCTCCAAACGTGCACGAAGTTGCCTGCGTGTTGCTGCATAGTTAATTAGTCAAGACTGTAGTTGCTTAGTTTACGCAGAGGACAGTTTGTCTCTGCTGCTATAAATAAAGCGTTTGCATACGCTTAGTAGTTAGTCTTCAAGTTAGTTTTTGGCTGTAATCACTTTGTTTATAAAACGCTGTTTTAAAGACTGTTTCATACAGCGTTTACGCTTTTGTATTTTGACATGCTGATTTAATATAAGAAGACTGTTCCTGTTCATCTCTACGTAGCTGATCTTTAGCTGGTTGAGTGGATGGAGGGCCCCCATCTGCGACAACCTATGTACAGTAGTATTTAACTTTATTTTCCTGCCTTTCTTTGTTTTCATTTTCACATGTACAATAATGTATAGTTTGATTTCTGCAGTTTTTCATTTCTTTGAACATGTATAATAATGTACAGTTTGATTTCATGCCTTTACATTTCCAGCACTTTTCAGAACTGATATGTTTGTTTATGCAGGTGTGTTAGGAGCCCGGGATAGTGTGTTTTTATTTCTTTTTACCACTGATGGTATTTGAAGTTGTCTTGTCTTAGCTGCTGATTTTTACCTTGCTTACTTAGTTTCATTGCTAGTTTACTTTATCAAGTTTTTGACAAGTTGCTTACTAATCTTTTGATGGTCTTCTCATCATAATTGACTAACCTTTATTGGACCAAAATATCATTGAGTGGCAGCTTGGTTTGATTAGCTTTTGGACTCATATTACTGATTCCTTCTTAACTATTTTTCACATGAACAATTTCAGCTAGAGGCAGAATGTTAAGGAAGAATGAAGTGTTATGATTTGTCATTTAAGTTTTGCAGTTAAAGTAGTGTTTTTTCACTTTCCATTGAGTTAACATAGATGCTATTTTTGTTCTTATGAGCAGCATAGATAGTGGACTAGTGCCATTAGTTACTTTGTTTAATACTTTGCTTTCATTTGAAGTTTCAATTCCATTGCAAGTCACTTTTCAAGCGTTCTCTTTAAATTTCAAGAAGCATTTAGAAATCACCACATACACACACATTCACTCACTTGTTTATAAATTCATCACATCACATTAGGAAGATAAGTCAAACACAAACTAAAAACGACAAAAAGAACTAGGAAAGGCTGCTTAAGTATATATTGTACACTTCACTTCATCAGCTTACGAGCCCCGGGTTGACAATTTATGATAGCAATTTAGACAACACTAAATTGACCAAACATTTTGGCGCCGTTGCCGGGGAAGTGAAATTAGGTAGCCAATTTCTAAAAAAAAAAATTTAAGAAAATTTCAAGAAAGAGAAATTGATAACCTCTCAAAGTATGCTCTCCTCTTGCACCTAGAGTGATCTGGAGGATCAGAAAAGAGAAAGTTATTGGTTTAATAGTTTCTTAAGTATGCTCTCTTCTTGCACCTAGAGTGACCTGGAAGATCAGAAAGAGAATTATTAGCCTGACTTGAAGAAAAAAATAAAAAAAATGACATGCATAGAGCTAGAGATTCTAGGGGAAGGTTTTTAGCTAGACCCAAGAGTTCGATTTTTACAAGTCCATCTACTTCAAGGAATAGACAAGAGACACCTTACTCATCTCCAACTGACACTCCTAGCCCTAGGATTCCTGGAATTCAAGAGGCAATAATTGACTCTCCCACACCTTCTATTGAATTTGAATCAGAAAGAGATCCTTTCCTTTCTTCTACAGAAAGACCAATTGCAATTGAAGAAGTAGAATCATCTGAAGAAGAGGGAGAAATTCCTTCTCATTCACCCTTTGTAGAAGAACCAGAAGATTCTGAAGTCTCTAGGGAAACCATTATGACAGAGGAAGGAGGTGGTAGAGGTAGAGGTAGAGGAGGAGGAGGAGGAAATAATGGAGGAGGTAGAGGTCACATTGGAGGAAATAGAGATGGGGATAACTCATTTGGGTTTCCTATCGTTGATGAGGATTCCCGAGCCACTATGAAAAACATATCACCATCTGTCCTCCCAAACTTTCATGGGTTAAGAACTGAGGACCCTGAAACATTTTTATTTGAGTTTGAAGTTGTGTGTCGAACTTATGACTATCTGGATGACACTCAAAAACTCAAATTGTTCCCTTCCACATTGAAAGGACAAGCTTTGAAATGGTTCATGGGGTTACTCACTCAATCCATTAGGTCTTGGAATGATATGAAACAGACATTTTTGGATAGGTACCTGGACTATTGTATGCCCACCAATCACAAGGATGAGGTATTTAAAATGGTACAAAGAGAAGATGAGAACTTAGAGGATTTACTCGAAAGATTTCAATATAACCTGAAAAGAGCAAAAATGAGTAGCTTAGATGAGGAGGCCTTGAAAGCCCTCCTACTAAAAGCCATTAGAGATGAATGGATAGACATTCTAAACATGATGGGGAAAGGAGATATATCTCAACTTTCACTCAATGATATAGCAGAGCTATGTATCCATCTCTCAAGGGGCAAATCAAAAACTCAAAAAGGGCCTAGAGATCCTTCTCTCCTCAGAGCAAATAAATCTGCAACTGGATCAGTAAGTAGGGCTGAGATCGGCAATATGCTTGATGAATTCAAAACTGACATCTTAGGGAGTCTTAGTGAACAATTAGACACCCTTAAGATCCATAATAAACAGAAAGCAGAAGCGGAGGCCTTGGCCATCTTTTGCCCGCAAAGTAGGAAGAAACATGCTTTAAGGGAATGTCCCTTGGAAGCACAAGTTGTGGAAACATGTGTAATTTGCTCAGAAAACCATGAGACCAAGGATTGTCCTTCAATCCCTGGGCTCAAAGCAGTCTTTCAAGAAGATCCAAATACACTTGAATCTCTCTATTTTGTTGCAAGGAGACCTTGGCAGGGGCAACAAAATCAAGGGTTTAACAACTCTATGAATTTTCAACCTCAACCAAATTGGAATCCTTGGCAACAACCTTGGCCTCAACCTCAAAATCCTTTTCAATCATGGATGCAAAGCATGCAAAATCCTTATGGGAGATTTGCTCAATTCTATCAATATCCTCCATCTTTTCAAAACCAGCAAGCTCCCCAACTTCCAAATCAAAGTCAACAACTATCATTGCCATTCCCTCAACAACAACAACCTTCTCCACAAAATCAAAATTCTCAACTCTTGCTTCAATCCCAACAAAAGTCAAATCAACTCCCTTCTCAGCCATTGCCAAACCCCAATAATAGGAACCCTCAAAATGCTTACATGATGGAAGGTCAACCATTTCCTACCTATATGATTGTTCCTCTCAATGAAGTACAACTCAGATCAGGTAGAATCCTAGATCAACCTTCTATAAATGTTCAACAACCAAGCATTTCTAAGGAAGAATCTCTTAAAGCTAATAAGGGTTCTGAAGCATCCCTTCAAAACCCAAACACTCAAAAAGAAAAAGAAAAAGAATCAACCCCCACAACTCCCATAGTTGAACAACCTACATCTTTAGCCACACCTCCTTTTCCTGAAAGGTTACAAATTGACAAAGGAGTGGAAAAACAAATTTGGTTGCCTGACTATAATTTTCTAGATGAATTGAAGAATGTCTGTATCAAGATTCCCTTGTTACAAGCCATTAAAGAGATTCCCATTCTAGCCAAAACAATAAAGGAGTTGAGCCTTAAGAGACCGGGAAGGAAACCAAGAGATACTAGAAGAATCCACCTGGTAGGAAAAATTGCAGATATTATGATGGGAAAGATTACCATGCAGAAATATGTAGATCCCGGTAGTCCAATTGTCAAAACACATATCAATGGGGTAGAAATACCAAATACATTGATTGATTTAGGGGCTGCTATCAACATTATGAGTAGACAGACCATGGACCAGTTAAAACTTCCTAACCTTCTCTTTACACCTACTTTACTGCAACTCGCAGATAGATCAATCATTAAACCTGATGGTGTATTGGAAGACATTCCAGTCTCCCTAGACTCTTGGGAATATCCAGTTGATTTTATGATTTTAACTCCCAAGAACAATCTAGGAGGACATCCTCTTATTTTAGGAAGACCTTGGCTAGCCACAGCTGATGCTTTCATAAGTTGTAGGTCTGGGGATATGTATATTTCTGATGGCAATTCAACAAAGAAGTTCAATCTGTATCCTCCAGCAAAAGCAATTACAGAAATAGGAGATAATGAGTGGATTGATGATGAAGATACTATACAACCTGTCTTTACCATTTCTGAGATTAGTGAAGATAGTCAAATTCTGAATACATTAGAAAATTTTGAACCATCTTCAGAATACGACTCTACACAATTTCAGTTGGATTCTGACATAGAGTGTCTATCATCTAGACAAATGTCTCTTTTCTCTATGGAAGAATTTGGTAGTTCTGCCATTGAGATCTTTCCAGGAAAAACATTAAACATTAACAAAAACTTGGAAAAATCCCAACAGGAAGAGCTAACCAAAGTCTTGCAAAGACATTCTACTGCTTTTGCATGGGAGTATACCGACATGAAAGGTATTGACCCTAAGACTTGCATTCATCACATCTACATTGAGGAAAACAGTAGACCAATCAGACAACCTCAAAGAAGGATGAATCCAAACCTTAGGGAGATAGTGAAAGAAGAGCTCCAGAAGTTACTCAATGTAAACTTCATTTACCCCATTTCAGATAGCCAATGGGTTTCTCCCATGGAAAATTTTAGGGGCTAATGTTCGCCCAGTGGGCTAATTTTCCATGATTTTTCCACAAAAAAGATTCGCCAATTTCCAATTTTATAAAAGACGATTCGCCCAAATTTTAGAATATAAAATTATTTTACCTTAAAAATCGCCAACATTATATAGAGACTATATATAAAATAATTATAAATTTGATTAATTTTACAAATATATCAATACACATTTATAATTTGCATATTAGGGATTAGTGAGATTCGCCAATGTTTTAAACTTCAAGAAAATTTTCCATCCTTAAAATTTTCCTTGGCCGACTCAACTTTCTCCCTTGGTTATAGTACCTAAAAGAATGGTAAATGGAGGGTTTGCATTGATTACAGAGAATTGAACAAAGCAACCTTGAAGGATCACTTTCCTTTGCCCTTTATTGATCAAGTATTAGATACTTTAGCAGGTAAAAAGTTTTTCTCATTTTTGGATGGTTTTAGTGGTTACAATCAAATTCAGGTAGCACCTGAAGATCAGGACAAAACCACATTTACTTGTCCATGGGGAACTTTTGCCTACCGAGTACTTCCTTTTGGATTATGCAATGCACCCGCTACATTTCAAAGGGTTGTGCTATGAATCTTTTCAGATCTAATTCATGATTGTGTAGAGGTCTACATGGATGATTTCACAGTTTATGGTAACACATTTGAAGAAGCATTAGAAAATTTGGAAAAAGTCCTAATTAGATGTAAAGAAACAAATCTTTCATTAAGTCATGAAAAGTGTTTTATGATGTTTACTGAAGGGATTGTTTTAGGACATCATATTTCAGGAGATGGAATTAAAGTTGATAGATCCAAAGTTGAAGTCATCTCCAAGTTACCTGTTCTAAATTGCCAGAAAGATGTTAGAAGTTTTCTTGGGTTTAGTGGGTATTATAGAAGATTTATTGAAAACTTCACCAAGATAGCATCTCCTCTCTTCAAATTACTTACCAAAGACTGTGAATTCAAATGGGATCCTGAATGTCAGTCTGCATTTGAAACTTTAAAGACTAGAATATCTGAAGCACCCATTTTGAGAGGGCCAAATTGGAAACTCCCTTTCCACATTTCTACTGATGCTTCAGATACGGCTCTAGGATCTGTCTTGGGACAAAAGGATTTGGTCCCTTATGCCATTTATTACACCAGTAAAAATTTGACTCCCACTGAGTTAAATTACACTGTGACTGAAAAAGAATTCTTAGCCGTTGTTCATGCAATCAACAAGTTTAGACATTACATAACCGGCTATGAAACTTTTGTCCATACTGATCACTCTGCAATTAGATATCTTATGAACAAACCTGTTACTAATGGCAGAGTTACAAGATGGCTTTTACTTCTACAAGAATTCAACATTACTGTGTTAGATAGACCAGGAAAACAAAACACAGTAGCTGATTTCTTGTCTATAATCCAAAACACTAACGAAGATTCTCCTGTAGAGGATAAGTTTCCAGATGAATACTTGTTTGCAGTAACTACCAAGACTCCTTGGTATGCAGATATTGCTAATTATTTAGTCACAGGGAAGCTACCTCCACACTTATTTCCTAATGAGAAAAGGAAAATCATTCAGGAGAGTTCACATTATTCTTGGATTTCTAATGAATTGTTCAAAACAGGGCCAGATTGTATGATTAGAAGATGTGTTCGGGAAGATGAAATGCCTGACATCCTTAAGGCATGTCATGATGAACCGTGCGGCGGACACTTTGCTGACAAGAGGACGGCCTATAAAATCCTTTCTTTAGGATATTATTGGCCTTCTCTCTTTAAAGATGCAAAGCAATATGTTAGAAGGTGTGACAGCTGCCAAAGAGTTGGGAGACCAACTCCTTCAAATGAAATGCCACTACAGCCACAGGTATGCATCGAACCCTTTGAGAAATGGGCTCTAGATTTCGTTGGACCTATTAATCCACCATCTAAGCAAAAGAAGTATATATTGGTTTGCACTGATTATGTTACTAAGTGGGTAGAAGCCAAGGCATTGCCTTCTGCCACTGAAAATTCAGTTGTTCAATTTCTTTTTGAGGATATTTTTACTCGTTTTGGTGTCCCAAGAGAAATTGTGACAGATCAGGGAAGTCAATTTACATCTAAATTGATGGAGAAGCTGATGGAGGAATACAAAATCAAGCACATAACATCTACTCCATACCATCCGCAAGCAAATGGTCAAGTGGAATCTACAAATAAAGTTCTTGAAAGCATCATCACCAAGACTGTTCATCTTCATAGAAGAGATTGGGCAGAAAGGCTTCCTGAAGCCTTATGGGCCTATAGAACTACATGGAGGAACACAACAGGACATTCTCCCTATGAACTTGTTTATGGGAAAGAAGTCTTGCTCCCCATTGAGTTCCAAATCAAGACCTTCAAGATGGCAGTTCAGTTGGGGATGAGCCTATCAGAAGCCCAAAAACACAGAATGGACCAGCTAAATGAGCTAGATGAAATAAGACAAGATGCAATTCTAAGGACCGATCTAGTTCAGCACCAAAGAACTAAGTGGCATGATCGACACATCAAAGAAAGAAAGTTTCAGAAGGGAGATTGGGCACTATTGTTTGATTCCAAGTTTAAGGACTTCAAAGGAAAATTTCAAACTCATTGGCTTGGGCCATATGAGATTGATGAAGTCTTTAACAATGGAGCAGTTCGAGTGAAGACCATTGATGAGCTTCAGACTCCTCTCATTGTGAATGGCCACCGATTGAAAGTCTACCACAAGCCACTCTCAAGGGAGGAATTTGTTAAAATGTTCCAAGAAGATTCTGCAATGACGCTGGTGGAGAAGGATTCTTCTCCTCCATCAGCCTAACCTTTGTTTCTTTCAGTTGAAAAAAAAGAAAAAAGAAAAAAAAAGAAAAAAAAAAAGATAAAAAAAAGAAAGAAAAAAAAAATCTCTTGTATAAGCCTGAAAACCAATCTTGGATTGGCGGTCTTATGCAGAAAATATGAAGTGAAAATCAGGGTCACCTGACACTTTATATTTTCCAAAAAAAAATCTCTCTTTCTCTTTCCATCTTATTCGCCATTTTTTCCATCTCATCCATTTCATCCATCTCATCATTTTCACTCCAGTCCATTCATTCCATCTCATTTTCACCAATAAAGTCCCTCTCAGGACTATTCCATTCAGTCAAGTTGTTTTAATCCTCTTTGTGCAGGCAGAAAAGTGTTGCTGCAATTCCTGCAGGTAGGAGCCAATTCCGCAGCTGATATCAAGATTCCGCAGCCAATACACTCTGTTCCTGCAAATAAAACAACTCTGTTTCAAAAAGAAAAAAAAAATCTGCAGTCAAAAGCACCAGCATCATTAAAGAGCAAGGATACATAGCATATACAAAGGCAGCAATAAATCAAAGGTTAGCATCATAATTAGCAAAGGGATGAAAATGCAAATACACGAAGGTATGTTCTAAATTTCTAACTAACAATTATATCATTTATGTATGGTTTTCGGATTATGGTATGAGGCACTTAATGTAATGATTGACAAGATCCCCGTCCACTCCTCATCCATTATTCTGCGTAATCCACCTCACCACCTTCCTAACGGTTCCCTAATTGCTGTTGATTCGAACTTAATACGACCTTCTCTCTCATTAATTCTTCGTACCAGAATGACGTGTACTGTTGTACCACGGCTCTCCAATTGATCATTCCGCAGCCAGGTGTACGCAGCCACCCAACGTCAATGGGATTCAGCCGTTTCATCCTTTACTCATAACACCCTTCTACGCATGTGTAACCTCATCTTCGCATTGTTATCTACGCCCTCACCGTTTTCACTCTCGGTTTCATTCACTACTCTGTTTCACCGTAAACCGCTCTGTTCTATTTTCCTCACCTCTCCACTCAAAACCCTGACCACCAGTCTTGTAATTACATCACGGCCATTCTGTTGTAGCCGTAATACCCACTGCTGAGCACTGTTTTCCCGTATAGCTCTCTCCTCCAGTATTCAAACAGCGCTATCAGAGCAGCAAGAGAGCTGGTAACCGAAATGGGCAAGTTATTAAGAGCAGAGCCGGTAGGTTCTAAGTTTCTAGACAGTTACCCACAAACAAAGGATGCCCTACAGAAGGCCAAGTGGTTAAAATTTATTCAGAAATTCAAAGGATATCACAAAGAAGTTACCAAAGCGTTTGCCCGATCATTTAATGGAAAAACAAATACTGTGGAGGTAGGAGACCTGCAGTTCACTGTCACAGAGAGCAACTTGGCTCAAGCAACTGCTTTACCTCAGACAGGGGAACGTTGGTTCAAAAATCAAACTGTTGAAGACCAAGAGTGGAAGAACATGTTGAAAAATCCAGGTATGGATACCACTATCTTCACCAAAGGAATACCTGTAAGTGTCATTAAAGAGGAATGGACTGCCTTACTTTTGCTAGTTCAAAAATTTTTAACATGTGAAGGCAGATTTGGTATAATGTATGTTTATCATGCAAAGATAATGATGCATTTTATGGGTGAACATACCATCAATCTCCCTTATTTCTTGCTAGCTAGTCTAAGAAAAATGAGTGCCACTGTTCAGAGACACGTGGGAAACATTGAACCCCACTTATATCACCATGGACTCATTAAAATCTTGATTGAGGAGCAGTTAAAAATTAAAAAGGATACATGGGAGAAGTTCCTTGTTAGAAACCATTTTCAAGAGGCAGCTGAAGCCTCTAGTAGCTCTCTTAGGGTACCAAAGAGAAGTAGAAGAAAAGGGAAAGAAATGGTTACCCAAGAAACTGCTGTAGAAGAAACTGCCTTAGAAATTGCTATATAAGAGACTGCTGCCCAAGACACTGCTGTAGAAGTTGAAGAAACTGCCCAAAAAATTGTTGCAGAAACTCTTCAAGAAATTGCCCAAGAAACTGTCCAAGAAACTGTTCAAAAGGAAAAGAAAAAGGGAAGCAGAACAAAAAAACAAAAGAGGGATAAAGGGAAAGCCATTTTGCAAGAGTCATACCCTTCACCTGAGCCCTCAATTGAAGAAGATACCCAAACATTAGCTCATAGGCTTGCTCAGCTCCATGAAACTGCCATCTCCAAAAAGAAACAAAAGCAAAAACAGCAAAAGCCAAAGAGTACTAGCCTGCAAGTGAGAAGAAGCAGTAGACTTGTAGAGAAGAAGAGTGTGACTAAAGAGAAACAGTCCCATTTCATTGATTTGGGCACACCTGAGAAGACTCCAATTCGACTAGATATTGAGCTAAGTCCTCCAAGAGAGGAAAGTCCTTTCCAGCAAGAGAGAGAAAGCAGTTTTCAAGGATTTGAATTTAGGCCAAGACAAACACCTGATATTGACCCTGTACAGCAGGAGGCATATGATTATTTGGAAACATTAGAGCAATCTGTTGCTGGTCCTAGTACTGTCTTGCCCCTTGAACAGCAGGTTCAATCTCTGAAGCAAGAAATATTTGAGCTAGAAGTCCTCAATCGCCATATCAAACAGGAAAACGAAGCATTGAGACAACAGAGCAAAGTGGACAAAATGGTCCACGACAACACAATGCTTCATTTGGGTCTTTGGCAGAGAAAGAACAGGAAGTTAAAGAGGAAATGCAACAAATTGAGCAGGGCTTTGGTTAACTTGAAATTCAGGTGCTTGGTTAGGAAACCGAGAGCAAGTTTGGTAACAAGGAGGAAAAGGAGAAGGTTGGATGTCTTGGCAGAGGCATCTGAACATGTGGACTGAAAGATTATGACAAAGTTTTGGTTGCATGAGGACATGCAACACCCTCACAGTGGGGGTATGTTGAGCCTCAACCTTGCACTCATTTACCTATCCTCCCAACAGCTTTTCCCTATTCACTCCTCTCTTTTGTCATCATTTCCTCCATCAACTTGTTCAATTCATTGCATTATATGTCTTTTTAACATGATTTGTTGACTATGCTAATGATTGACTGTTGGTTTAGAATTTTGGTACATGTACAACAATTCCGCAGCTGTACTGCAATTCCGCAGCTGTTTAGAGATTCCGCAGCCTTTTTGTTGTTTGCTATACTCCACGTGTCTTCTCAAGGAACGGGCCACATGGGCACGTTGGTATGACTGTGTACATGGTTCGTGTGCTATCAGCTAAGCCAACTCGTTCATATATACCCCCGGTCAACGCAGATGCACCCACGGTCAAACAGCAAAGTTCCAAACGGTGGCACGGCTCTGCGTGAGCAAATGAGACACGGAACCACAGCTGGCACTTCCTCCACGCCACGAAGACAGCAAGGGACAGGATCTAACCATAGATTTACTCCCCATGATGACCGTTTCCTCCAAACGTGCACGGAGTTGCCTGCGTGTTGCTGCATAGTTAATTAGTCAAGACTGTAGTTGCTTAGTTTACGCAGAGGACAGTTTGTCTCTGCTGCTATAAATAAAGCGTTTGCATACGCTTAGTAGTTAGTCTTCAAGTTAGTTTTTGGCTGTAATCACTTTGTTTATAAAACTCTATTTTAAAGACTGTTTCATACAGCGTTTACGCTTTTGTATTTTGACATGCTGATTTAATATAAGAAGACTGTTCCTGTTCATCTCTACGTAGCTGATCTTTAGCTGGTTGAGTGGATGGAGGGCCCCCATCTACGACAACCTATGTAGAGTAGCATTTAACTTTATTTTCCTGCCTTTCTTTGTTTTCATTTTCACATGTACAATAATGTATAGTTTGATTTCTGCAGTTTTTCATTTCTTTGAACATGTATAATAATGTACAGTTTGATTTCATGTCTTTACATTTCCAGCACTTTTCAGAACTGATCAGTTTGTTTATGCAGGTGTGTTAGGAGCCCGGGATAGTGTGTTTTTATTTCTTTTTACCACTGATGGTATTTGAAGTTGTCTTGTCTTAGCTGCTGATTTTTACCTTGCTTACTTAGTTTCATTGCTAGTTTACTTTATCAAGTTTTTGACAAGTTGCTTACTAATCTTTTGATGGTCTTCTCATCATAATTGACTAACCTTTATTGGACCAAAATATCATTGAATGGCAGCTTGGTTTGATTAGCTTTTGGACTCATATTACTGATTCCTTCTTAACTATTTTTCACATGAACAATTTCAGCTAGAGGCAGAATGTTAAGGAAGAATGAAGTGTTATGATTTGTCATTTAAGTTTTGCAGTTAAAGTAGTGTTTTTTCACTTTCCATTGAGTTAACATAGATGCTATTTTTGTTCTTATGAGCAGCATAGATAGTGGACTTGTGCCATTAGTTACTTTGTTTAATACTTTGCTTTCATTTGAAGTTTCAATTCCATTGCAAGTCACTTTTCAAGCTTTCTCTTTAAATTTCAAGAAGCATTTAGAAATCACCACATACACACACATTCACTCACTTGTTTATAACTTCATCACATCACATTAGGAAGATAAGTCAAACACAAACTAAAAATGACAAAAAAAACTAGGAAAGGCTGCTTAAGTATATATTGTACACTTCACTTCATCAGCTTACGAGCCCCGAGTTGACAATTTATGATAGCAATTTAGACAACACTAAATTGACCAAACAGTTACCCCTCTAAAAAAATATAATTCACTTAAATAATTTTTTTGAATATTTATTATAAGTAGAAAATGAATATTACTTTAAAATATTTAAATAGAAAATTTGCATAAAAATATCTGCTATATTAAAAAGTCTCTCTTTCGTTTTTTAGAATGGGCAAAGTGTTTTCACCAAACATGAGACATTTCAGCATAGAAATCTATCTAGAAAAATATAATTTATTTAAATATTTATTATTTAAATAAATTTTTTGAATATTTATTATAAATAAAAATAATATTATTTTAATATATTTAGATAAATTTTATATAAATTAAATTTTATTTTTAAATTTTAAATTTGACAGAGAATAAATCTTTTATTATTTTCACAGGTTAAAGTGGTATATTCCACATAGAATATACTTTTTTGAATATTTATTATAAATAAAAATAATAATTTATTATTTAAATAAATTTTATATAAATTAAATTTTATTTTTAATTTTCTTTAAATTTTAAATTTGACAGAGAATAAATCTTTTATTATTTTCACAGGTTAAAGTGGTATATTCCAGATAGAATATACTTATACGGTCAACATCTATATCGATAACTCTATCCGTCCTCCCAACCAGGCAAGATAACCCAATTGACAGAGAACAAAATCCTGTATAAACTAATTCATCTATATTTCATAAATAAAACAATAGAACATTTTGTATATTATATACGAATTTATCCTTATGTTTTTAGTCAAAATGCAGCGAATACAGTTGTCATTGAAATTGCACGCAAGAACTTTTCTGGTTAACGAACGCAACTTACCCATATTTCAAGTAAATTAAAAGCCCATGACACCACGATCATGAATTTGGAATTTAGTTTCCAGAACATAAGTTTCGCACTTTTTGTCCAAATCAATTTTGTTATTTTATAGGTAGAATTTGGTTGCCTTTTCCTAAAAGAATTTATTTTAAGGAAACTTTTTTAAAGGAAACTTTCACTTGAAGCTTTTTTTTTTTTTTTGAAAAGTTATTACTGTTAACCATGTAGCAACCTGCAGGTACACATATCCAGTCTAAGTTCTGTATAACTCTGCTGACTCTTGGATCGCAAATCTGGGAGATAATCCCTATTATTCTGAATGTTAGCTTGGATGGCTTCTATATATATCCAATGACATGTTAAATGAAAGAGACAAAATTCTAATTTACTTAAATCTAATAATGTTTATTATAATCAACGTTTCTCACAAATCACAAATTATTACGAATGGTTAAAAAAAAAAATTATTTATTTCGAAACCAGTAAAAATTTCAAATATTGTTAAGCAAGAACATCCAGAAGGGAGGTTAAAAAAACTATTTATTTTTTATTTCTTCCTGATGATATATAAATATTGTAAAACAGATCAATAATTTTATTAAATCAACCCATGACCCCAAAACCCGACCATGACGTGTGACACGGCTGTCTAAGGCTCCACGTGGCGTCAATGTCATCCATGATGGTACCCCTGCCTTGCAACGGGCCGCTGACGTGAATTCAACAACGAGTCGCCGTCACATGTCTCCATCGTCGCCTAACGAAGAATGGTCATCCTGGTTTCGAACGAGGTGAAGGGTCAAACGGCAACGCCTAACCAGCCATCAAACGGCAACGCCTAACCAGCCATCCATAGGGTATTTAATGCCGGTGGATGTGCATACTGGTTAACGCGATAACACGAGAGCGGGGAGTTTCGCCATTAAATAATATTTGGGTTTTTGCGTGTTATCGAGCTAAGCTGCATGCACATCTCCGGGCATTAAATACCCTGTAAATGACTGATTAGACGTTGCCCACTCAAACGCCCGCCCTGAAGATATGCATGCAAAAATTCCTGCCGAGGAACCTTCACTTCTTGCAGCAGAAACCTGCAATCCTTTCTCAGGGGCTTCAGGAAAACACATGGTTGCCCATTTCTCGCTATAGAAGGCAGCGGAGGCGGGAACTTTGGGGCACTAGCTGTAGCGCAGCTCTGATCGCCACACCTTTTGGCTCCCACGGGACCGTGACCCTGAACGCACACCGTGACCCACGCTGAATTCATGGCATTATCTGCTCCGCCTTTGGCATCAGCATCCAAGAAAAATTTAAATTTAGTTGTTCATTAGTGGTTCATTGTCAATAGCAAAAAGTGATTTAACAATAGGAAGTTTACCAATTAAGCTAACATGAGGATAAGATTATTTAATGTGATTTAGATACTACATGAAGAATTAGATAAATTGAAACTAAAATAAAAGATTAGAAAATAACACATCATCTACTCAATGGAAAAAGTGTTTTTGGGAAATCCCAATACAAAGAAAATCCTCCTACTAAAAGGTGAAGCTTATGCCAACTGGAAAAAGTGTTTTTGGGAAATCCCAATATAAAGAAAATCTTCCTACTAAAAGGTGAAGCTTATGCCAACTCCAAGGTGAAGCTTATCCCAACTCTTTCTTTTCTTCTTGGTTATGAAATGAAAATACAAAGAAATCACTACTCACTATGAAGTTTAGAAATGGCTACTCACTCTGAAGTTTAGAGACAATGACTACACTCTAAAGTTTAGAGACAATGACTACTATAGGATCTTCTATAGAGACTATGACTACTATATGAAGTTTAGAGACTATGATTACTATAGGATCTTCTATAGAGACTATGACTACTATAAAGTTGACTACTATAAAGTTTAGAGACTATGACTACTATAGGATCTTCTAGGATCTTCTATAAAGACTATGACTACTATAGGATCTTCTATAGAAACTATGACTACTATAGGATCTTCTATTTTGGAGAGGATCTGATTCAATGTCCTTCCCTCAATTTCCTTAGTCTAGAGAGGATCCGATTCAATGTCCTTCCCTCAATGCTTTACTCTTATATAGAAGAAGATGCAAGAAGATTCAATATAATAAGATATAATAAGAATGGAACCGTTTGTTTCCTAATAATATGGTGTTTAACATGAAATGATAGTTGTGTAGGATTAGGGTTGAAATTTTTTTTCCATATCTCAAACCCCAATTAAAATTAATGTTAAGGTTTAAGATTCAATATAATAAGAATGGAAACATTTGAATAATAATAAGAATGGAACCAATTTGTTTCCTAATAATATGATGTTTAACATGAAAGGATAGTTGTGTAGGATTAGGGTTGGAATTTTTTTCCCTATCTCAAACCCCAATTAAAATTAATGTTAGGGTTTATGTTTAAACCCTTAAAGATCATTCCATTATATGGTATTCCCCAATGTCATAGTGATCAACCTATAGATCAATTTGTCATGGTGATCAACCTGATAAATCAATTTGTCATGGTGATCAACCTGATAAATCAATTTGTCAGAAACATATAAACCTGATAAATCAATTTGTCATGGTGATCAACCTGATAAATCAATTTGTCAGAAACATATAAACCTGAAGTATAGATCAATTTGTCATGGTGATCAACCTGATAAATCAATTTGTCAGAAACATATAAACCTGAAGAAAAACAACCTGATCGATCAATTTGTCACAAACATATAAACCTTAAACCTGAATAAAATGATCCTTAGTGTTATTGGAAATTCTCTAAATATGAAAAACTCTCAAAATATAAAAATCGTATATTATTCTCTAAGTATAAAAAACTCTCTAATTACAAAAATAGTATCTTATGGCTAAGCATTGAACTTACAAAATTTTGACCCCAAAATAATAATTTAAAACCTCAAATAAGTTGGAAAAGGCTTTGAACAATTACGGAAGTGGAACTCATTAAATGGGGCACTATAAACCAATAAGTTCAATTTTCCACCTCAAAATACCATAATATCTAACAAATCAATAAATTATATAATAATCCATTCAAAATCAATGTATTTTCCATGTCTTATTAAAAGAACCATTGACTACTTATTTTGAGATGCAATGGATAGTAGGATACCATAAATTTTTACTGTATTTTGAGACTGTCATGGTTGCCATGAAATGCATTAACTGAAGCCGCTGAGGCCTTTCTCAAAGCCGAGGCAACTGTAAAAGTGGAGGAAGAGCTTTAGTTGCTTCTCTACATAGCGTGTAAAAGTGGAGGAAAAGCTTCAGTGGCTTCTCTACATAGCGTGTAAAAGTGGAGGAAAAGCTTCAGTTGCTTCTCTACATAGCGTGTTCGATTGCTGCAGACTGCAGAATAGATGCAGTAGATGCCCTGTAGGGACGTATGAGGTAGTAGAGGATTTGTTTTCAGGATCCATGGCAGAGCCAATGGGAGACGGCTCCAAGACTTCCAGAAATCAAACCTCCGCTGATACGGAACCATGGAAATCCATGGAGAAACTTCTTGCGTTGAAACCCCATTGGATGGTCTCCTCGAGAAAAAGGTCTGAGAATTCAAACGCGAGCGCGAAGGCGTCGTCGCATTTCAAGTAAATAAACAGGGCATCGTGTTTCCAGTAATACACATGGCATCGTTCATGAGCTGTAAGAACTCGAGTTTTAATGTGAGTATGAACTTTGCGTGTCACTCACGCCGAGCACCACCATCCTCTTTCGCACTCTTTCCTGCGGACACTTGCTTGCCTGCGTGTGATCATTGTGGTTGGCATGGAGATAAGTGTTAGTCTCTATCGAAGAGAATATTTCCTGACTTATGCGGTGATGGCTCCCAGCAAGGGGGATAAGCAATTAAGGGTATTTAATGTTTTATATATAGGGGTATATTTTTGGATTTAAAGTTATTATAGATTTGTAAGGTATAATGGGTTTGAATCCAGATTTTCATAAATATTTGGAGCTAAATTGGGTAAAGTAGATTGAAATTTATGTTAGGTTTAGGGCAGGCACTTTGTTCATCCTGAACAACAAATAAGTTTTTTCAGAGTGTTTTGTATATTATTCAAAATGAATTTTTTTTTGATGATGGGCAAAGTGTTTGGGACATTTAGTATAGTTTGGAAGTTGAGCTCCAAAAGTCTATTTACAAAAGGTATGATTTACTTAAATATTTTCATTTGAATATTTATTAGTGCTAGGAAATGAATATTATTTTAAAATATTTAAATGAGAAATTTTATAAATTATATTTTTATGAATAATTATAATTATATATATATATATATATATATATATATATATATATATATATATATATATTTACAAATATAATATAATATATTCTATATTAAAATTATATTTATAAACTGTGAACATCTAAATGATGTTATTTTTTCTTTCAACCACTCAAAATAACTAAAAATAAAATCTTATATAAATTAATTTATATATGAAATATAGATATTTGAATGCGCCTCAACCACATTCAATATTTAAACCTCATTCAATATCTAAATCTCTCCTATGACTCCATCACTTTTCATCATATTTATGGGGAGTCTAACACTGTCCAAAAAAGGCTACCAAGGCTACAGGGTACATACATTTTCAATACCTAGAGGCTGGAGGACAACACTGTACAACTTCCATAATTTTCTGTTCCAATACCTATGTTTGCTGAATATTTGAACCTACATGTCAGTGAAACGTAGTTTCATTATGAAAAAATGTCTGCAATTTTATGTTACATCAGATTTCAAAATCCTTGATCCATAAAAAGCATTGCTGTGACAAAACGGAAGCACACCCAATCTGTAAAATATATAAACCAGCTTTTTTTGACAAATATATTAATATATTATATAAACCAGCATTTTTTTCTTTAAAAAATAGCAGCCATTTTATGATTTAAATAAGAAAATTTCCGTGAGTACCGTTGTCAATGAAATTGCATGCAAGAACTTTTCTTGTTGACTGAGGCAACTTTAGCCATATTTCAAGGAAATTAACAACTCCATGACACCACGATTATGAATTTGGATTTTAGTTCCAAAAACAAAAGTTTCGCAGTTTTGTCAAAATCGTTTTGTTATTTTAAATCAAGAATTTGGTTGTTTTCATAGAAGAATTTGTTTTAAGCAAACCTTCATTTGAAGTTTTTTTTTTTATTCATTACTGTGAACCATAGAGCAACCTGCAGGTACACATCCAGTCTAAGCTCTGTTAACTCTTTGATCGCAAATCTGGGAGATAATCCCTATGATTCTGATCCATAATGCAATATATATTATTTCTTGGATGGTTTCTCTGTATATCCATGACATGTTACATGAAAGAGAAAAAGTTCTAATTTACTTATTTTTAACTATTTTACTCTTTTCTTTCTTCCCTATCAAATATAAATATTGTAAAACAGAACATTAATTTTATCAAAATCCACCCATTGTTAATTTTATCAAAATCCACCCATTGTTATTTTATCTAGAGAAAATGTTCTAATTTACTTATTTTTAACTATTTTACTCTTTTATTTCTTCCTGATCAAATATAAATATTGTAAAACAGATCAATAATTTTATTAAATCCACCCATTGTTATTTTATCTTTGCAAACTTGGACCGTGGCCCCAAAACCCTATACACACTGCATCACATATATGCAGTTCACTGGTGACACACCCAGTTTAACAGATAGACGTGCATTTTCGCTTAAAAAATCTTGCGTTCGTTGAGAATCGACCATGACGTGTAACACGGCTGTCCAAGATTCAACGTGTGCGTCATTGTCATCCATGATGGTACCCCTGCCTTGCAAGGGGCCGCTGATGTGAATTCGACAACCAGTCGCCGTCACATGTCTCCCTCGTCGCCTCGCGAAGAATGGTCGTCGTCGTTTCGAACGAGCTGAAGCCTCAAACGGCCGTCCTGACGCGATGCGTGAAAGAATTCCTGCCGAGGAACCTTCACTTCCTGCAGCATGAACCTGCCATCCTTTCTCAGGGGCTTCAGGAAAACACACGCCTGCCCATTTCTCGCTATGGAAGGCAGCGGAGGCGGGAACTTTGGGGCACAAGCCGTAGCCCGGCTCTGACCTCCATACCTTTTGGCTCCCACGGTACCGTAACCCTGCAAGCACATCGCCGAATTCATGACATTTTCTGCTCCGCCTTCGGCATTAGCATCGAAGAAACATTCAGTGTCAATTTGTAATGCCCGTTTCTCTTCTTCATCTTCTTCACCACAAGGCTTCATAAGCGAAGTAGACTCCGCAGAACAATCCTCCCTCTCCTCTGAGCTTTCGAAGCCCAAACTCTCCGTGCAAAACTGAAGGCTGTAACCGCATGGATTACTGCATGAATTCTGGCTCACCGGGCAGATCCCAATTGAACAAGGCCGAGCATTAGCGGGCAGCGGCGAGCCCCCTAGAAGCGATTCAAAAGATTTATCTGGCTGACATAAAGACCAGCTATCGACATAATCCTCAGATTTCTTCGAACAGCCCTCAATATTATCAATACCCAATTTTGAGCTAATCTCCAAAGCAGTATTTTCGCTAGTTTTCTCTGTCATCGATGACGGCAACTCGACCAAGCGCACATCAGAATTATCACTCTCGGGCGCTCTGAGGACGTTATTAGCTTCAGAAGATCGGTCGAATAATAAATTCGTCAACCTTGGCGGAAGATACAAAGGATTTCCGTGTTTGGAATTCTCTTCAGAGAATACCAGAGATGTGGGAAAGCTCTTGCACAGACTCATAATTATATCGTTAATTCACGCAGCTACTAAGCGATTTAATAATGATTCCGCGATGCAAGGTCCCCCATGGCGACCCTGTAATATAGATAGACGTTTCATGCGCGGAAGAAGAAAATGAATAGCAGTACGCTGTTGCAGCAACGTCAGGCCCGAGGAGGAGGACATTTTATGACAACGAAAGGCATGGAGCGAGTGCTACCTGTACCTCCAACTAGCAAAACACAGAGCAGATTTCCCAATTAAGGCCACGCTAACTACATCACTGCACTTCCACCTAATGAAGACGACGCACCGACGGGGTATCCGGCAGAGAACGAGAGGAATTCGCTACCATAACCGATTGATGGCGGTTCCACGCAACTGGAAATAAAAGTTAATGCACCGGAGGGTGAATCGGCCAAAATGTACACATGTTTCTCTTGTTGGCAGAGAAGCCATTTGTAGGGTGACAACAAGAGGCATGAGCTCGGTCAACAGGATTAGACAGTCGCGCTAATTATTCCGCCGACGAAACTATAGATTGGTGTTTCAGGATTTTGCATAATGACAATCTACGACAGCTTAGCGATTGCCTCACTGGAAGATAAAACACATGCCAGCGAACTCGAGTCTCACAACTTGGCGCGGTGCGTGACATGATCCGCAACGCTCTTACACGTGGTGGCCACGTTGGCTATCTTGGTCATATTTTGTTTCGTTTTTCGGGAAGGAATAAATGAGTCGGCGATCTTTGTCATATCTTGTTTCGTTTTTCATGAAGGAATAAGATAATTTGGCGATCTGGATCATATTTGGTTTCCTTTTACATGTGTGATTTCTTCGGACAACTTTTTTTCATCCAAATTGGAATTTCACCCATTAGGAATTTTGTATAAAATTGTGATTGATTTTGAATATTTATTTTCAGAGGAAGGATTGATTTTGAATATATAAAATTTATTTTTAATAAAATTTAATATTAAATAATATAAAAAATATTTCAAAAAGCTTTATAAAAATTTGTTTTGAAAATTATGGAAATTTTAGTCATGTTTTGCAGGGATTTTTGTAAATATAAATTTTGATGACGCTGAATCTATTTCTACCATAAAAAATATGATTCAAACCTTGTTAGATTTCTTGAAATTTTATAGTCTGATTCCAGCCACTTTTGACAGTCCAATTCCTTTGCCTTCGATAAAAAAACACCAATGAAAATAAGTTAATTTTTTAAAAAATTATAAAAAATTATTATTATTTATTATTTTTTCTTTTAGACTAATAATAATTAATTTTTAATTTAAATAATAAAAATATTATGATATAAAATTCTATTAATATAACTAATTCATTATCATCATCATTATTATAGTAATTTAAATATAAAATATTTACTTATATTTTTTAATCTTTTAATATTTAATAAACATATTTTAAATTTATATAAATTTATGTTTATTTATAAAAATGATTTATTTTAAAAAATTTATGGAGTGCCCATTTTTAGATTATTATATTACATAATAAAATACAAGCAAGCTAAAGAAATTTATATCCATACAGGTTAGCATGTAATAAAATAAATTCATTTTTCCATATCATAAATGAGTAGTTAAGTCATATACAAAAGCAATTTGTATTTAAGATAAGCAAATGTTAGTGATGTCTCTATAAATGAGTAGTTAAGTCACATACAATAAGCCATTCTTATTCAAGATAAGATAATGTTAATGATGTCTCTATAAGTTTGTTTATCTTTTCAGTTTAGAAATACTAAATCAACATTTTATTGAAAAATTTAATTGTTTCAAGAAACGCTCTCAACTAGATGTTGTAGTGTTTAATATTTTGGTGGTTAATTTTTTTTTTTTTCTCTAATTTATGGTTGTTTTTCACGTTTTTCTTAGTCCATGTTTTTTTCTCATGATATACTTCTTTAATATGATTTATTTAAAGGTTAAAATTAAATCAGTCTAGATCCATCTTAATTTTAGATCTACAAATGTTAAAATGATCAATTTAAGCTACAAACCTTTTATAATATAAAAAAATGTAAATTAAAACTTTTCAATTTACTCAAAATCAACGTTACTTTGATAACCAATTAAATTACTCATAAAACTTAAAAAATATATAATTTACTTTTAATTATTAAAATGAATGATATTGTTATGAAATTATTTTTTTATTAAAATATTTTGTTTTTGTGGCCAGAAACAAAAATAACTTTTTAATAATTTATAGATAATATCTATCTTGATGGTACATCAAATAAAGGTTTGTAATGAGTAGCGCAGGCCGTTCAGGTGTGCAAGGGGAACCTGGTCAGTTTTGTTCTAGACTATCTTTTCAATGTGAAGCCAAACATCCAGGATGATTGGAGTGTTGTGTACGCCAAAGTCGACCGCATCCGACAACAGGGATTCATTCTTAATGCACCGGTCACATGTTCATGGTACTTTCATTTCGCTACACCATATCCTTATGTAACGCGTGACGGTGTCCCTTCTTATGCAATGCAGTCACATGTTCATCGATTTTGATAAACCGTGTCGAAAGTTATCGGTTAGAATGGGCCCACAATACAACGACCGTGATGGGGGCAAGCGATCGATCACTATTGGCTATGTGATGATAAGTTTCTAAAAACATACATTTGTTGCCTTATGACAATGACACCAAAGCATTTTTTTTCGTTCATTTTTTGCTTAATTAACGAAGAGTCAACATCAAGATAATTGATTTCTAATAAGTATCATAAGGTCAGAATGAGACTTTAGGAGGTCATTATTAAATTTTCTCAATTATGTATATATATTTAATTGGAATTAAAATATATAATATATAAATATGTAATTGTGATTTTTAAAATAGATATTAATGTCAAAATCATTTAAAGTTTAATACAAATTTATAGATATTATATTATAAATTATTTGCTATTTGCATTTTTTAAAAATTTATTATTTGATTTAAAAAGAGTTAAAATAAAATTTTGCAAATTTTATATCAAAAATTATAATTTGATCTAGAAATTAAATAAATAATAAAAAAAAAAAAATATTATTAAATTTATAATTTAATTTAAAAATTAAATAAATAAAAGTTTAGAAAATAAGGATTATTGAAAAAAACAGTTATATATGAACAAAACTTCTACTTTTCTAAGGCGTGATAGAATGTGGCCTTGGTGCCTTTTTAATGAGAAATCCTGCCACTATGTTGAAGAGGCATCATTAATTAAGCAAATGCTTAAAAATACGCAGCAGTAGCAAGCTCGTGACAGGAGCCCCTGCTTAAAAATTTGGTATCAGAGCCAGTAACGTCTGGTTCTTAAGGTTGGTATTCAAAACTAAAAGTACTCATTTAAGAATGGAAACTTTCAGAAAGTCTGTTTCTTTCCGAGAGCTTGAAGAGAAAGATTCACAGGCTGAGGAAAATCCATTAAGGGAGATGTTTGCTAGTAGCTCTAGCAGAGTTTTGAATTCTGATGAACCGTCTTATGAAGACACCCAGCCATTAGCCCGATGGGAACTACCCTAGATAGCTCCCTCAGAAGTGTATAGTGACCTTTCTGCTTTTCATTTAATAGCAGCCACTAGAATAAGCATTAAAGAGTTTGTAAGCCAGATTCAGGAGAATTCAGATAGTATACAAACTATATCTCTGTTAAAACCCAAAGAATTACAGGCAGAGGCAAAGAGATTAAAGAAAAATTATTTGCACTTAGGATGTATCCAAGTAGGGATCAATGCCTTAACCCACAAAGGCCTAAATACTTTTGTGCTTGCTACTGTCAGGGATATGACGCACAACAAGTATACAGATTCCCTAATAGGCGGGATTGTTGCTCCTCTATCAGATGGCCCAGTCTACTTTGACTGTTACCCTAATTTCTCTATGTATACCTTTGACGAAACCATAGATCAGATTCTGCAATTGCAGATTCAAACAACTAGTTTCGACATGAAGAAGAAGAGAAATAATATCACCATCCAGACCAAGGGTTGTTTCCGTCACACCAATACCCTTTGGCCAGCCATCCGCCATACACCCAGCAGAGACTCAAAGTCAAGTATAGTTGTCCTCACTGATGCCAAAAACCAAAAAATTGAGCATCAGACCATCAGATGGGAAGACTTGACATTTCCAGAACACTGGGTTGTGAATAATCCTAAGCCTCTCATTCCTAAAGCTATTACCTCCGCTGATATTACAGAAAATCTGTCTTCTACAGTTATTTCATTTCCTAGAAGATCTACCATTGACCGGAGAAGAATAGAGTTAGCCTGTAAACAATCCAAGTATTACAGAGATCCTTCCACTATAGATACAGCTTGTTCCTCTTCATCCTTTTGTAAACATAATTCTTTGTATGAATTAGCCCAGCTTGTAAATTATTCTTCTTTAGAAGTCAAATGCCCAGATTGCCAAGAATTTGTTAATCTGCTTACTCTGGTTGAGTCTAACCTCCATTCAAACCATAATCCCAGAACTGGAACCGCTCCTCCTACTACATCTGTAAATTCATGCCCAAATCCCAAATGCACAGATATTCCTTTCCCACATGAATCAGACCCTGATCATGTGCTCATGATGCATGAACTTACCACTCTCGAAGGAGAAGATCCAAGGCTGACAGAAATGATGTGTTTAATGAGACCAGCCAAACCCAAATATGGTTTGGGATACCTCGAGCAGGCGCAAGGCCTGATCCCAGATTGCAGATTTCGCCCTGTTCCTTTTGACTGTAAAAAGCCAACAGTAATGGAGATTCATAAGTTTTATTCTCTTATGGATGGATGCTTGAAATCTGAGATTAGTGCCCAATGGATGAAAGCCATGTTAAATTGGGATCTATACACTAATCCTCAAGCAGATGAATTTGACCAGAACTATACTCCTGCAGAGAAGAAACAATTTGCTGAAGATTGGAAGCATTATATGGAAATGAATAACACTTGGATATCTTTCTATTCATGGAAAGATAATATTGCTCCATTAAATGTCTTCACTGGTTCAACCAACACCTCAGCAAGCAAGCATGCTTGGACTGCACTTGATGGATCCAAAGTTGAAACTCCTACTACTTTTCCTCCTTACAAAGGAATTATTATAGGAGAAAACGCAAATGCAGCCAAGGCTATCCCGTTAGTCCAGAAAGATGACAATGCCTTAGGTATTGATGGAAGAATTCAAAAGGCTAGTGAACAGCTAAACTGGACAAATACTGCAATAAAAGGCTTGGAAATGAATGTTGCAAAATCTACAGAAGTCAAGGAACAAATTGATACTGTCCAAGTATCATTAAATGATGTAAATAAATGTTTGAACAATGTACAGTTTGAATCCAGCATGATTCGTTCTTATGCAAGAGAGTCATTAAATAAAATAGAAGGAGTAGAAGAAAAGTTAGTTGGTCACTTAGACACAACTAAACAGATTATAACTGGTTTGACAAACAAAGTTGAAAAGATAAGTCTATCCAAGATTGAGAAACCAGTTCCAAACTCCTTTCTGGTAAAAAGAAGCATAAGAATTCAGGACCCTGTGAAATCTGTAAATAGGTTTCCTGCATTATTTCCTAAAGAAGTAGCCATGTCTTCATCAGATACTGAGGCTACAAATAAAATCACAATTGCATACTTGTTTAAGGATGAAGAAGCAGAAAAAGGGAAAGAACAGACAGACCAGATCTTTCCCATATATGAACCTCTTGAACATAGGTTCAAAAAATATCCTGCACCTGACATAGAAGGCAAAGGAAAACTTCCTGAAGCACACACCTTTTTCCCTGATTCCCACAGAGAGTGGAATATAGATAACATGAGTGTAGGCCAAATAAGGCAGATGATTGATATCATGTATACAGAATATAAACTCATGTGTCTGCGAGGGAAATCTGAAATTGATGCTTGCAGGACAATTATTCAGTGTTTTACAGGGACACTCCTCAGGTGGTGGGAGACAGAATCATCTCCAAAGCTCATAGAAACAATGGAAGCAGAAATGCTAAAAGATGAGAAAGTAGATGTGATACATAATCCTGATGGCATAATTATCAACAACATGATATAGGCACTTACATCATATTGGAACATTGGTGTGGAAGTGAAACAGAGATCGCTGATAAAAATGAAGTCATTCTGATGAATTTAAAGTGCCACAAAATGTCTCAATATGATGACTTCCACAGAGATTGGATGCAGAGGATATATGAAGTCAAAGACTCAAAGAACTTGTTATGGAAACAAGTATATCTTGCAGCTCTGCCATCTAAATTTGTTGATTATATAAGAATGCAGGAAGTCTTTCAATTACCTTTTGAGTCATACACATGGGGAGAGATCTATTCTCTCATTACAAAGACACTGGTCAGTCTATGCATTAGCTCAAAGGTAACTAAGTCTATGGAAAAGCTTTCCAGACTGCCTGACAGAAAATCCATATGCCGTAAATATGGATTAACATTGAATGATCCTTTAGTAAAGAAAAGGAAGGCTAAGAAAAGAGCCAAAAGAGAGTTTAAAGAAACCTTCTACAAAAACTGAAGAAATTATCCAAAGTCCAAAGGCAGATATTCAAAGCCGAGGCGAGGTCAAGCCTCTGAAACAAAAAGAGGGTATTATAAATATGTTCCCAAAACTCATTATTACAATCCCTCTGATATCCATCTACATACTCATAAGCAAGACAGATGGAATAAAATTACTTGTTGGCTGTGTGGGAAAACTGGACACACTTCCTCTCGATGTCCAGAGGGTGAAGAATCAAAACTAAACAAGGGAAAGAAGTCCCAAGTCTTTGCCCAAAGAAACAAACAAGTAAAGCAAGAAGGAAGAAGACCAATTGTGTGCATGAAATGTGGTTCTCATGCTCACAGCACAGAACGCTGCCCGAATGTCACCATCAGAGAAATAGCTCAGCAGCACCAAATAGAAGAGTCTTCTTATGATTCTTTCAGTTCTTCATCTGCAGAAGAACTTCATGCTCATATGGGGCAATGTTCAGATTCAAATTCTTTAGACTGTTTATGTTCTGATTCTGAAGAATGTGCTTGCCATGTTCAGTATATTTCTGATTCTGAATATTTTAGTGACTCAAGTGAAGAAGAAGGAGAAAAGCCTAAGCCCCTGAAAGAAAAAGTCCTTATGGCCACGACAGAAGAAGAAGAACTGAAGATCTTGTCACAAATTCGTGCCATGGAGGATGGAGAGATGAAAAATCGGCTGACAGAAGCTTTTATGGATCAGCTAAAAGCAAAAGCTTCGAACAACTCAGGTAAGAAATCTCTTTTTGTTGATGCATCATATGAGAAAAATACAAAATCATTTCAGAGGCATCAGCAGAAGCCTGATAGAGTAAGGTCCCTTACTTTAGGAGAAGTCAATCGAGAAATTCATATCCTCAAGACTGAAATTTCTGCATTAAAAGCTCAAATGGCAGAAATACAGAAAGGGAAACAGATGGCAAAAGAAGAAGATAATGATCAACCATGGCATACTGCTTCTCATAGCAGTAATCAAGAAGTTCAAATTGCTGAAGGTATGAAGGATCCAAATTTTGGTTTCAGAGATATGAGGCTATTAACCATCTCATACCAGCAGCATCATGTTTTAGTAAATATCTGCATAAAAGGGCAAATGTTTGAAATGGTTGCTCTTATTGATTCTGGAGCAGATATTAATATTTTGAATATGAAAAATATCCCAGCAAGATATTGGGTGACTGCAGAAAGAGAAGTGGTAGGATTGGGTAATAAAAAGCTTAGATATGAAGTACCCAAAGCATCTGTTTGCTTTGATAGCCACTGTGTTTATTTGAAGTTTGCAGTAGCTGACATTCCAGTAGATTGCATACTTGGTAATGTCTTTCTTGCAGCAGTAGAACCTCATGGGTCACTCAGACTCAAAGGAGGCAAAGCTGGATATTTTATTTCTGTCCCCACTTCAAAAGGGACAAGAAAGAAAATTGAACTTCCATATATCTCCAATCCTAGAATTTCTACAATGGTACACACTGTACAAGATCTGGATAGAGCCGAAGCCAGACTGACAGATCTAAAAGATCTTAAGTCAACTTTGAGAATAGAAGAACAACTCAAATCGCCCCAGATCAAAAACAGAATTGGAGAATTGAAGAAACAATTAGAAGAAGAATGTTGCTCAGAGGAACCCAATGCCTTTTGGCATAGGAAGCAGCACACAGTCGAACTCCCTTACAAGGAAGGATACACTGGAAAACCTTGTAAGAGCAGAGCCATCCCGATGAACACAGAGTACCGAGATCTTTGCCAGAAGGAGATTCAACAGCTCCTTAGTAGAAGACTGATCAGAGAATCCAACAGTCCCTGGAACTGTTACGGGTTCTATGTCAACAAAAGAGCTGAACAGATCAGAGGCATCCCCAGACTGGTCATAAACTATAAGCCTCTAAATTCAGTCCTAGCTGATGACACCTATCCAATCCCACACAAAGGAGACTTAATCAGAAGGATAGCAGGTGCCAAGATATTTTCCAAGTTTGACCTGAAAGCAGGATTTTGGCAAGTGGCCATTACTGAGAAAGATAAATTTAAAACTGCCTTCAGCATACCAGCAGGACATTATGAGTGGAACATCATGCCTTTTGGACTCAAGAATGCTCCATCAAAATTTCAAAAGGTAATGGATGGTATTTTCAAGCCATATTTTGATTGGCTAATTGTATATATTGATGATGTATTAATATTTTCCAAGAACATCCAGGAACATTTTAAACATGTAAATATTTTTAAGAATTTGGTTAAGCACAATGGCTTGGTGCTTAGCAAAAAGAAGATAGAGGTATTTCAAACCACTATCAAATTTTTGGGTCATACGATCTGCAATGGGCAGATTTCTCTGCAAAAACATGCTTTAGAGTTTGTAGATAAGTTTCCAGATGTCATCACAGACAAGAACCAGCTGCAAAGGTTCTTAGGCTGTCTCAACTATGTCAGCAACTTTTATCAGGACTGCGCCAGTGACAGAAGGATATTAAACCAGAGACTGAAGAAGAAGAATCCTCCTGGATGGACAGAAGTCCATACAAGAGCAGTTCAGAATATCAAGGCTAAGGTAAAATCTTTGCCTATTCTGTATATTGCTAATGATCTTGCATACAAAATTGTTGAATCAGATGCAAGTAATATTGGATGGGGTGGAGTCTTAAAGCAAAAGGTTGGAAAAGAAGAACAAGTTGTACAATTTGCATCAGGAGTATGGAATCCAACCGAAATGAACTACTCCACGATCAAGAAACAGGTCAAGGCAGCATGGAATTGTATCAATAAGTTTGAAGTTTATCTTATTAATAAACCTTTTCTTTTGAGAACTGATGCATCTTCTCTGCAGAAGGTGTTAACAAAAGACATCAAGAAGGCTGGAGAAGCCAAGTTTGCCAGATGGCAAGCTTTATTTGCAAACTTTGATTTTCAGGTAGAGCACATCAAAGGAAAAGACAATAATCTGCCTGATTTTCTAAGCAGAGAATACATTGAATCAAAAGATCATGTCATGATGATTATCAAAGAGTGGGACCAGCACCAGAAACAAGAAGTCTTGAGAACCGTCCCTCATGACCAAGACTGGGAGACCTATAAAAGAAACTAGAAATCCACGTGGCAGCTCCGAAATACAAAGGTGCTAGATGCCAACTTGCAGCCACATACCGACCTCCAACACTTTGTTCCAGAAAGAAAAGTTTACCCTAAAGGAGGTAAGTGGATTCATGATATGATATATGATAAAGCAAGACGGGATGGTGATCTTGCACGACAGGATTTGGAACAAAATTTTCACGACATTGCCACTATCTGGTGCCATGGTGGACGCAACACAGGAATGTATGAAAGATATGTCTGCATATATAGGACAAGAGATCTCTGGAATGAGCCAGGCCATGTTAGAACTCAACCAGCTGCCAGATGGCCAAGAAATGATCCCAGGATCATATTTCCAAATACAGTATACAACTTTGCAGACTACAAGCAGCTCTGGTGGGAATTTCTCAACCTCGACGACAAGGTCGAAACCTACTACACCAGACTCAGATTCAGTGCCATTGGTCATTTTCAAGGATATCAGCAATGTAAATGGTTTAGAGACTGGTGGACTGATTATGGAATAAATAGAACTGCCATGGATCCTGTAGAACATGAAAAATATTGCAAAAATCTTTGCAGACCATGTATTGAGCAATGTAGTACAGACTGTAATCACCCTATTTATAACACTGTTAAACAAATGACTGAAGGTGAATGGTCAATATACAAGTCATCTCCATATAATAATTCCCTTGAAGAATATATGAGAGAACACATGGAATGGCTTGTATTAACCAAAGTCCAGTACCAGATCGTATTAGGGAAGCCGATGATTGTCCGCAGGATCTACACAAAAGCCTGGGACACAATGCAGTATAAAAGGGATAGATTCCCTGAACTTACTATTTTCTAATCCATGATGTAATAATGAGTACCAGTCACAAGGGCTTAATTGTGACCAAATTTCTCATGAGCTTTGCTATACCAAAGCATTCATAGTGTAAATAATCTATGGTCTATATTTTCCTGTGGGCTTTTACGAAAAGCATCCACTTTGTTATCTTCCGTAAGATTTACTTTTCCGGACAGGAATCTACAATCAGATGTCGCTTTGGCGTTACCCGAAAGCAACTATTCCATCCATCGGACTGGAATCTTTGTGTGGACGTTGCCCTAGCACTATCCGAAAGTAATGATTCCATCCACCTTTAGGTCAGTTCACGGATGACCTACAGTGATGTTTGTCCCCCCTCACTTCCTATATAAGGAGGGTAAGGCCCATTACGAAGGCATTCGCATTTGGAGTGAGTCCGAGTCTTTGTGTGTTTGAGTCTAGTCGAGTGCCTCTCCTGCTCTGCATCTGCGGACATTCTGTCTGATCTGCTTGCAACATGAGAAGAACTCAAGTCCTTAGGTGATTTGGGAGCCTGCGCATCAGTGTGCTTGGCACTGGTGATAACCTAAAGTGGTCGAATCAATTAGAGAGTTTTCCAGTCTGTATATGAGTTGTTATGTCATATTCTGAGGTAGAGCCTATCTATCGCCAGGTAGCCTTCGGTATTGCTTATTCCCTGTGAATAGCATAAAGCTCGATAAATGCGAAGATAATCTATCTCTGTAAGGAATTTCTCTCTGTAAACAATTCATCTATTTTGAAATAAAATGAGTACACCATTCTGTATCTGAATACATTGTATGTGCATTAATATAGTCTGTTGTAGTAGTAGTTGTCTTTGTGCCTTCATCCAAAGTTCGCCAAAGGAACGAAGGGACGCCAAGGCCGTTGTTAGGCGAGGAAGCCGTTGTTGAGGCCATAAGAGAGTGAAAGTTCTGAGTAGGTTCACCACTGGTTCACCAGGAGTTGGTTGTTAAAGTCATACGAAGAGATGCAACAGTAGCAAGCTCGTGACAGGAGCCCCTGCTTAAAAATACGCAGCAGTAGCAAGCTCGTGAGAGGAGCCCCTGCTTAATAATTATATGTTTAAAGTAAGGTGTTTCCTAAAAAAATTGAATGATAAATAATATGTTTTATTTTTGTTTGTAGTGTTAGACTCCGTCTTGTATGTCAGTGTGAGATTGATTCTTCTTCAAAACCCTGTTTTGAAGAAGAAATCATTAAATGTGTTTTTTTTAGAATATGTATCAAATTCTCCAGCTCTTCAAATGGCAGCAGTTTCATCAGCTCCTATCTCTGCATTCAAACGAAACAAAAAGTTGGCATTTACATAAAGGGCTTACAGATGCATGACAGTGGCATGTATACATGTGGGTACTTAAAACTGTGGGCACAAGGAAATATTTACATGAACCAACCACAAGCATGCTACGCAGCTTGCACTTGCAGGCAATACTTCTGGCAGAAATTGAAGTTGAACTTTGAAGTGATTGCAGAGTATGAAATGGGTGTATGGGTAAGAATTGGAATAGAACTAGAATTGTGCAGCACACCTGTGTAATTATTAGGAGATTGAGGGCATGATTAGAGGCAGAACTACAGAAGGAGCTTTGTGGCCATGTCCAGCATGCATATTACTTATGTGAGGATGCTTTGCAATTCAGCAATTTGCATAGTTTTGCGCTTCATAATTGAGATGGAAGACTGGTGGTTAGAGTCACACAATCTTCAAGGATTATCACACATGTCACATAGCTGATCGAAAGGAAACGCGGTGGTCAAACGAAGAAACGCGGATTCAATTTTCTCTATATGCTAACTTTCTTCAAGGGATGGTAGGCCAAATCAGTTTTATACTACAGAAGTTGCTGTCTGTTCATAAATCCTCAACTCTGTTGGTTGACTGTTTCTAATGTTTCAGGAGCTATGAGTACTTAAACATCCTAGATTGGCCTTTTAATATGCTTCAAATGATTTCTCAGCGATCATTGTTCCTTCCATATGGCGGAGATGTCAAGGCAATTGTTGGGACAAGGGTCCGAATTGTTGCCTCCTATTGTAGCTAATATGGAAGATTCTCTGCCAACCACAGTCACCTCTGGGAAAATGGTCGATGCTCGTTCTGGTCAGACAAAATGCATAAATGCATGCGAATCATAGCTGTAAATTTCATAAGCATTGGCAACATTATGAGCCAATTGTTGGGTGATATTGAGAAACACTCACTTCTGACACTCGAGTCATGGGAGAAGATGGAGCAGCGCCCCTTCTCTACACAGCTCGAAGCCAAGAAGTTCACTTTCAATGTGATGGCAAAACAGATGATGAGCTTCAATCATAGGGAGCCTGAGACAGATGATCTCATGAAGGATTATTTCACGTTCATGAAGGGTGCCACCTCTGTGCCTATAAATCCTCCCGGGACTAGTTACAGGAAAGCTTGAAGTCTAAGAGCAAAGATACTGGACTTTGTGAAAAATACCATGGACGAGAGAAAAGACATCCAGACGTACACTAGGACGGTGTCCTCACTTGTGCATAATCAATTCAAGCCTTTTGCTTTCAATCAAGGTGGGAAATGGAAGAAGTGATTGGTGTTGCAGTGGGCCAAACAAAGATCAGGCACCCCGCGCTCAGTTTGTTTCAATTTACACAGGTTTGGAGGGTTCTCATTGGAAGTGTCGAGCTTCACTGGTTAAAACTAGAATTATTACATTCACATTGTGGGCATTCTGTAAATCAAGTTTATTCATGTGTAGTTTCCGTCTCTATGGTTGTGACGGGGAAATAGTTTCTAGCCTCAAATTTACTGTTACCCTTCTGGATGATAGTGCGAAGGTGTGTGCGTATTGTTCTGGACAGAGTGCGGCAGAATTGTTGCAAGTGTTACCAGATGAGTTCTGTGCTTGGCCCGAGGATGAGAAAACTATGAACCTATATACTATCCAAAATGAAGAATTTACGGTTGCAATTTGCAAAAATAACAGAAAAGCCTATGACATGGACCCAGATTCAGGTTTGTCGACTTGGAGAATTGCACGAGCTTTGAAGTGTGATTGAGATATCTACCTCACTATTCCTTCACACTTCAAACATATTTACACTGCCATATTTTGGTGTCAAATTCATTTTCCAGAGGTCTTCCAATATTTTTACATAGGACGCCAAAACTGAAAATTCTTCACTTCCACGCGTGCAAATTTAGTGGGCTGCCAAGATTTTCTTCGCCTTAGTCAAATGGGTCATATATTTGGGGGAAACCGAATTATTTTAAATCATATCTATATCCTGACCAGGACTCTTTGCAACGTGTAATCATTTATGGAAAAGTAAAAACCCAAATTAAACGCAGATATCCATCACTGCAGAAGAAATAAGATTCGTTCTCCTATTAAGGGCTTCGGTTAATAATCCAACGGGATCTGCGCTCCAGTTTGTCTGCCATCAGAGGAATTCAAGGGAAACGATGCTCTGTTTTAGAAAAAATTGGATGACTCTTTCTATTCTTGCAATTATAGTTGAACAACTCATTATTTTTTATCGACCTGTAGGGAAAAGTTTTTGTATGCGCTGATATTGGAGAAGATATTACACTATTTTTGTTTTAGTTCTTATTCAAATGCAAAAGCCAGAATTTAAATAGAGGATTATCAACCTGAGCAGAAAAATAGGGACAGATTGCTTATCCTAGTCTTCAGTTATGATTTGGAGGGTTCACACTACAGCTTCCGCCTTTGTATTGGTCACAGAAAATGTAGTGCTGTTCTTTAGGAACCGTTGAGTGGCTTTTTACTATTTTTCATAATGTCAGTTGAAACAGTTTCATCCTTTCATGGATCAGTTTTCTCCTGAGCTTTTTATTGTATTAAAAGACATTTGTAGAAAGGAGAGGGGGAGAGTTCTGAGTGCTGGTGGAGGAGAAAGAACAGAGCTTTCATTGTACAGTCTTTGACAGAGATTTTAATGAAAATACACAGCTCTGGCTTCTGAGATTCCTGTGGTATGAGATTTAACATTTGTGTCCTCTTTTGTTTCATATGTAGCCTGTTATGTGTTCATGTCATTTCATGATCGTATCCAATTGAACAAATGAAGTGTTAAGGTAGAATTCATATTTTGTATGCTCTGCCTTTAAGTTTGTTCATTTTTAATGTTTTCTTCTGTTTGACAAGGATTCATCCTCTATGCCCTTGTCAGCTCCTCAGCAGTCTTGCCATTCCATTTAATCTCAATTTGATGTTAAACTTTCTTGCCTACCTTTCCTCAGGAGACAATATGTGTTTTTGATTACATTTCTATGTTCAAGCTGTTTCTTTGCCCCATGCAACCCAGAAAAACCCCATCATTTTATTAAAAACCCCTTTTTTAATCAATTTAATAGCCTAAAATCAGTGTTCTTTATTGGTCATCTCAGCCCTTTGAAGACCTTTTGCCGAGATAGACCCGGAGAGAGCCCTCTCCTGTCCTCGTAGGGCTATCTACGAGGCTAAGTGGTTTGATGTTTCCTTGAGTTTTTCCTTCCTTAGCCTGAGGCAGATTCGAGCGCTAACATATTGGCGACCATACTGGGGAGAACATTCGACTTGTTGATTGTCTTGTCCCAGTACATGAAAGCAAGTTGCAGATCTGATGCTGATGGTGGATAGCAGTCAGACACATATGCAGGCTGAACCATTCACCTGGCGACTCCAATTCGATCCAGACATTCCAGTGCTTTTTGATTCACTCATGCAATGGTGGGGTATGTGGCAAACCCTGCCCTATGTGAAGCTGTAGAAGAAGTAAGAAATGAGTTAGCAGATTCTGAAATTGATGAAGATTTTTTCAGTGCCTTGCTTCATTGGTTGAAATCTCCAAAGTTCCCTTTTGAGACTAAAACTAGATTTTGTGAGTTAGTTGTTGAAAGAATCGAAAAGGAGATTCAATGTTTAGATGAGCAAATCCAGTCATATGATTTCCAAGACCCTAAAAAGTTCTTGGAAATCCTTCCTCCTTCACAACAAGAAATCATAGAATTGCCTACAGATGTTTACATTGAAAGTGTGCAACTGGAAGTATGTATTGCAGAGTTGGGGCAGCCAACAGAGTCCGGCTTCTGCGATCCAATGGCAACTTACATGGACACGTTTTTCAGTTTGATTGATAGATCAGGCTATCTTGTACGTGACCAGGCTCATTACGTGCATGAAGGGTTGCCAGCAATTACATCTGTGGCCTCGTGGAAACATTTTCAGGCGGCATCATTTTCAGGTTTACTTGAATGGTTAATCTTGCATTTCAGTATTACCTGATCTAGTGTTTTTACAACAAAGTAGGGTAGATTTTGTAAATAAATAAGTAGCCATAAGGCAACATTTTGTTCCAGTTTCATTACAGTTTTAGTGTGAGGTTTGCTGAGTCAGTTTTTCCGTCTTTTCAGTCAAGTTTCAGTCCATAAATGAGTCGGAAGTCTCATGTTGTCTGTTGAAATCATGACTCCATTGCCCAATGGATGGAGGCACTGTCTGCTCTCCCAAAGATCTGCAGTTCTTGGCACCTCCAAGAAGTAGCAGTTGCCATCCCTAGTGGAGCCGATGTTAGACTCCGTCTTGTATGTCAGTGTGAGATTGATTCTTATTCAAAACCCTGTTTTGAAGAAGAAATCATTAAATGTGTTTTTTTTAGAATATGTATCAAATTCTCCAGCTCTTCAAATGGAAGCAGTTTCATCAGCTCCTATCTCTGCATTCAAACGAAACAAAAAGTTGGAATTTACATAAAGGGCTTACAGATGCATGACAGTGGCATGTATACATGTGGGTACTTAAAACTGTGGGCACAAGGAAAGATTTACATGAACCAACCACAAGCATGCTACGCAACTTGCACTTGCAGGCAATACTTTTGGCAGAAATTGAAGTTGAACTTTGAAGTGATTTCAGAGTATGAAATGGGTGTATGGGTAAGAATTGGAATAGAACTAGAATTGTGCAGCACACCTGTGTAATTATTAGGAGATTGAGGGCATGATTAGAGGCTGAACTACAGAAGGAGCTTTGTGGCCATTTCCATCATGCATATCACTTATGTGAGGATGCTCTGCAATTCAGCAATTTGCATAGTTTTGCGCTTCATAATTGAGATGGAAGACTGGTGGTTAGAGTCACACAATCTTCAAGGATTATCACACATGTCACATAGCTGATCGAAAGGAAACGCGGTGGTCAAAAGAAGAAACGCGGATTCAATTTTCTCTATATGCTAACTTTCTTCAAGGGATGGTAGGCCAAATTAGTTTTATACTACAGAAGTTGCTGTCTGTTCATAAATCCTCAACTCTGTTGGCTGACTATTTCTAATGTTTCAGTAGCTATGAGTACTTAAACATCCTAGATTGACCTTTTAATATGCTTCAAATGATTTCTCAGCGATCATTGTTCCTTCCATATGGCGGAGATGTCAAGGCAATTGTTGGGACAAGGGTCCGAATTGTTGCCTCCTATTGCAGCTAATATGGAAGATTCTCTGCCAACCACAGTCACCTCTGGGAAAATGGTCGATGCTCGTTCTGGTCAGACAAAATGCATAAATGCATGTGAATCATAGCTGTAAATTTCATAAGCATTGGCAACATTATGAGCCAATTGTTGGGTGATATTGAGAAACACTCACTTCTGACACTCGAGTCATGGGAGAAGATGGAGCAGCGCCCCTTCTCTGCACAGCTCGAAGCCAAGAAGTTCACTTTCAATGTGATGGCAAAAAAGATGATGAGCTTCAATCATGGGGACCCTGAGACAGATGATCTCATGAAGGATTATTTCACGTTCATGAAGGGTGCCACCTCTGTGCCTATAAATCCTCACGGGACTAGTTACAGGAAAGCGTTGAAGTCTAAGAGCAAAGATACTGGACTTTGTGAAAAAGACCATGGACGAGAGAAAAGACATCCAGACGTACACTAGGACGGCGTCCTCACTTGTGCATAATCAATTCAAGCCTTTTGCTTTCAATCAAGGTGGGACATGGAAGAAGTGATTGGTGGTGCAGTGGGCCAAACAAAGATCAGGCACCCCGCGCTCAGTTTGTTTCAATTTACACAGGTTTGGAGGGTTCTCATTGGAAGTGTCGAGCTTCACTGGTTAAAACTAGAATTATTACATTCACATTGTGGGCATTCTGTAAATCAAGTTTATTCATGTGTAGTTTCCGTCTCTATGGTTGTGACGGGGAAATAGTTTCTAGCCTCAGCTAGACTGTTACCCTTCTGGATGATAGTGCGAAGGTGTGTGCGTATTGTTCTGGACAGAGTGCGGTAGAATTGTTGCAAGTGTTACCAGATGAGTTCTGTGCTTGGCCCGAGGATGAGCAAACTATGAACCTATATACTATCCAAAATGAAGAATTTACGGTTGCAATTTGCAAAAATAACAGAAAATCCTATACAGAAAAGCCTATAACAGAAAAGCCTATGACATGGACCCAGATTCAGTTTTGTCAACTTGGAGAATTGCACGAGCTTTGAAGTGTGATTGAGATATCTACCTCACTATTCCTTCACACTTCAAACATATTTGCACTGCCATATTTTCGTGTCAAATTCATTTTCCAGAGGTCTTCCAATATTTTTACATAGGACGCCAAAACTAAAAATTCTTCACTTCCACGCGTGCAAATTTAGTGGGCTGCCAAGATTTTCTTCGCCTTAGTCAAATGGGTCATATATTTGGGGGAAACCGAATTATTTTAAATCATATCTATATCCTGACCAGGACTCTTTGCAACATGTAATCATTTATGGAAAAGTAAAAACCCAAATTAAATGCAGATATCCATCACTGCAGAAGAAATAAGATTCGTTCTCCTATTAAGGGCTTCGGTTAATAATCCAACGGAATCTGCGCTCCAGTTTGTCGGCCATCAGAGGAATTCAAGGGAAACGATGCTCTGTTTTAGAAAAAATTGGATGACTCTTTCTATTCTTGCAATTATAGTTGAACAACTCATTATTTTTTATCAACCTGTAGGGAAAAGTTTTTGTATACGCTGATATTGGAGAAGATATTACGCTATTTTTGTTTTAGTTCTTATTCAAATGCAAAAGCCAGAATTTAAACAGAGGATTATCAACCTGAGCAGAAAAATAGGGACAGATTGCTTATCCTAGTCTTCAGTTATGATTTGGAGGGTTCACACTACAACTTCCGCCTTTGTATTGGTCACAAAAAATGTAGCGCTGTTCTTTAGTAACCGTTGAGTGGCTTTTTACTATTTTTCATAATGTCAGTTGAAACAGTTTCATCCTTTCATGGATCGGTTTTCTCCTGAGCTTTTTATTGTATTAAAAGACATTTGTAGAAAGGAGAGGGGGAGAGTTCTGAGTGCTGGTGGAGGAGAAAGAACAGAGCTTTCATTGTACAGTTTTTGACAGAGATTTTAATGAAAATACACAGCTCTGGCTTCTGAGATTCCTGTGGTATGAGATTTAACATTTGTGTCCTCTTTTGTTTCATATGTAGCCTGTTATGTGTTCATGTCATTTCATGATCGTTTCCAATTGAACAAATGAAGTGTTAAGGTAGAATTCATATTTTGTATGCTCTGCCTTTAAGTTTGTTCATATTTAATGTTTTCTTCTGTTTGACAAGGATTCATCCTCTATGCCCTTGTCAGCTCCTCAGCAGTCTTGCCATTCCATTTAATCTCAATTTGATGTTAAAATTTCTTGCCTACCTTGCCTCAGGAGACAATCTGTGTTTTTGATTACATTTCTCTGTTCAAGCTGTTTCTTTGCCCCATGCAGCCCAGAAAAACCCCATCATTTTATTAAAAACCCCTTTTTTAATCAATTTACTAGCCTAAAATCAGTGTTCTTTATTGGTCATCTCAGCCCTTTGAAGACCTTTTGCCGAGATAGACCCAGAGAGAGCCCTCTCCTGTCCTCGTAGGGCTAGCTACGAGGCTAAGTGGTTTGATGTTGCCTTGAGTTTTGCCTTCCTCAGCCTGAGGCAGATTCGAGCGCTAACATGTAGATTTTTCTGGTTAGAATTCGAAGTGTTAATTTGGTAGTTTAGTGACAAATTCCAATCATGATTCTAGATTTTTTTTCTAGAGAACTAATTTTTGACTTTTGAAGTACTTGATTTGGACAAGAGAAAGTGTATTTTTGAATTGAATCCCACACGTGCACAAAAGGATAGGTCGGCCCAAGAGAGAAATTGGACACTCTCGGATGGCTATAAATACAAGTAAAGTGATCCTCATTTGGATATCATCGTGATCATTCTTCTTTCTTTGGTTTAGATCACATAGGTTTGAGGTGGTTTACGGAAGTTCGCTCGCACAAGTCTGAAATTGTAGGGTCCAAAGCTCGCACGTGTGATTAGGTTTTTGGGTTCCAGTCGCAGTGTTGACACAGACATTTTTCGGTCATAACCTCATGCACACAAACCTATGTGTGCAATTGGAGAGTTTCAGTTGCATGCACACGTCTCTCTACGTGCGGTTGAAACCTAAGGTTTGATTTTTATAGTTGACCGCATATTTTGGCGGTTTGACCACAAATATTGATAATTAATCCTAGGCTTTTGAATCAAGGTTTTGATTATTAGTAATGTCGAGTTCATCTATTGGACATGGTTTAATTATTTTTTTAGATAGCCTTGTGGATAAATGAATGGATCATTGTACTCTCTCTTTGTTGAAACACTCAATGACAATATAATAAGAATAAGAATTTGAAAGGGTTTTCCCCCTTGTGGGGTTTTTTCCTCATCTCTGAATAATCCCAGTGTCTCTATGCGTGAACGCTTTTCTTCTATTGTTCCTTTATGTTCCATTGCATTGATGATGATATTGTAGTTTCTATATAATTGCATATATTACTGAATAGTGTTATGCTATTATGGGGTGAATTTAATATGTAAATGAAGAAATGCAATTATCTAAAGCAAAGAACAATATAGCCCTTAGAAAAATTTAACATGGTATTAGAGCTGGGCTGAAGAAAAGCCATTGAGATCATCCTTAAGAAGATACCTTTGATGGAAGCAAGAGAAGATAAAGGAGACCTAAAAGAATGTTAGGGTTTCAAGGAAACCCAATGCAATCTGGTTATTAAGGTTTGATGGATATTATGAGGTTAGGGTTTGGAAGAAACCTTGGATTATGACAAAGATTTGAGATATGCAATCTAAAAACCCTAGCATGATCAGTGTGAAGATGTTCTAGCACTTGTGATAGATTTTATGTAGCCTTAGATGGGATAGTCTCAATTAGGCCTAGTTGTTGATGAAGTTGGTTGAAATATACTGAAGGGAATAATGTTATATGGACAATGGGCAGTAATGACTCTTGAAGGTTGGTTCAAGAGGGAGATGATCACTTATCGTTGAAAGATAAGTACCATATAGAGTCATGTTATTTCTTGATTACATTTATTGCTTTTTTTTTATACTTTTTGCATGAATATTTGAGTATGTGAATGCTTCTAATCTCTAGATGAGATGTGATAAGAATATCCTTCTTAAGGATCATCTAAGATGCATGAATAAAAGTGTTGGTGCTAGAAAAGGAAATAAGTACTTGAGGAAAATTTTTGGAATTTTTCAAAGTAGCATCCAGAAATCTCAATATGCTAATGCTACAGTTGCCAATGAAAAATAAGAAGTACAAGATGTATAGATATCTTAATACTTCAATGTGTGTATAGTGTATTGTTTCAATGTTGCAGTTAAGTAGAAATGTTGGTGACTAGGTAAGCCCTAAGGTATGACAAGAATATCACCTTCATAAATGACTCATCCATATGAAAGTAAGTTTGATCTCTAGTACATGTGATATATTGGTGTATTTGATGTTTGGCAAGTATTTTACATTTTATACATGATGGATTTCCTAAACAAGGCTAGATACATTGATTTTGATATATTGTGACTTGATTCTATTGTTAACTTCTTGTGATAAGCATGGTCACTATTAATGGTGCTAGACTCGCTAACATTCAGGGGAACTCCCTGATAAGAAGTCCCAACTATACCTCAAACTGTTTGGAGTAGGAGTTCCAACAGTGGGTGGTAGTGTAATTCCTTGACCCTGGTAGCGTGCAGAGGTAAGTAAGATAACTTTGGGTGAGAGCAAGTGTGTGACCCTGCAGAGAGTCAAGTTCGATGCATGAAGGTTCTGATACACGGAGGGGAAAAGGGAGTGTGCCCCTTAGAAGCCTATAATAGTACACATCTTGAAAGGAACACACAAGTGGAATGACATCACAAGCTAAAATGAGGAATAGTCCACAAATTAAAGTGATGGGTTAATCTAACAACACACATCCAACAAGATTTGTACAATTGCATACATAGTAGTTCATAAGAAAATGCGTAAGTTAAACAACATACATTGCTAAAGCAACCAGAATAATCCAAATACAATAAAAACATATGCATGGAAGCGTGATGTCTCTAATATTATTATTATAAGTGAAAGTTCCATCCATACATACACCATTGATGACCACTAGCCCCAATAGTGGAACATTACAGTCAAGAACACATGCTCCTCCAAAGAAGTATACTTGCTCTACGCCGTGGAGAAGCCAAGTGATCCAGGTGGATATTGGTGGCCACCTGCCAAGTCCACTTGGACCCCCACCATTGTTTCTTTTAACTTTTTCAGTTTCCTTAATTGTAGCACAATTTACTATTTTTAGCAGTTTTGCGGGTCCTGAACTTCCGGAGCTGTTTTGAGGCCCTAAACGACGTTTTTTGGGAAAAATGGGAGCAACAAGGGTCCATGGACTAATGTTTCTCTACCCATTGTAGTTCTCAGATAGATATTTTTAACGAGATATTGTGCGCATCAAACGGAGATCGTATGCCAAAGTTACGACCCCAGGAAGTTGATGTACCAATTTACCCAAATGGGACCCACAATTTAGTGTTTCATCTTCTAGGGTTAGGTTTTTGGATGTTTAGGGTTTTCCATTGTTTCTCAACAATAAATAAGCCTTCGAGCCTCATTGTAACATAGTTCAGAGGCATGTGGCCGCCACATCTCTTCTCAGATATAAGCTATCATCGCCCTAGCTGGTTTATTTCCATTTCTATTTGTAAGCATATTTCAGTATTTTACATTAGTGAAATGAAGCATTATTTCCACTGCATCTCTGTGTTTATGGTTATATCTATAATTTGTTGCGTTCCTGTTTAAATCTGGATTAGTGGTATCAGAGCGGTTTGCTCTTTCTCTATTTTTCTTTGCATGTCCCCAATGTGGTCAGGATATAAGGAGTTAGGGCTCGAACTGGTCGAACTTTTGCAAGAACAACCTCGCAAATCCCAACGACCTCCCATGGAAGATGAAAAGAAAGACGAGGGGGAATGAGATCCTATCAAAATCTTGCTCGAAGAGGCCCTCGAGCAACAAAGGAATACGATGATGGACAACTTTGCCCAGATCCTTCAGCGACTACCCAGAGGTGACGCATCGGCTTCCAACAGCTACTCTGGAAACGCCACACTGTTTATGTTAGGTCCCTATAATACTAGTGATTACCCCATTACTATTGTAGTTATATCCCTTATTGATATTGTTGTGCCCCTATTGTCCCCATATTGTTATTACTGTGCCCCATAGAATCCCTCTATTGTTATCTTTGTGCCTTTATATTATTATTGTTAGGTCGGCTGGGTTATATTGTGACTCCTTAGACTCTTATATATAGAAAGGAGGTTTTGTCATTTGAATCATCAAAGAATAACTCATTTGTGTAATGTAAAGGAGGTTTCCCCCTTGAAGAGGCTAAATTCTAAGGCGTTGATTTATCTTTTATATCTTTTTGTGAGCTGGTTTCATAACATTTGTTATTAGAGCTTTGGATTCTAGGGTTTCGTTGCTCCAAATAGGACATCATGGAATTTTTGATATAACTCTTTTTCTGTGACATTTTAGAAGTGAACAAAAAGACCCATTTCAGAAGAAATTGCGTTGAAACACGGGTCCGAATTTCAGAGCTTTTCATGCCATATTTGCGGAGATATGGTCCGAGGAAGTTGGTTTTTTTGCAGACTCCTGAATTACATTCCAAACAGGTGACCTGGGAAAAATCGTCATAACTTTCTATCTGGGCATCGGATTGAAGTTTCATAAGAAGGTACAGAAACAGGATGGACTGTATTTTCTTGTATATATTTTTCAGAGCCAAAGGTCGAAACAAGGACACGTGGCATGTCGTACAAGTTCGCTCTACTGAACTAGTCTATAATCAGGTCACTGTGGGAGATTTGGCATAACTCTTCCTTGGAGAATCCAATTTGGATAAGACTGGTGGCATTGGAAACAAGGCATAGAGGGCTACTGCAAGTCGCAATTTCAGAACTACATGATTCGAAATTACAGAGATACATCAGAGGCAATATCGAGCTCCTATAAAGTGAAAAAAGGTGTGTAAATTTTTTTAAATTTTTGCTTAAGCTTGGTTTGAAAAATTATTTTGAAGGAATTCAAAGGGCATAGTAGAGAATTATTATTGGTAACTGATGCCCCAAGGAAAGAAAATGCAAACACCTAGTAAGCAACTTGAAAGCTCTAGCATGACTCATGAAGAAGAGGAAGAAATGCTACATGATATATCAAAATTACAAGACCACGTGAAACAAATGTCACTCTCACAAAAGCTAACAGAAGCTAAGATAAATGGCGTGGAATCTAAGATAAAGGGCGCGGAAGCTAAGATGGATGATTTGAAGACAGATTTGAAGAGAGACATGGCAGATTTGAAGACAGATTTGAAGACAGACATGGCATATTTGAAGACAGAATTGACAAATTTTCTACAATAAATACTTACAAATGGTGAAAGGGTAGTAAAGGAAACTCATGATGCTAACAAAAGAAATTTTAATCATGACTTCATAAACTCTAATGTTGGATCGAAGACCCACCATATTCCAAAAATTGATATGAGGAAGTTTGATGGCAAGGATCCTGCAACAGGGATATTACAGATGGAGCAATTTTTCAATCTCAATAATGTGCAAAACACACAAAATGGTACGTATTGCAACTTTATCTTTGGAACCAAATCAGTTTGTATGGTATCAATGGCTTTGCTCTCATAAACAAATTATCACTTGGGCAATTTTTACGGAAGAATTGACAGCACATTATGAGGATACAAAAAGTAACACTTTTTTTAGCCAATTGATAAGTCTCAAACAAAAGGGTTCAATAATGGAGCACATTGAAGAGTTCCAAAAATTGAACATAAGGGTAAAAAATATTCCAGAGGAGCATAGGATTGATGTCATCATAGGGACTTTAAAGGATAATATCCAACATGATGTTCACCTTTGGGAACTTGATTCATTAGAGAAGGCATTAGCAATAAAAATGGAAAGCAAAATTATGGCAACCAGGAAGCATACCACTCACAACTATAAAGATGAAAGTGTTGTTGCCCCTACTTTTCCACAACCTATAAGGTTGACACCACAACAATTGGAAGAAAAAAGAGTGAAAGGGCTTTGTTACAGTTGTGATAGCAACTACACTAAAGGTCATAAGTGTGCTGAGAAGAAATTATTCTACATAGATTGTGAAGAGGAAGAAGAAATGGAGCAAGAAAGGTCAAAAGAAGAGGATATACTCCAGGAACAAAACCTAGATAAAGAAGAAATGAATCCAACCATACCTTGTAATGCATTGGCGGGAATTACCACTCCTCAAACCATCAATATAGAAGGACAAATCAAGAAGAAAAAGGTAATAGTGTTGATTGATTCAGGAAGTACCCACAATTTTATTCATTGTAAGGTAGGAAAAGAATTGAATTGCTTCATATATCCAACACCAGAGTGTTAAGTGATGGTTGTAAATGGAGGAACAATAAATTGCTCTGGAAAGTGCCATAATATCAAGCTATCCATGGGAGAGTATGTATTGACTAGCCCAATGCTTTCCATTCCAATGGGAGGTGCTGATGTTGTAGTAGGAGTCCAATGGCTACAATCCTTGGGTACAATAACTTTTAATTTTCAAGAACTTTTCATGAAATTTTCTGCGGAAGGAAAGGAAGTTGAATTAAGGGGTATTGCAGGGAAACCGGGAAAGATAATCAGCTCCAACAGTATGACAAAGCTTCTAAAAAAGGAACAAAGAGGGGTAATTGCACAATTATGTTTGCTAGATGTTTCCACATAGAAATAATCTATTTCTCAAGATCTCCAAAAAGTCTTGGACAATCATTCCAAGGTATTTGAGACTCCCAAAGGTCTCCCACCTATTCGTGATCATGATCATGCTATTCATCTGATTCCAGGAAGTGTTCCTCCAAACATCAGGCCGTACAGATATCCCTATGCCCAAAAGAGTGAAATTGAACGTATGGTTGTAGAAATGCTAGAGGCTGGTATAATTCAACCTAGTCAAAGTTCTTTCTATGCTCCAGTAGTATTGGTGCACAAGAAGGATGGATCATGGCGCATGTGTCCGGATTATAGGGAGCTCAACAAGCTCACTATTAAAGATAAGTTTCCCATTCCTGTCATTGATGAATTACTGGATGAATTGCATGGATAAATTTACTTCACCAAGTTGGATCTTCGTTCAGGATATCATCAAATCAGAATGAAGACTGAAGACATTCTGAAAACAACATTTAGAACTCATGAGGGTCATTATGAATTTTTGGTCATGCCTTTTGGCCTTACCAATGCACCTTCTACATTTCAAGGTTTGATGAATTCTATTTTCAAACCCTTCCTTAGAAAATTTGTGTTAGTATTTTTTGATGATATACTAATCTATAGCAAGTATTGGAAGGATCATGTTGAACATGTTGACAGGGTGCTACAACTATTGGAGGAGAAACAATTATATGAAAAAAGATCCAAATGTTTCTGTGGAGTACAAGAGGTGGAATATCTGGGTCATATTGTCTCTCATGAAGGAGTTAAGGTAGATCCTAGCAAAATTAAAGCCATTAAGGAATGGAAAATCCCCACATCCATAAAGAATCTGCGAGGATTTCTCGGGTTGACAGGGTATTATCGCAAGTTTGTTAAAAATTATGGGAGAACAACAGCACCTCTAACAACATTATTGAAGAAAGATGAATTTTCATGGACTCCAGAAGCAACAAAGGCCTTCGAACATCTTAAAGAGGCAATGTGCCAAGCACCGGTCTTAGCTACACCAGACTTCACAAAAACCTTTATTGTGGAATGTGATGCTTCAGGAAATGGAATTGGTGCTGTTTTAATGCAAGATGAAAGACCCATTGCTTTTGAAAGTCATCCAATCAAGGGAAAGTTTTTACACAAAGCCATTTATGAGAAGGAAATGTTGACAATACTACATGCACTTAAGAAATGGCAACCCTACCTAATGGGAAGACACTTCAAGGTAAAAATGGATCATGATAGCCTTAAATACTTTTTAGAACAAAGATTATCCTCTGAAGAGCAACAAAAGTGGGTCACAAATATGTTGGGTTATGACTTTGAAATCATCTACAAAAAAGGGAAGCAAAATGTGGTGGCAGATGCACTCTCAAGAAAGGATGAGGATGTGGAAGCATTGTTGTGCGCCATTTCTATTATCCAACCAGATTGGATAAACAAAGCAAGGGAGGAATGGAAGAATGATGAAGAAGTGTGGGCACTTATTCAAAAGTTACAATAAGATTCTAGTACATCTGATACATTTAGCTGGCAAAATGATTCATTATGGTACAAATATCGCTTCTACCTCTGTAAGAATTCCCAACTCAAACAAAAGATTCTTATGGAATTTCACACTTCTCCCTTAGGAGGGCACTCAGGATTTTTAAAAACTTACCATAGGGTTAAGAAGGAATTTTGTTGGGATGGCCTTAAATCGGATATTCAAAAGTCTGTGGCAAAATGTTTGGTTTGCCAACAAAATAAAGTTAAAACAATTAAGACCCCGGGTCTATTACAACCTTTATCCATTCCAGGCCAACGTTGGGAGGAGGTTTCAATGGATTTTATCACAAGTTTACCCAAGTATGAGGGAAAGAGTGTCATCATGGTGGTAGTTGACAGACCTACCAAGTATGCACACTTTTGTGCATTATCACATCCATTTAAAGCCAGTACAGTTTCTACTACATTTATGGAAACAATTCAAAAGCTACATGGAAACCCAAAGATTATTGTAAGTGACAGAGATCCCAATTTCACTGGAAATTTTTGGACATAATTATTTTCTTGTCTTGGTACTCAGTTAGCTCATAGCTCATCTTATCATCCTCAATCTGATGGGAAAACTGAGATAGTAAACAAATGTTTGGAAGGATATCTTTGTTGCTTTGTATCTGATAAATAGACACAATGGGTCAAATGGTTGCCTCTGGCTGAATGGTGGTATAACATTTCCTTCCATACAGCAACAAAAATGACCCCATTTATGGAACTTTATGGATATCAGCCACCATCCATCATATCATATTTAAGAGAGAATTCTAAGGTTCAAGCAGTGGAACATCACATCGAGCATCAACAACAAGTCCTCCAACTCTGAAAGGATAACCTCGTGTTGGCGCAAAATAGAATGAAACAACAGGCAGATCAACATCGCAGCGAAAAAAGTTTTGATGTAGGTGATTGGGTATTCCTATGGCTACAACCATATAAACAAATGTCCCTCAAGCAAGCTAAGAAGGATAATAAATTATCACCAAAGTATTATGGTCCGTACAAGGTGTTGCAAAAGATTGGTACTATGGCATACAAATTGGAGCTTCCTGCAGCTTCTTGAGTGCACCCAGTTTTCCATGTTTCATGTTTAAAGAAGGTTATAGGTTACAAGCTCCCAGTTCAAACAATATTGCCAGAACTTGACGAGGAAGGAAAAATTATATTGGAACTGGAAGCAGTCACAGAAAGAAGAACTCGACAGCTACGAAATCAATCAATTTCGGAGTATCTCATCAAGTGGAAGAACTTATCTGCTGAAGATTCCACATGGGAGGATGAGAATTTTATAAAGAAGCATCCAAGACTACTCAAGTGTTGAGGACAACACTTTTTTGAAGGAGAGGGGCATGTTAGGTCCCTATAATACTAGTGATTACCCCATTACTATTGTAGTTATATCCCTTATTAATATTGTTGTGGCCCTATTGTCCCCATTGTTATTACTGTGCCCCATAGAATCCCTCTATTGTTATTTTTGTGCCTTTATATTATTATTGTTAGGTCGGTTGGGTTATATTGTGACTCCATATACTCCTATATATAGAAAGGAGGTTTTGTCATTTGAATCATCAAAGAATCATTCAATTGTGTAATGTAAAGTAGGTTGCCCCCTCGAAGAGGATGAATGCTAAGGCGTTGATCTATCTTTTCTATCTTTTTGTTCGCTGGTTTCATAACAGTTTAATGTACAAGTTAATTTTGAAATCCCCATATTCGAGGGTCAAATAGACGCAGATGCCATAGATAAATGGTTAAATCTGTTAGAGGGTTATTTTTCTGTTCATGATTTTTCCAGTCGGGAAAAGATTATTTTCGCTCTTCTCAAAGCAGCCCCCCACGTCAAGGACTGGTGGGAAGCCTACTGTGAGTAGAAGGATGAAAGTACGGGCTCACTGTTTTCAGCGGCACCCTCTTGGAATTCATTCCGAGATTCCATCAAGGAGCAGTATTACCCTATCAAAATCTATGAGGACAAATACATAAAGTGGACCACACTGTGGTAGGGAAGGGACCAAGATGTGCTGGATTTCACAAACATTTTTCATACCCTTCGCACACAGTTGGGTATCAAGGATTATGAGCTACATTTGGTACTCAAATACCACGGATGCCTACACAGGTATATCCAGGAAGAGATGGAGTTTCTGAACATCTCCTCACTCAGCACGGCGTACCGATACGTTGTCAAAATCGAGCAGAAGTTGAAACAAAAGAAGCGAGACTTTGGATCTGCAAATCCAAAGACCAAAGGACAAAGCCAGGTGGGGTGACCCAAGACAACCCGTCAAAGACATAAGAAAAGAACAACACCACGAAGTCGAAGAAGGACATAGGAAAGTGGTGTGAGTTCCAGAAGAGTCCCACTCATAACACAAGTAAGTGTCGGACCAAGTAGTCGTTGGTGGCCGAGTTGAAGGCTTTCGAATCAAATGCATGTTTCGACCCTAAGTCAGAACTCGACAAGGGGAATGACAAAGGGAAGCAGATCATTGATGCGAAGCCCAGCACCATTGTTGCCACCGCCAAGATCTAGAAGAATGAGCCCGAATATCCAGAGGAGGGGGAGCATCTCTTCTGCTCACAGATGTGGGTGAAGGGTTCGCCGTTGCAATTCATTGTTGACAGTGGGAGCCAAAACAACCTCATTTTAGCAGAGGTTGTGAAGCGGTTGGGCCTACCGACTACACCACACCCACAACTGTACAGTATCGGGTGGCTTCATGAAGGACGAGATCTCCAAGTCCGCCAACAATGCCGCCTTCCCTACAACATCAAGCGCTTCACAGACGAGGTATTGTGTGATGTTGCACCGCTTGATGTTTGTGATGTCTTATTAGGCCAACCATACTTGTGGAGGCAACATGCTGTGTCTGAGTCAAGGCCTTGCACTGTCATTATTTCTTTGGGTAATTCATTATATAGGATACCAGAGGTAGCCCCACCTACCACCTCCTCTTTGATCCCTACTAAGAAATGCAGTAAGATCATCTCACAAACTAGGAAATTTATTTTCTGTCTAGTTCACTCCCAAAGTAAGGGGAAGATCGTTTCCACATCCATGACCTCCGCGAAGGGTTCCTCTACGCAGCAACAACAACAAAGGGATACGGTCATGACAGAACACAAGAACAACTTCTCCTCACCCACAGGGGTATCACACAAGTTTCAGGTGGGTAACAAATTCTGGTTGCATCTGCAAAAAGAACGCCTTATAAGAGCCCATTAGAAGCTCCGACCACTCCAACATGGTCCTTGCACCATTTCCAAGGCTGTGGGAAACAATGCTTTGGAGCACAACATTCTCCCATTCCTTCGCTTGCACCGAGTGTTCAACGTGGACCACCCTCGACCATGCTTCCCACCATTACTGGACACATCAGAGGTTGCAGAACAACTCACCAGGGACCCAGCTCAGCAGAAGCTTCCTCATCTAAAGGAGGAACTCAACATAATGGTGACCATTGCTTCATAAGGGGGGAGGAATGATCTAGGTGGATATTGGTGGCCACCCGCCAAGTCCACTTGGACCCCCAACATTGTTTATTTCAGCTTTTTCAGTTTCCTTAATTGTAGCACAATTTACTATTTTTAGCAGTTTTTCGGGTCCTGAACTTACGGAGCCGTTTCGAGGCCCTAAATGACGTTTTTTTCGTAAAACTGGGAGAAACATGGGTACAGGGACTGATGTTACTCTTTCCAAAGTTGTATTTCTTGGATATATCTTTCTAACAAGATATTGTGTGCGTCAAACAGAGATTGTATGCGAAAGTTACGACCTTGGGAAGTTGATGTACCAATTTACCCAAACGGGGCCCATAGTTTGGTGTTTCATCTTCTAGGGTTAGGTTTTTGGATGTTTATGGTTCTCCATTGTTTCTCAACAATAAATAGGCCTTCGAGCCTCATTGTAACACAATTAAGGGGTATGTAGCTGTCACATCTCTTCTCAGAGATAAGATACCATCGCCCTAGTTGGTTTATTTCCATTTTTGTTTGTGAGCATATTTTAGTATTTTACATTAATGAAATGAAGCATTATTTTCGCTGCATCTCTGTGTTTATGGTTATATCTGTAATTTTTTGCGTTCCTGTTTAAATCCGGATCACTAAGGCTTGTCAGAATACTCCCAAGCCTTTTCTAAGCCTAAGCCTAGCCAAAAGCTTGGCTCCAAAAAGCCTGCTCTATGAGTTATGAGGTTCTATTTATAATAAAGAGTGGGGTGACCCTTAAACATTCCCCTTTGTGACTCTTTGCCCGCCCTCATGACTTTTCAACTTCTTTACAAATAACCCATTACATAACGCGATGATCTTTCACATTACACTAATGAAACTTGGAATTTCACTTACAACATATTTACACATAATATTATATTTTCCACATGTACCCATGTAAGACAAAATAGGCTAGAGACAACCTAACAAGACAAAACACTATGACTCTGAAGTTTGAGGAAATACCAACTCGACAACCTCCACTTGGTGCTTCTCGGTCACATATTGATGCCAAGCTTGGTACTGTGTGATGATGTCCCCAAACTACTTGATGGTGTCTTTCTGATAGTGGACTTTTGCTTCCATAGCATCTGGATATATGGTCTTGGAACTTGTATCCAATTTGTCTTGAAGCATGTGCAACATGGTGTTAACCATGACAGGACCACCAATGTACTTCTACATGTTATGTGTGCTCAGCTCCAAGTCATCCCTAGTGGCCTCTCACCTTAGTTTCTCCATGTACCCATCGATCTCTAGCCGGACTTGGTTCTTGGGTCTAGCCTCAGTGAGGGAATTGATTGACGTGATCCTATGTGTTCTCACCATGACATATAAACTCTTGTACAACCATGCATATGAGGCCTATATGCTGCTGACGAATGGGGATATTTTCTCAATGTTCTGGATCAACATACAGACCTTTGCTTTCTCTAGCTTTGCTTGTGGCTTCATCTTTATTGGCCAGTGAAGCTGGGCCGCTTTATACCACATTGTCCACTCTTGCACATGGACGATGGCAACATGTATGTTCCTGAGAGTTTAAACAAACTCTTTGCTCTGCTATTGTAAGCCATGCACAGGACAACTTCTTTATGCATGGTGAAAATTCTTCCATAGAGCTTTCGCATGGTAGTCTCAAGTCTTGATACTTCAGCAAGTATAACTTTCCTCATCTCTGCCATTGTAGAAACTGCGCTTTGCTACTGAAGTTGTTCTACCTATTTCCTAACAACCTGCAGATTCTTTCCCATTTGTTCATTCTTGGCCAAAAAGAACTTAACATTTGAGCTTGTTGCCCCTGCATAGGCTAAGGTGGAATCAGAAAGGGAAGATAGATGCTTTATGATATCTGACACTATCACCTTTTCCTTCATGAATGAAGGTGACATGTGATCATTTGGAAAGTGCTTCCTCCTCACCTGTACAATCTTCTTTTGCAACTCTTCAAATGATAGATTGTGCACATCCATGACTGGATCATCATCAAGGGGAGTAGCCTCTTCTTGCTTGCTCAGGACTGGTTCTAACACTAGAGGTGGTGGAGATTGAGAGATGACGTCTGACACTCTTAGAATAAGGTCAATGCCTTCATTATGTGAATCATTTCCCAAATCCATGTCTGTCACTTCAATCTGTTGAGAAAGCTCCTGATCCTACATCTATTCACCCTCTTCTTCAGATGCCAATTGTTCTGACTCCTCAACCTGTATGGGTGTTCTTTTCTCCATCGTTGCACCTTTCCTCTCTTCTTCCTCCTGTTTCTGCTTCTTTTCTCTTTCTCTCCTTTTGAGCTCCTGCTCTTCCTTTAACTTCTTCTCTATTTCCTGCAACTTTAATTCTGCTTCATGTAGCCTTTGATTTTTCTCTTCCTTTGCTTTGGTCTCTTTATCCACTGCTCCCTCTTTGCCTTTGCTGCCAAAGTTTCTTTCTCCGTGATAGGATATGCTCTCATCTTGTAGCTTTGCTCTTCCTCTAGGTTCTCGGAAATCTTCCTCTTCCCCTTGTCCTGCGCTGGATTGCTTCTTATTGCTATTGTTGTTGTTGCTTCCTGCGCTACTGCTACCTATAGAGCAACCTTCCAAGTTGTGGCTATACTGACCGATTCGTGGATCTTGGACTCATTGTAACAATACCTCCAAGGGTCCTCCTCGGGCCAATGAAATGTCCCATAGAACCATGGATAGTACACCTTTGCACAATGGTTCTTACAAATACCATGGGGATCATACAAATTAAAGCCTTTGGTGCCAAACTCAAACTTCAATATCTCCTTAGCTTCTACATCTGCATCTTTCAAGCTCTTAATCTGATATAATATGATCCACAAAGGAAGAGCAGGCCATGGAATTTTATTCTTCATATGCATTCTTGCTGATAGCCCTGTGGAGAGGTGATGTGAGACCTCTTGCATGAATATCTTGTCTGTGGCATACCTTGTTAGGAAATGCAGAGGCTTCTCTTTGCCAAACACTCCGATGAAGGTGCCACCAGGTGAGGCATACCAATCTGCAATGTTAATTATTGCCTCCATTGTTTCTCAAGACATGCAAGGTGGATCTCACTAAAAAATAAGCTTATACAACAAGATGATGAAATTGTTAGTCAGCCTTGCCATTACTCCTTGGTAGCTGTAGTCAGAAAGAAAAATGCAATAAATGTTGACAACAATCTCTTTTGGTGCCCATGTCCATCTCATGCCATGAAAATGTTGTTGGGCACGGATTGCATCTAGTAAGTATGCATACATGTAGAATCTCGCTTTCTCATCCTTGGGCGGATTCCAGGTGTTAGTCACATGGATTTTCAACTGATGATCCAACAATTCTAACCAGTTAAATGGCCTTCCATCACTCACCAACTGGTCCAATACAACTACCCAACCTTTAGGAAAGGTCTTTGTTCTCTCTTGATGTATATTCAGCATGCAAAGATGATCAAGAACTGGTAGGCCTTCCTGAGAGACTTTGTCTTGTAAACATGATTGGGTGTATGTCTAAAATTTGACGGCTCTTTCACCCAGTGCTTGACTATATCTCTCATGTTCACCTGGCTATGGGTGGCATAGAAAAGTGTGTCCATGCACCTTGATGACTGAGGTAAATGATACATCTGATGAAAGTTCTCTGCCCTGAAGTTGGAAAGCTCTATCACACTGGAACTTCTCAATGTCATAGTCTTTGGACCTATGGTGTGAGACAATCCAACTGATAATGTCCACACATGGGAAGGCGAGGTACCTACTTGCAACCTTGTATAAGCTTAACCGATGGATACTGATATATACTTGTCGGTCCTCTATGTCTTCCTTGACGTTCTTTGCAAAAGTATCCTTGATTTTTTGCCATGTCAACTTTGTAGAATTTCCTATAGATTCACAAGCTCATGCAATTTACTAAAGCACAGGACAAGAATATAAATCAATGACACATAACACAAGATGTATCTAGGGAAATCCATTTCTCTAAACCCCACTATTTGTATTGCATATACCAGAAATATGAGTGAAGATACAAAGCTTGTTCTCACTAGAAAAATTCCGCACAAGTATGATCAACTCTCTTAGATCACAAGCTAGCTCAAGGCAAATCCTTAGCATATTCAGTAGCTCTCCAAGCTCCTAATATCTTGCGTAATTCCTAGGATGAATAGCCCGTATTTAAAGGGAATTCATGCTTCCAAAACTGCGCAATCCAAACATTGGATCAATATTTGATGCATGCATGATATTTACACTCCAATAAATAATTTAATTGATAGTGCACTGTACCTGCACTCTAGTCTTAACTGGGTTTTTCTTAGAATCAACATGCATGAGTTTCTGATGAGGGAATCTTGAGTTAACTAGAGTGCACTTTTGGATGCATTAGCGCACCAACTAACTGTTAACTCTCCATTAGTTCCACAAACGGTTTGGAAATAATTTAACTGAACATAACTCAGTAAACTGAGTGATCTAATTTCCAACTCAATTTAAACTCATAGTAGACCCCAAAAACTTAGGGAGAACATATACATGCCTACAGAAAGACTTCCAAATCGAAATTCCTAAGCTAATTAAGTTAATTAAACTCAATTAACTATTTACAAGTTTTTATGAGAATAGAATTTGATTTTAATTCTCAGTTTAATTTAAGGACAAATTAAACTAGAATTTCTTGTTGCCATTTCTCAACACTCCCTCTCAACAAGAAAGCGATTATCTTCTACCCTGATCATGACTCTATGAAACTCAAATTTACATCTTGAAAATGCCTTTGTCAATATTTCAACATCTTTCTCCTCCGTGGGAATATACTCTAACAACATAATCCGCCTCAATACACAATCTCTAAGATGATGATATTGGATATCAATATGCTTGGACCGATCATGAAAAACTGGATTTTTAGAGAGTTTGATACAAATCTTATTATTGTAGCAAATCACAATTAGATCCATCTGCTGACCAAACAAACCAACCCGGATCTTCCTCATCTAGATGGCCTCACATGCTTCCTAACTCACATCCATGTACTCTGCCTTTGCCGATATGAGTGCAATTGATCTCTGTTTCCTATTATAACAAGAAACTGTTGCTGACCCAATATTGAAGATCCCTCCTGATGTGCTCTTCTTGTCAGACAAACTCCCTGCCTAATATGCATCGGTGAAGCTTTGAAGCTTCACTACCTTTGTTTGTCTGTACCATAATCCATACTGAGAAGTGCCCCTGAGGTATCTCAACACATGCTTTGTTGCCTTCCAATACAACTTGGTAGGCCTAACCATCGCTTGACTAAGTCGTTTAACTGCATAGCACATATCTGGTTATGTGTTTATCAAGTACATGAGTGAACACACAAGCTACCTGTAAATAGTAGCTTCCACTACTTCCCCTGAAGTAGCATCCTTCTTCCTCCAGTTACCTACTAGAGGAGTCTCCATGGGTTTGCTTCTCTCCATGCGGAATCTCCTAAGTATCTCGTTTGCATACTTGCCCTGAGACACAAACAACTCCCCATCACCCTGCCATACCTCCATGCCAAGAAAGTAATGCACGAGTCCCATGTCCTTCATTTCAAACTCTCTTGCAAAGTCTTCCTTGCAAGACTTGATCAACTGATCAACACCTATCAGTATGAGATCATCAACATAGAGTACAATGATAAAACATTTACCTTCCACCACTATGTGGTACAGGTTTGCATCTGCTTCACTCTTCGTAAAGCCCAACCCAGTGAAGTGCTATCTATCCTAGTGTACCAAGAACAGGGTGCTTTCTTCAGCCCATACAACTCTCTCTTGAGCCAACACATATGTTACATACAGTCAAAGGCCTCAAAACCTTCAGGATGCTTTATGTACACCTCTTCCTCAATCATGCCATTAAGGAAGGTTGTCTTCCCATCCATCTGATGTATCTTCCAACACATCTATGATGATAGTGCCAATATAGATCTGATTGAAGATTACCTTGAAACAGGAGTAAAGGTCTCATCTTAGTCAATCCCATCTACCTGTGAAAATCCACGGGCCACAAATCTAGCCTTATGCTTCTCCACACTACCATTTGTAGCTTTCTTTACCTTGTAAAGCCAACAGGAGCTCACCACTGACTTGTCCTCTGGTCTTGGGACCACATCCCAAAAATTGTTACGAACTATGGAGTCATACTCTTCCACCATGGCATCAACCCAAACTGGTTGTTGCACTTTTTCCTTAAAGGAAGATGGCTCTGACATAACACATTCGCCCATAAGAGCCATGTATCTAGTGTACCTCTCAGGTGACCTCCTCTACCTGCGCTGAGAAGTGGGTGCTCCCACATTCTCCCTTGCATCATCCAACAATCTGTCAGCCTCTCTAAAATGTAATCGTTCCCAATCTAGTAACGTTATAATTCCCATCGTCACCCATCTTGATATGCATCTGGAGATTTTTATCCTCTAGGTCACTGAATAACTCTTTGTCGCCAGTCATGTGGAATGAAGATCCACTGCCTAAGTACCATACACTTCCCATCACTGATGACACCATGCATGCAATGAGGGAAAAATCCAATTCAAATTGAGAGGCCAAAGCCTCACCCGCCGCTTCTCCTAAGGACTTCTTCTTGGACTTCTTGAGTGGAAAATTTGTATAAAAATGTCCCAGCTCATGACAAGGAAAGCACTTAACTTTCATCATGTCTCTCTTCTTACCTCCATGATAAGAATCTGATTTGGAATGGCAAGCTTTCCCTTTCCGCTTGTTCACCTTAATCACTAAGGCACACTTTTCTTCATCATTAGTCTTTGATGAAGAGCCATCCTTGGTGTTCCTCTTGATCTCCTCCTGCATCAAATCCGACCACTGTCGTTCCCAATTCGACAGCTTCTCCCAACCATTGAAAAAGTCTTGATAACTATGCCAACTCTTTGGGAGTCCTAGAAGAGAAAGACTCACCATATCATCCTCAACAACTGTGATTCCAACACTTCCAAGTTCATCACGACATTGAGTGAACTTGGTCAAGTATTTTGGAATATTTTGGCCTTTCTCCATTTTTATTTTTTGAAGTTTGTCCTTCAATGACAATTTCCTTTGGTCACTATTGTTCTGATACAAGTTCATCAATGCTTTCCACATAGCATACAAAGTTTCCTTGCCATGGATACTTGAGACAATGTGGTCTCGAACTCCCTCAAGGATTATCTGCCTCACCTTCGCCACATACTTCTTCCATTCAGCCAAATTATGTGCATCCGATGTTGTTGGCTTAGGAATTTCTTGATCAAAAAATTCCTTCAAGCCATTATCCTCTATCACTGCCTCCATTCTATCCCTCCAGGCTATAAAATTTTAGTTGCCTTCCAAGGCATACTTGAGCCGCAAACCGTAGAACGCCATCTGCCGATCCTAAAGTATGTATTGCAAATTCAAATTTCACCTGTAACCCAAAACTCAAAACTTCGAAATCTCCTCTATTATATTGAATTCAACTCCGATACCATGTAGAAAATCCTGTAGATTCACAAGCTCATGCAGTTTACTAAAGCATAGGACAAGAATCTACTTTTACTTTCAACCAACGGAAGCCAATAAATCGATGAAAACAATATGAACAAGAAGAAGATAGATCAATGGCACATAACACAAGATGTATCTGGGGAAAGTCATTGCTCAAAACCCCATTATCTGTATTGCATATATTAGAAATATGAGTGAAGATACAAAGCTTGTTCTCACTAGAAAAAATCCACACAAGTATGCTCAACTCTCTTACCTCACAAGCTAGCTCAAGCCAAATCCTTAGCCTATTCAACAACTCTCCAAGCTCCTAATCTCTTGCATAATTCCTAGGATGAATAACCCATATGTAAAGGGAATCCATGCTTCCAAAATTGCGTAATCCAAACATAGGATCAATCTATGATGCATGCATGATATTTACACTCCAGTAAATAATGCAATTGAGAGTACATTGTCCCTGCACTCTAGTCTCAACTGGGTCTTTCTCATAATCGACATGCATGAGTTTTTGATGAGGAAATCTTCAGTTAACTAGAGTGACACTTGTGGATGCACTAGCACACCAACTGACTGTTAACTCTCTATTAGTTCCACAAATGGTTTGGAACTAATTTAATTGAACATAACTCAATAAACTAAGTGATCTAATTTCCAACTAAATTTAAACTAGACCCCTAAAACTTAGGGAGAACATATACATGACTACAGAAAGACTTCCAACTCGAAATTCCTAAGCTAATTAAGTTAATTAAACTTAATTAACTATTTACAAGTTGCTATGAGAATGGAATTCAATTTTAATTATCAGTTTAATTCAAGGACAAATTAAACTGGAATTTCTTGTTTCCATTTCCAACAAACTTTGTTCCCTTTTATATACAATGGTAGATTAACTGATGTCTGCTCAACTACTTCTCCAGTACTGCTCTTGACGGTTTCCTTTGATGCAGCTCTTTTGGAGGCCATGTTAACTGTAATTTCTAGATAGGTGCTCAACAATTGTTGTACCCATAGACAGAGAGGACACTCATGGAAGGCCAATGTTAGCTTAAAACCAAAAGAAGCTTCAAGACAAGACCAAGAAACAAACCAGGATAATGATGGGACAAACTGCATAATTTTGGTTCACAGGGGTCATTGGCTACCTGCTGGAACTCTGCATTGTGCAGTCCCAACAGTCTGTGGGAGGGCTTACTAAATGGAACTGCGCAATGCGTAGTTCAGCGTGGGCAAAGGCCAGGAGAGACTACGCATTGTGTAGTCTCAGTGGACAATACTGGGAGGCTAGCTCCTGAAACTACATAGTGCGTAGTTGGAGCCAGGCCAGGGAAGCCTCTACCTAATTACAGAAGCCAAGGCAAAGGCCTTGAGCTCCCAGAATATGTAGTGCATGCAAGGGAAAGCGAGATCCAGGCAAGGGGAGACCAAATCTACCCAAGGGGAGTGTGAAATCATGCACATATGAAGGATTGTGTGATGCTAAGTGTAGATCTTACTGAGTGATGATTCATGCAAGTGAAAAAAGTGCATGAATCAATCAAACTGAAGGAAAATGAAGCATGTGAAGAGAGTCATCGTAACGACGACTGTCAGTGAAAAAATAGGGCAGTGCATGCGACACTTGGGAAAGGCAATGAAAAACTTGAAACAACACTTCTATAAGATAAAAAAAGTTAAAACGCGAGCAGTCATTCAAAAAAACAAGTGAAACAACACTCTCACAATCTAAACAAGCAAAAGGGACAAAAAAATGACAAAAGGCTAGAAAAAGAAACTTACCTGGAAAAGTGACGACGATCGCATCGAAGGTTCCTTGATCTCCTCGAGAATGCCAGAGCACCAAGATTGAATGTGAAAATGAGCTATGGCAACGTAAATTAAATAGATTTGGTCAATTTAGGGTTTATGACGCGAAGGCCAAAATTCAAGGAAAAAGTGACACTTGGCGACAATTTGCAAAATAACTCAAGTGCCTCCTTCAAATTGCTAAAATAGATCCCTATTTTTTACGATTTCTTTTTCACTTTTTGCTTTTTTATTTTTTGGGAAAAGTTTCCATGCATTTCCCAGAGAGATTGCATAGTTTTGGGAAGGACTAGGAAACTCACTGACTCATGCACTAAGCAGATTCCGAGAAAGAGGTTTATGTGCAATTTCTGGGTTGAGTGGTTATGGGCTTCCTCTCATGCTCTACAAATTTTCCCAGCTGAAGGCCGACTGTCAACTGGTGCTACGCAAATCTTGAGCTCAAGGCTCACTATCATTGTGGAATGCATAATTCCCGAAAGAAAGCCTAGTTTCCCTCAAGGATTGTGCAGTTCTCTAAGGAAGGCCCAGAACTGGATGGAAACTAAGTCAAGAGATCAACTTATGGGTTAGACAGTAAAACAAGTAAGCAACACAAGCCAAGATGCAAAGGATGAGGCTCAATCAAAGCATGAGTACCTGGATCAGTGCAGGATGAGCTGCTGCGATTTAGAAGGGAGGTCCCAAAAGAAAGCATAGGAAAAAAATTGGAGGGTGGTTGTCGTCGCTACAACAGTAACCTTGATGATAAAAGTGTAAAAATAAGATGTATACTTGGGATATTCTTGTTGTCCTTATTTAGTTTTTGATGAGCTTATAAAATATGAATGGATTCCTGACTTGAAATGATAAAGAAGTTATGCAGTGATTATGATCCTTGAAGTATGATGATACACTTGCCAGTTTCCCTAATTATATTACACTAACCCTTGATAAAAGTTTGATATCATATTCATATGTAATGATGAAGTAGTTGATCTTGATTTGTTATGACTATATGTCTAAGAATATAATATAGTTTGATTTCATGACCTAACAATTTTGTTGATGCATGACAGTATTATGATAGACAGTTTGATGTCTTAATTAATGTTGATTGAAGTGGCTTCTCATTAAGAGGGAGAAACTCTCCATAAGATCCCAACACCTATTATTAGTTTCATATGACTCTTAATTGTTGAAGAAAGGATTCTGGACATGAATAACCATATGATGTTGTTGAAAAAGGTTTGGCAAAGTTCTTATCTGAGTACAGAAGGTTTCTCCTAGTCCAAGCCCCAACCACACAAAAGAAGGCCTATGGATATGGTTGTTCTTGTAGGACACAAAAACTGAAATTTTATGCATAGAACTAGGAGCACACCAGAAGTATGACAAACCTACAGACATGGAGCAGATGATGAAGAGTTCTATGAGCAGGGAAGTTTTTAAGATCTACATAATATTTGACTTATTAGAGAGAATGTGAATGTATTGCCTAATATTTTGTTTGTAGGGGACTGAAATATGCATATCAATTTGTTATTTCCCTTGACTTGATCATTGGAACTAGTATATGACAGTATTTGGTAAAAGTTGCAAGGGTTAGAAAAGATTTGGTTTGACTTAATTGAATTTTTAGATGATGCTTGACAAATTATAGATATGTTTTGCCTTATGGATTGATTGAAGTCACAGTGATAACAAGTTAGGTTTTTTTTAATCATATTTGGTTCTTGATAATGGTAATTTACCTTGATGTGGAATAACAGTGTTATGTAGACATAATTGATTTTGTATTGTCATCATTGGCATTTGGCACATTGGTTGAAGTGTAAACATATACGATTAAGTATGCAGTAATTCACAATGAATGGATAGAACTTATATGGCTTATTCTTGGTGTATGTATTCACATCTAGAGACATAAAGGATGATTGGATGAAGTCTGGCTTGATAATATAAATAAAAAATGTTAATAGGTCAAATAGATAAGGTTGTAACTTGGTACTTGGATGTGATCTCTACTTGGGGACTTGGATTGAAAATTTTAACATTGATACTGGCAGGAACTTTCATGGTTTTACTATTTGTTCTGGTTCGACATTTAAGGTTTGATAATTAGACTTGGTTGATTTGATTGCACAATATTGATTTGCTTGAGGATGAGCATATTGGTTTGGTCAGTAATATGTTTTCAGAAAAAAATATATGAAGAAAGCTCCCTAAGCTTGGTATGTCTGCATTGATAGTTACTTGGTGAAGCCTGAAAGAGAGGTCAATATGAACTTCAAGGTAGTCCAAGGTGTTATCACTCAGGTTTTTCCCTACCTCCTGAAGGGAATACGACCGAGGTAACCACTAACCAATCTTTTATCTGCAGGTCCTAGCCTACCTGCAACCAGAGAGGGCTCTCTCTTTGTAATTTAGCTTTGTTTTGGTGTATTTTAGGCTAGTTATGATGCACAGGTTTTTGTTTTAAGTTTGTTGGATGGTGATTCCAAGTAGAGCTGAGGAGAGAGTCTAAGACAGTCTGTTCCATTGGGCCATGGAGTCAAGGATGGTGTACAACTGAAAATGCTTCTTGGGTAAGTGGTAATGCTACAGAGCAAGGTAATGCTTCTTGGTGTCCTTTGGTGCTTTGCTGGTAATTCTTCTTGGTGTCCTTTGGTGCTTTGCTGAGTCATTGCTTTGCTGTCCTGCTTTTGGCATGCATACTTGGACTTTTATAAAGTTGCTGTAGTCATATTTTGATTTCTTTTGCCTGCTGTCTTCATTCTTTAACTGGTGGCCTTTGTATCCAATTTAGCTGACCTGTAGCTGACCAAAATCTGAAGCTTGATCAAAAGAGGGAAAGGATCGAAATTACTTTGGCAAAATCTCCAGCATTGCTTGCCACCAATCTTCTTTAGGCAGCTGATGTCTTTGTATCTTTATGAGTGTTTCATCAGCTTCAGTGTATCTATAGAAATTTGGTGGAACCTCAAAAAGACGCTTTATTTCATGTTCAATATAAAACAGGTTCTCTAACTTGTCATAAAAACTTTGTCTTGAGGGAGGCCCTGTTTCCTCTGAGGTACTAGAGGATGTCGTAATCCGATTTGAAATATAATTATTCATCCTGGTAGCATACTGCTCATGAGTCAGCAGTCTTCCAACGCTGGTCAATAGGTTGGGCAATCATCCGCTGTGTAATGCTGCCATTTTTAGCTTGAAGTCATCTATTTCTGCTTGCATTTCCTGACACTTTCTTTCTAGAGTTTGCACAAAACTTCTTAGGGTCAACACCTTCTTTGCTGTCAGAATAGTATCTGTTATGTTACTGATGTCTAATGCTGCCAACTCCTCTTTAGTATGAGTGTTCAAGAAGTGAATCATTTTATTGGCTTGCTCAGGCATATTTCCCATTGTTGCTCTGGCCCTTTGATTCTCAAATTGAGCTAGGCCTATCAATTGTATTTGTTCATATATGGTCTGAATTGATCACCACTGGTCAGTGATTGATTGGCCAATTTTGGCCCACAAAATATTCTTTATCTCAGCTAGAGCTTTATCCAAATTAAGTTCCTTCTCTAAGGCTATTATTTTGTCATTCAAGGCCTTTATCTCCCTTGTTTTTTCAGCTACTGTCATCTTGGACTTGTCGTAGCTTACTTCCAGTTTGGCCAACTTTTTCTTTGGCCTCTTTTACCTCTGTTACCTGAACTTCTAGCTCTTTAACTTCTTTCATCATTTCATCCATGCTCATGCTAGATTCAGGTGCTGTTGTTATTGCTACTGTAGCAGCTGTGGTTGTTGCAGTTGTTGTGGATGTTGGGATAATAGGAGGGATTGCTGCTGCTTGTGTAGGAGGAACAATGACCACAGTTGTAGCTGTTTGAGGTGGCTGGGAGGTTGACTCTCCCTGCTTGCCTTGCAGTGGTTTCTCCAACTCTTCTTCCATCTGAATTATTCTCTAGTTCATTTGCATCAACAGATCCATTGTATCCTCTCCTTCTTTCTCTTGCACAAGTTCTGTAGTTTGTGGGTGCATAGTTGAAGGCAGCCTCAATTGTTTTTTGAGTGCAGCAATATCATCCTCTTTCTTCCTTATGAGGGCCTGGATGGCTTTGGCATCCTTCTTAGGATCATGCCCTAGATCCACAATGATTTCCTCCAATTTCTTTATTCGGTTATCTTTGGAAAAGGAAGACATTCTTTCCAAATCCAACTGAGTGTTTGTATTTTTCAGTGATTCCTTCAGCTGATGGGCCAGCATGGCCTTGTTTGCTAGAGTGGCATAGACCATCTCACCCGTTTGTTTGTGCAATTCTATCTTATCCATCGGATGTATGTCCTTAGAGAGGACCTCTAAGCTTGTCTTTATATAATCTACAACTGTCTGGGGCTGTGGTATCTTGGGCTTAAAATGACTTAGTATCATTTTCTCCTCTTTAAAGTCATAGGCTGCCATTAATCTTTGTGGTTTGGAGGGTGTTGCCTTGAAAAAATGATCATATAACTGTACTCTTAACAGTTCATTCTGAGCTTTGATCTCCATAAAAGTTGATTTGGTGCTAGGCGGTTGTTTGGTTTGCTGCCTTGATGAAGAGACCTCCATACCATGTTGCCTCTTTTGCTCTTGCTGAAATGAGCTGGTAGCTGTTTGTTGGCTTGTTTCTCTTCCACTCCTCGGGCTCTCTATCACTTCTTCAGTAATTTCTTCCTCAACTTGAGGATCAACACTTTGTCTTTTGGCTTCTGGTTGTTGTGTTGAGCCACTAGCTGGTGTAGTTTCTTCACTATCTCGCTTCTTGCCTCTTTCTTCATTGGCAAGAGTTTGCAATGCTGGAATCTATGGTGGCTCAGTCTGCTGTGGAGGGGCTTGCCCTTGACTCTGCTCCTTTGAGGTAGCAGGCTGTTCTGTCACTGTTTCATGTTCTGCATCCATTGGCTCTTTGCCTTTTGCTGTACCTATTGCTGGTGTAGACCTTTGTTGGGTAGCTTGTGAAGCTGCAGCAGTTGATGGACCTTCTCCGACTTGTTCTGGTAGTTTGAAATTACCTTCTCAAAAGAATCCAAGTCAAGATTTCTTTCCAAATCTTTGACATTTTGCTCCATAATTTCTTCTTGGGTAAACTCCTCAACTAGTGTCCCTGCCACCCACTCATCTTGGTTGGCATATTGTTCAATTTGTGGGATTTTACAATGTTCATAGGTTGTCAGCCTATATTTTACCTTTCTGGCACTAATGAAGCCATCTGGGTCATAAGGAACCCACCATAAACTCCTTTTCAACTTGAGTTTCTCCCCCAATAGTTGATCAACATCTTGCCAACCTTCTTTCTTGTTCATGACAAAGGGGCCTAGTTGGTCTTTGAATTTTAGGCGAGCCTTCTTCTTGGCACTGTGAAAATGAGTTAAATCTGAGTTGGTAAATTGCCTATAATACTCCAAGGCAAACAGTCTCATTGGTACATATCTTGGGAGCCTGTAGGGACAGAGCTCACAGCCATAGATCCTAATGACAGTGTGATTCTGGTAAAAGTACCAGTCACCTATTTTGTAGTTCTTTGAAAGCTGTAATATTTTCTGCATGTCATAGGAGAGCCTAGCAGGAGGAGTTCTCATTAGAAGACAAGAGACTGGATAGACAAACAAGTCAATAAACTCACAGTAAGAGTAGGGGGAGTTCTTGACTTCATGAAAGACCGAAGTCCAGAAAATTACAGACCTCTTTTCCCCTTTAGAGTCCAATCTTTTAATGGGGCATTGGAAGCAGTCTGGCTGATAAAACATGAATAGATGATAAATGTATGATGAATATTTGAAAACTCCCTCCCTGTCTAGTTTTACCAGTTGGTCATGTATTTTGTTGGAGATAAATTTGGCATAGCTGTACTTGACAGTAGGGGGCTGCCCTAGGCTATATGCAGATAGCAAGACCAATATGGTTAGATCAATGTGCTTACTTGTTTTGAACCCTAGTACATAGGATATCATATCAACTAGTAACTTGCCCACTTCATTGAAGCATTCATAGAGAAAGGGAGGTAGCCCTGTAGGCTGGCGGTCTGCTCTCATGAAAACTTTGGAAATTTGGGCTATCTCTGAGCTTGAGAGTTTAGGACCTTCATCAAGTAGGAATTTCATAAAGAGGGGAGCTAGAAGCTGGGTTTGCTTGAAGTTCAACATTTGGTTAATGGAAATAGGAGTTATTTGGAAGAGGGTGCTCCGAGATGGAGACTTGACAGCTCTTTGGGTTGGGTCATAGTTTTCACAGCAGAGGTCAATGATTTCAGGGAAAATATTGACAGAGGGTGGAAAGTAGATGGGCAAATTTGATTCCCAAATGCCATAAATATCACTGTTATTCAGGTAACTGTTTTTGAGCTGACAGAAGGTCTGCAAGTGGTTTCTCTCCCCAACCAAATCCTAAATTAGGTGGTCCCTATCAGCTAATGGCAATGCTTCAAGTTCCTTGTGAGGTGCATTAAGGGGAGCAATGCTCAAGGCTGCTGGAGTGGCCATATTGGTGTAACAGCTGAACAGTAAAGACTGTGTCTGAATCTTTGTAAGGGGGCTGGCAGACTTGACTTTGATGTAGATGTGGCCCCATAGTGTAATTTTTATGGTAAAATAGTAAATTTTGTAGAATTTGGACAGGTCTTTAGACGAATGCCCTGGATTTACAAGCTGTGAGTATACTGCAGAAGGAATGGGAATGTTTTTGAGCCAAATGAGTGAAATTCTGTGGCGGATTTTGACAAAGGGAGTAATTACATGGGCAGCTTGCACATTCTGTCGGTGAAAACGACGTTAAAAATGAGTTTTTATAGTAGATTTGCAGAGGAGGGCAAATTTTCCGGATTATTCTTGAACAGGGGGTCGACCAGTGAGTTTATAGGTGGAATTACAAGTGCTCAAGTGCCTTTCTGGTTTGAATTCGAGTTCCTCCCTCAATTTGAATGGCAGAATTTCTAAAAAACAGGGTTTGTGAGTCAACTGTGGTAAATACCTGGTTTTATGGCGTCGAGGACAGTTTGCAGGGATGCCTTGAGCTGTGGATTTGAGCTACGGAGCCGAATTCGCAGGTGGACACAGTGTGCAGGTTGGTGGGCGACTGAACGTAAAATCGCATGCAATAAGCTCCTTGGGTGCAATAATAAAAACAAACAAAAATGGTCGTTTTCAGGCTTTTTATTGGATTTGGGACATTTTAGCGCTTTTGGCGCTTTTCGGGGATGACGTCAGCATGACGCATTTTTGGCGTGGAGCAGGTACAGAATATGACGTGGCACTTGACGTGTGATGTGACGTGGCATGACACGGTAGAGAGGCGGTGACATCAGCGGATGATGTGGCGAGGGTATAGGGCAGCGGCGGGCCGACGCGGATGTGACGTGGTAAGTGACGGGAAGCTGACGTCAGGTGACAGGGGCGGGTGGTTTCCGATTTTCCCCACACCACTTTTGGCCCGCGACGGTATTGGAGAGGGGGCCTTCGATCACGCCGGGAGATTGACGCGTGGCGGGGGTACGACAGCAATACCGCCCATGCCTCGGACGCTAATCTCTGGCAGATCGGGGCGCCCGATATAGCCGCCCACCGTTGGATCGTGGACAGTGGATCGGACGGCGGATGGGACGCGATGGGCGGCGAGAAACTTCAGAGCGGGACCCTTGGAATATTATAATATTGCTTGTTAGTGTGGCGGGTTTAAACTTTGGAAAATTGGGTTTATTATAAGGTTTAAATGGACAACACAGGTTATTAGTTTAACCGAATATTAAACTAACCCCTATATACATGGGCACCAGGGTTATGAATGGTTTAGATGGGGGTTATAGTAGTTATTAACCTAACCAAATGTTAGATCAATCCTAGGGTATATACGTGGAAGGGCTAAATATAAGTCCCAGATGGACTCGACATTTCCCCGAACTAGGTTTATATGGCTATAGTGCCAAGGGGTGGGGATATTTATACTTTTTTTGGGGGTTTTATATAGTTTTTTGTATAATAGGGATAGGGAAATGAGTTAGGGAGATAAATAATAGAGTTAGAAGCTAATATGGCTTTATGGATTGAAATTTGAATGGATGAAATGCTAAGTATGTGGAGTGAGAACTAAGACATAAGAAGATGAAAGAAGTAGGGAGTAATGATTTCTACACAAGAAATGTGGCCTCTTTCCACTAAGCAAACTGAGAGTTTAACTTAGTATTTCTCATGAAATGAAGTGAAACAGGACCCTTGGGCAGATCCCAAGGTGCTGGAGGGAATGTTAGTGAGTGGTTTGTGGGGAATAAAAGGGAAATTAGTCATGCTTCCATTGTTCTGCAGTCCAACAACTGCCTTAGTGCTTATGTCACTGATGATATGAGTCTTTCTTGACAAGACAACAATGAGCACCCACCTGCTTGTGCAACCTTAAACTGCCTACCCAACCTAATAAACCTAACATATTTTCTTCCTTTTGATTGGGTGCACTTGAACTAGCAAACCCTGATTGTTCTCTTTTTCTTTTGACTGTCCTACTATCTAAATCTACCCTTATCTCATCCAAGGGCCCAGATTAAGCAGTTGGGCTCCTTAATTTCTCTGCCTATCTACTCATCTGCCAATCTTGAGCTGCTTGGACAGATATTCATTCTCTAGTCTAGAACAAGCAATTTAAACATGGCATGGTCCATATTTAACTGTTGGACCATCCATCCAATGTGATAAACAACAGTATTTGCACATTGTGAAATTGAAAATAAGATAGTAGTGGCATTTTGACTGGCCACTTTCCTGGTCTTTCTTTGGGGTTCATTTCTATTATTTTTTCTGACCAATTGATTTTTCTTGCCCTTTGATTTTTCTTTTATGGCATACCCTCTTTACATTTTTTAATTCTCTCTACCTGTATATGAAATATGGAACCTTTGCAGCATGAAAAGATGAACATATTTGGCACTTCCAAAGTCAATCATGAAAAATGAAACCTATTGGTATAGGAACCTAACAGTGGCTCCACTTGGGGATGGCCTTTCCTTCTGAAAGGTCAAGAACAACAGGTCAGATTGCCTTATTTTTCAACTCTTGCTGTTGTAATTTCAAAATTTCCTTTTCCTGGGAACCAATGATCTAAACCTTGGTAGCCTATATGCAGTCCTTATGAGTTGATCTGTGCCAAATTACAGCTCTCTCTTTGCTGGTTTTTTTGAGTATTTGTCATCATTTATGTTGTTCCCAAGTCTCCTCCTTGCTCCTTTGTTGTAATTTCAAAATATACCCCAGGAGTAATGTACTTCCCCGAATGTTTCCTCAAAATCTGCTACATTTTGTTCCTTATCAAATTGCTGCAAATGAAAACTGTTGGAATACAAATATTTATGTACAATATACAATGGTGTTATGTTGATTACAGGGAATCAAAAATAGTGCTTGAGCATTCGCCCATTGACTGGGCCTTCCTCAGTATCTTTGCCATCCAAACTTTTCAAAAAATAGGTGTTGTTACCTTGTACTGCCTGAATAACATAAGGTCCCTTCCATAGGAAATCAAATTTGCCATGCTTCCCTTTATCTTCCCTCCTAGAGTCCCATCTCAGCACTTTGTTTCCTATGAAGAAATCTTCAGCTTTTGTTCTTTTATCAAAGATCTTTTTCAGCTTTTCTTGTAAAACTTGGGTTCTCTGATATACTTCCTCTCTTGTTTGCTGCAAGTGAATAGTTTGATTGATCCTTCTTTGAATATCATTAGGCTCTGCTTGTATTTCTTGCAGCAACTTGATCACAGGGATTCCCAAGGATGAAGGGAATCTTGCCTCCATTCCATAAACCAATTCATATGGACTTGTACCAATAGATCTTTTGGTGGTCAATCTGTCTGCCCATAGTGCATTCACAAGCTTCTTATGCCAATTCTTTTTGTTCTCCTCCAAGACCTTTTTAATGATGTTGACGAGGCTTTTGTTGGAAGACTCAGCTAATCCATTACCTTGAGGATAATAGGCTGTGGAGTGGCCCAAGGTAATGTGGTATTTATGACAAAAGTTGATCATCCTTTTGGATTTGAAAGTAGCAACATTGTCTGTAATAATTTTCTTTGCACAACCAAATTTGGACAAGATGTTGGTTTCTAAAAATTGCATAATAATTGAGTCATTGGCTTGCCTACAAGGGATGGCTTCTATCCATTTGGTAAAATAGTCTGTGGCAGTCAAAATCCACCTATGTTGGCCAGAAGAGGAGGGGTGAATTTCACCAATGAAGTCTAAACCCCATTGTTGAAATGGTTTTTCAGTTGAAATAGGTTTGAGGGGTAAAGATAATAGATTTCTCTTGCCTTCAAAGATTTGGCATTTATGGCAAGACATTACAAATTTTTTCACATCAGTAAACAGGGAAGGCCAATAAAATCCAGCCCTTAGGATTTTATCAGCTGTTGATTTCCAGTATAAGTGTCCTCCACAGTCTCCTACATGAAATTCCTTGAGTACTTTGTCAGTTTCATCCAATGTTAGGCAATTAAGCAAAATACCTTCATGATTTTTCCAAAACAAAACATTGTCTATGATACAAAACTTTGATGCCTTCATTTTCAAGAATCTCTTTTTAGTCCTGGACAACCCTGAAGGAGCTTGCAGGTTTAACAATACAAAACATATGTCAGCATACCAAGGTGATTGTAAAAAGGCTTGATTGATCTGTGGAGTCGCCATCTCCTGTTCGTTGTCCAGTTGATTGATGTCAAGTGCTTGAAAATTGGTTTCAGTCATCAGTTTGGCTAATCCTTGTCCTTTTATCAGTTTTGTAGGCTTGATTTCAATGTCATATTCTAAAATATTGGCTATCCATTTGCCCCTCTTACCTTCAATTCCTTCTTGAGTTAAAATATCCTTAACCACAGCATTTGGAACATAGGCTATCACATGTGAGTACAAGATATAAACTCTGAAATCCTTGATGGCTTTTACAAGGGCATAAGCTTGCTTTTCCATGATTTGATATTTTAAGGGAGCATCTATAAGGGATTTACTAAAGAAAGCAATGGGCTTCTCGCATCCTTGGTCATATTTTTGCAATAGGACAACAACAATAGTATGTTCAGACGCAAAGGAAAAAATGATGAAATATCTATCAAACCTGGGACTTGTGAGGACTGGTGTATTTGTCAAAGCTCTTTTGATGTCCTCAAAGGCTTGTGGTGGGCTCCAGTATTGTAGCAATAATGCTACAACTCCTGGAGCTTCCTATCTCTAATTTTATCAACCCGGTAGTTCGTAACAAACTTGGAAGCGACGGTGCTGTATGCACAAGTACTAGCTCTTGTCGCAGCTGTCACTTGGTCAGCTGGCACAAGTCCGCTAGGGCTCAAGCCAACTTCTATATGTTCTCAAAAGAAGCTTTCTAAATGATGGACGAAGGCTATCTCAAAGGAAATTAACCTACTTTGCAATAATGAACTGAAAGCCAACAAAACAGGGAAACCCTAGTAAACCCTAATCTGACTAGTCTAATCTCTATGATGCAATGGTGGGAGTGCAAACTTCTAGAAATGATGCCATTACTTCTAGTGATATGAGATGCATGAATTCAAGCTACTTCTACTGAAAAGAACATTGTTTTTGTATTTTTGCTTAAGTGGTTGGAGTTATTATGATTTTGTTTCTTATTAGGGTTTGACTGTGCAGGGGTAGTTCGAAGGGAAAGAAAGCTTGGGAAAGGTCAGGAGGGCTAGGAGAGGTTCTAGAGGATCCAAAACATCATTCCACAGAAGTCCACAATGTTCAGGTGCTCGGCAACCGAGTTTGCAGGCTTCTACAGGATGTCTGCAGGGGATCCTACAGGAAGCTCGGGATTTCTACAGGAACTCTGCTAACTTCTACAGGATGTTCTGTGGTTGGAGTTTTGGGTGTTGGAGGAGTGGAGGAGTTGTATGGGTGGATAGGTAGGATGGAAAGGGAGCTTATGATGGCTCAGGGACAGAGATATGAGATGAGGAAAGAATGGGTAAAGTTGGTTGGTGGATAGGAGGGTGGAAGCAATGAAAGGTCAAAGAGATGGAGCTACGTGAACAGTAGAAGTGTTGGAAGGCAAACGAGCTGAACAGAGGTTGGGTAGGTGACTTTAGGCACGGTTGAGAAGAAGAAGAAGATAATAGAGTGATGCAACACAGTGTAAAGGAAACAAATCTGCACAAAACCGAGAATTCATCAACCTATCCTAACTGTGTTATTAAATCCACGAACAACAATGTAAAATTCAGAGAAAAATCGTGCATGGAGTTGGAATGAAGAAGTACTGCTCAAGATCAGAATGCATGGATGGACCTACAATTGAAATGACTGTGTTGCAGCTTGAATGAAAGTATAAGACTGCGTTTTTTTGGTGGTTGGTACGGTCTACACCCCCAATCTCTAAACAGAGATGGCAGTGAGTGCACTGTCAACCTTTTCTTGGAGCTCTAATGAATGCTGATCCTCCTACTCTAATCTAAGCAACTAAAAGCACTTGAACTGTAAACTAATCCTACTCAATCACATAAAAGAAATCGAATCAGCAGACTGTAATTTCTAAATGCATGTCAAAACAGTGGAATAAAGTGCTGAAAGGAAAGACAAGTAACAATACAAGGAAGAGGAGGTCTATTGCTCTCAGGTTGGGCCCTAACCTGAGAGCTATAGCTCCCTTAAAAACTCAGAATTGAATCCCAAGCTGCCTGCCTTTATTGAATAATCATGAATCTAACATCATGCCAAAACTGGCTTACAAAAAGCAAAAACCGAGCTGTAGCTCGTGCTTAGAAATTGCAACAGTAGTTCAAAGGTTCAAAAAGCTCCTATCAAAGGCTACGGCCTTAATATTTATACATGATGAGGATCCAGCTGGCTTCCTCAATACGTGGAGCTTGGCTGTCCAACTGAAAGTTAAACTGCTGTAAACTGCTATTCCTGTAGAACCCGTTGGCTGCCTTTAAGCTCGGTGGGGAGAGCTGTTGGAGCTCGGAGTTAGGGTGGAGATCACGAGGGAGGTCATTTAAGGCTGTAGACAGCCTCCCTATAAACCTGCAATGCCACCTTTGTTGTCTCCTTGTCTCCTTCTGCGTGGTCTTTGCTCCCTTTAATGCCAAAAAACCTGAAATCATCATGTATTAGCCACATAGATATAATGCCTGCCCTTCTTCCTACAAATAACACGAATATACCAAGAAATGAATGCATAAGTGATAAAAGATGAAGGGTTGAGCAAGGTCAGTAGGCAAAATGAGCCCAAATTGTTACCAAAAATTGGGGCTCATCATCACCCCCCAGCTAAAATATTTGCTCATCCTTGAGCAACTTAGTCCAAATCTTCATCCTTCATTGCTTTTACTACTTCCGTTACATCCCAAGCCTCTGTGGTAGTGTCCTCCTTGCTGATATGAAACCCAACTTTCCTGTTCACCTCTTCCCATTGTTCACTGTCATCCTCCTCTGTGCTGCCTTCAGTCAATCCTAGCAGCAGTGGTGGGCTGAGTTTAAGGCCAATCCAGCTGGCCTGGAGGCTTTGCATGGATTTCTTGTAAAGGTCTACCCTTACCAAAGCTTCCCTCATCCGAGTTGGGGTATGGTACTCTCAGATTTTCAAACTGTGTGCCAATGTATTCCATCTGCGTGTGCATGCTTGGGCAGCATTTTCTCCTAACAGTGTTTCCATGTCTTCAAAATGAGCTATGGCTTGGGCCTGTTGGTCCATATATCTCAAGGAAGCTGTGGGATCAGTAGACAAGTGTTGGTGTGCTGAGATGAGTGCAATTGGATCCTCTGGTTCTGCTCGAATGAACAATGGCTCGTTCAATTCTCGGTTCATGACCGATTTTGCTTCAGCTGCTCTTTGATCCTCATGGTTCAACCATGAAGCGAACGCCATCAATTGCATATCACCCAAGGCAGTATTGGGATCCCAGGAAACTTCATTAGGCAAGGCCAAATTGTGGAGGTAGAACTCTGCTAATTTGGCTTTATCTTCTGACGAACTAGTACTGCACAACTCAGAAAATTGTTGTGGGTCTTGGATCTGAGAAATACCTCTTTGTGCCAAGGTATTTATTTGGAACTGCAACCATTTGTCTTTCAAGTAAAAACCATAGGATTTTGCAGGTTGTCTGCACTGTATTGCCTCCATGGCCCAACTGGCCATGCAGGCCAATTGTGCTTCCTTTTGCTGCAGCTGTTGTTTTAGAGCTTGCACTTCAATTTGTGCTTGCTGTTCTGCTTCCTGTAGAAGTGTCATTGGCTCCTCAAGACCGGTGGTCAGCTCCTTTTTGCCTTGTTGTTCTTCTGTGGTGTCTTTGGAGGATGTACCTGCCCCTACCTTCAGCTCCTGTAGCTGCAATCTTAGCTTCTGGTTTTCTTCCTGTAGGTACACTCTTTGGCAATTAGCCACATGTTTAGCCAAGTCTAGTTCACTCCTGACCTCCTTGAGTTGCTCTTGTAAGGGACCTATGTCCGCCACACCCTTTGACTTGGCGATCTTCATCCACGTGTGTGTACGGACTCTTTCTTCCTCTAATGCAAAAAACAGGGGTACAGTAAATTTCTGCGGTATGATTTTGCCCGCCTCTAAAAAGGTGTAGTATGAACTCAGACTAGGCTGAGGGCTGGGCTCTGGTATATGTTCTTTTTCTGCCTCTTTAGGTGGCTCTACCTCACCCTCCCTTGGTGGTGATGAGGGTCCTTCTCCTTTCCAGGGCTTCCTGTAGAAGACCCTGTTTTAGCCAATTTCGGGCTTCCTGTAGAAGACCCTGTTTTGGTAATTTTCGGGCTTCCTGTAGAAGACCCTTTTTCTGTTTTCGGGCTTCCTGTAGAAGCCTGTTTCTGCTTTCCTGTAGACACAGGTGTCACCACCTTGGCTTGCTTTGCTGCATGGGTTTTGCTTTTTGGTTTGGTTGCGGGTGCTGATGAGGTACTTGTGCTGATGTGGACCTTCTCAGCTTTGTCCGTTCTGCTCTGCAACCTTTTCTCTCTTGCTGACAAGATGGGTGTGTCACCTTTTTCTTTGTCATCCTTTTTCTCGTGCTTCCTCCTTTGTTCTTTCTTCTGCACTGTGGTCGGGGTCTTCTGGCCTGTTTCTTTCTTTCCCGCGGCCACTGCTTCTTTTTCCTCACTGCTGGAGGAACCACTTCCTTCAGTCAACATCCTTATGCCTCCATCTCTTGTCAAATTTCTGAATGCTTCCCATGAGAGGGGAACCTTATATGAATGAAGCGCATCCTCCACAAGAAGTTTGATCAATCCATGGTGGGATACCTGATCTGGTATGCATTCTTTTAACTTTGTGGCACACTCAATCAGAGACTGTAGCAGGAAATAAGGGATGCTCAATTTATTTTCTACAGGAAGATCAATTTGGTGTCTCAATTCAATGAGCAACCTGAAGTGGTACCTGTACACAATGCTAAAACGACCTTCACAGGTTATATACTTCATGATTTGCAGGCTAACTTCATTCCATGGTGGCAGCAAACTGGTTCTACGCACCCCATTTTTGTCCTCCGAGAATTCCTCCTCAGGTGGAAAGAATTCTTTCTTTGCCTGCTGGCTCAACTTCCTTTCTTCCTTATCCCATGGCAAACCCATTGGAAGTTCAGTAATTCGACTGATATATTGCGGGGTGAGCTTGAGGCTTAGGCCCCTGAAGTTCACGGTGGCCAGTGTTTTGGATTTCGGCCTCAAGGCTTGTAAAAATTCTTCTGCCACTTCGTCGTCATAACCATGCAACTTGTCACAAAAGGATATCCATTGCGCTCGTGTGAAGAGCTCCACCACCTCCTGGTTTTCTCTTAATTTTGATGAATCAGTGGGTTCCCGTCTAATAAACCCATCCGGCATGATAAAAACTGTTGCTAGAGGTGGCGAATGCGGAAGAAGTTTTGCTTCTTGGGACAGAGCGTAGAATTACGCTTCTGTCGTGCAAATAATCCACAAAACTTATCCCTGAGGACCTTAACACAATTTAATTATACTGACATCCTGTAGAATGACAGTCTATGCACAACAGACAACACTTGCAACAACTTTCTACGACCAGACTGTAGACGACGATCCTGCCACCTTTAAAAACCAATTGCATGGAGTGTTCAGGGTTACCTTTTTATCTGCCACCTTTTTACGTGAGGAACCCGCCTTCCTGTAGAAACAGCTTTCCTGTAGGAGAAGCTTTCCTGTAGGAGCAGCGCGTGATTCCTGTGGAAGACTGAAGTTGGTATGCGCTCTCGGTGTTGCTTCACAGCCGTTCTGATAGCCAAAGGCTCGGAGTTTCGAACTGCAGAGGGATCCGAATGTTCACTCGAGGTTCAAACGGTGAATGATAAATGCATGCGGGCAATCTAGCCGATTAGATTTGAATCGGCGGAATCCGTGGCACGGGGGTGAGCTGTCCCTGCCGGACCGTTGGATGACGTCGTTCCATCATTTTTCTGCGAGTTCACTTACTACCGCATCATCCCTCCAGCAGATCCACCGCCGTTTCTTCTGCTAAATCCGTTTTTCCCGACGGGGATTGTTCTCACGTGTGTGCTGCCCATTCCTTTTGTCACGGCCGCCACCCAAACATCTGACTGGACCATTAACCGGTCGACGTGGCCAGTCAACTGGCCATACAGCTGCTCAACCCATTCACTTCACACTTTGCAAGAAATTCAGAGTAAAATTCATGCAATCTGACGGAAGAAAGGGTCGAGACACTTACCTGCGTGGCTGCAACACGATTTTTCGGGTTTTGGACGATGATGAATGGATCTATCTGCTGCTGGTGAATTTGCACAGGCTCGGAGGTTCACGTTACAGGCTGCCGACGATGGAGTTGATGCTTGGTTGCATGCGTCCGCGTTTTCATTGCATATGGCCAGCGCTGTGAATAGTATACACTCTAACGGGCTTAACTGTTACAGGACTCCCGCGGGATGTCTTGTAATAGTTCTTCCTCCTTGGGTGCATGCTGCACGACGAAGGATCTAGCCTCCCGATCACGCTCCCAGGGCTTTTGGATGACTGGGATGGATATGGTATGAGATCTCAGCTTTTTTTCATTTAAAAAAATTGCTTTTTCTTGATAACTCATCGATCTGCTTTGCTGGTGCAGGTAACTTCGTTGCATGTCGACAAGGATGGCAGGACGAGGTGACAACAATGTGCAAGGGAGATAACAATAGCTTGCATGCGTCCCAACCGATCCTTAGTCGTTAGATCTCCTCATAAAATGGATTCTGGGCCGTCCTGAACTTCTATAGGAAGTTTCCTGTAGAAATATAGAGCTTCCTGTAGAAAGGTTGCATTTCTTGTAGAGAGTTTGCACCTTCCTGTAGAAAATCCGCGTCTTCCTGTAGAAAATCTGCGTCTTCCTGTAGAAGACTCAAGGCGTGATAAAATTGCACATACCTTGGAGAAAAGGAGTATTCTTGGAGGAGGTGCTGGTGAGGTCTCCTGACAGCATGATAAGGATCCTTAGCTTTGAGTTGAGAGGCTTCCTCTCCTCCATAGTACACCTGCAACCTGCATGCAACTTTACATTATGAATTTGCTGACCTTGTTTTTTTTTTTTTTTTGAAAGATGACAGGGGCGCCTCAATGAGGTTTTCACCCTTGCCATCTGCCTTAAGCGCCTCAGAGAGGTTTTCAGTCAAGGATCTTTTTTCAATTTTTTTTTTTTTTTTTTTTGAAAGACAATAGGGGCGCCTCAATGAGGTTTTCACCCCTACCACCTGCCTTAGGCACCTCAGAAAGGTTTTCACCCAAGGATCTTTATTATTATTATTTTTTTTAGATCTTTCAGGGTATGCCCAAAGGAGAGGCAGAACCCTTCTCTATAACCAACACTGATTTCTCCATAGTTTTGATGAACTCTTGTCTTGAGAGAGGCTTCCTGTAGATCTTCAATCAATGCCCATTGACAAGCATGGGGATGGCTTCCTCATCAATGGTCCGAATAATAACAGATCCATTGTCATGACATTTTTCCACTGCATATGGTCCTAGCCATCTGGTTCTCAGCTTCCCCTTGAAATATTTGTATCTGGAGTCATACAACAAGGCCCAATCTCCCGGCTGAAATTTCTTGTCATGGAGATGTTGGTCATGCCACACCTTTCTCTGAAGTTGAACCACTTCTGAGTGAAGGAGGGCCTGCATTCGGTGCTCATCCAGTCCATTCAGCTGCAATAACCTTTCTTGTTGTGCATGGCTGAGATCTAGATCTAGCTGAGCTGCCATCCTCAAAGTGTTGTATTCAAACTCAATGGATAGCAAAGCTTTCTTCCCATAGACCAGCTCATAAGGTGTGAAGCCGGTGGTGGTCTTCCAGGTGGTGTTGTAAGCCCATGTGGCCTCAACCAGGCGATCTGCCCAGTCTTTTCTGCTGCTACTCACCACCTTAGTCAAGATCCCTTCTAATGCTCTATTGGTGACTTCCACCTGCCCATTTGCATGAGGGTGATAGGGGGTGGAAGTCCTATGCTTGATTTTGTGATGAGCTAGTAAGTCTTCAACCAGGTTGGATGTGAACTGGCTCCCTTGATCGGTGACCAGCTCTCTTGGGTAGCCAAACTTGTAGAAGATGTTTTCTCTTAAGAACTCGGCCACCTTTTCTTCTGTTGCTGCTTTGATTTCTTTAGTCTCTGTCCACTTTGTCAGGTAGTCAGTACACACAATGATGTAAGACCTTTGCCTCGAAGGAGGGTTGATTGGACCCACAAAGTCCATACCCCACTTCTCAAATGGCTCAAGAGTCACTTGAGGTTGGAGAGGCATCTCATCCCTTTGAGTCGGTTTCCCCATTCTTTGGCATTGGTCACATTGGCTGATATATCTTCTGACATCTTGATGAAGTGTGGGCCAATAGTAGCCTGCCTGCAGGATCTTGAAGGCAGTTCTCTTTGCTGCAAAATGTCCTCCACAAGGCCCATCATGACAGGTGAGGAGGATATCAAAGACTTCCTCCTCCCTTACACAACGCCTTAAGATCTAATCGGGGCCAAGCTTGAACAGATTGCCCCCGATCCAAGTAAATGAGGCACTTTTTCTGATGATTCTGCTCTTCTCCCTTGAAGATAGGTGCGGAGGGAACTGTGCTGAAACAAGGTAGTTTGCTATATCAGCAAACCATGGAGAGAGTGCTGAGATAGCAAACAGATGTTCATCGGGCATCTGGTCATCCACTGTTCCATCCTCATCTGCAGACAAATCCAATCTAGATAAAAAGTCAGCAACAACATTTTCTTTACCTGGTTTGTCAACAATGGTCAAATCAAACTGCTGCAACAAAAGTAACCATCAAATAATACGAGCATTCATATCTGGTTTATTCATTAAATATCTAATTGCAGCATGGTTAGTATGTACAAATGTTTGATAGCCAGTGATATAATGTCGGAACTTGTTCAGTGCATGGACCACAGCCAAAAACTCTTTCTCAGTTACAGTGTAATTCAATTCAGCTTTGGACAAGTTTTTACTAACAAAGTAAATGGCATATGGAAGTTTTTGTTCAACTTGTCCTAAAGCTGCACCTATGGCTTTGTTCGAGGCATCAGTGTGGATGTGGAAAGGTAGGGCCCAGTTTGGACCTCTCAAGATTGGGGCTGACACCAACTTGTCCTTTAATTCATTCAAAGCCCTCTGACAATCATCAGTCCACTTAAACTCCACATCTTTTGCCAACAGGCCAAACAATGGCGAGGCTAGCTTGCTGAAGTCCTTAATGAATCTCCTGTAATACCCTGCTAATCCTAAGAAACTCCGAACATCCCTTACCTTTTGAGGAGGTGGAACCTTCTTGATGAGAGCAATTTTGTTAGGATCCACCTGTAACCCTTGGCAAGAAATGGTATGGCCTAGCACGGTCCCTTCAGTTATCAAGAATTCACATTTTTCAGGACTAAGGGACAGGTTCATCTCAATGCATTTGGTTAGGACTTTTCCCAGATTGGACAGTGCTTTCTGGAAGTTGGCCCCATAAGGAGTGAAGTCATCCATATAGATTTCCACTGCATCATGGACCAGCTCCGAGAAGATGCTCAAGACAGCTCTCTGGAAGGTAGCAGGAGCATTGCATAGCCCAAAGGGAAGAACTCGGTAGGAAAAGGTACCCCAAGGACAAGTGAAGGTGGTCTTATCTTGGTCTTCCAGGCTGATTTGGATTTGGTTGTACCCGCTAAACCCATCCAGGAAAGAGAAGAACTTCTTTCCTGCCAGTCCATCCAACACTTGATCTATGAAAGGTAGAGGGAAGTGGTCTTTCTTGGTAGCTTCGTTCAGTTCTCGGTAGTCCACATAGATTCTCCACTTCCCATTCTTCTTGGGAACCAACACTAGAGGGGACACCCATTCACTATCTGAGATGGGGTAAATGAATCCGGCATCCAACAGTTTTTGCAATTCTTCCTTGACAATGTCCTTAAGGGCTGGATTCATTCTCCTCTGAGGTTGCCGAACCGGTTTACAACCCTCTTTGATGTATATGTGATGGGTATAGACCGAGGGATGGACTCCTTTCATCTCCTTATAGCTCCAAGCAAAAGCATCTAGGTGACTGGCCAACAGGCTACACAGCTCCTTTTCCTGGGAAGGAGATAGGGAGGAGCTGATCTTTAACGTTCTCTCAGGGCCGAACTCCACATTCTTGACTCTGGGAGTGACCGGGTTGGTCGTACAAAGATCCACTAAGGTGCTGGCTTGGGTATCCTCCACCAATTTTTCTAAGGATAGTGCACTGGAAGGTGGATTCTGGAGCAAGGTCTCAATCAAGTCATCCTCGGTTGGAGGGTCTCTTCTAGTGGTATCTAGGGTGCACAAAGGTGCTGAGTACACTTCATCCTCTTCTCCTTCCTCCAACCAAAGTGGTAAGTCATGCTCTAAGGAAGGTTGGGCAGGAGGGTATAGGACTAGCTGCTTGGACATAGGACCATTTTTGATGGTCATATTTCCTGCACGACAACTTATGTAAGCATCTACAGTGGCTAACCAAGGCCTTCCCAAAATAAGAGGATATCCAGTAAGCTTTGCCTTGGGTTGCAGAACCAAGAAATCTGCAGGGTATTCCCAAGAGTCGACAGAGACCAAGACATCCTCCACAATCCCTTCGGGAGTCACAGTGGAGCGATCTGCAAGTTGCAGAACTGTCGAGGTCTTCCTCAAGGAACCCTGAAGATTGAGTTTGAGCATGGTATCCCTGGTCATCACATTAATGGTGGCCCCCAAATCAATCAAAGTGTGAGGTATGATGATGCCATTGATGTGGAAATCTACTACAGGACTCCCGGGATGTAGATACTTTGGGCAAATGACTTGTCCTAACAGAAGGTCAGACAGTTGTCCTAAGACATTGATGGTTGAAGCATCTCTCTTTCGCCTGCCTGGGTGTTTGAAACACTTTTCCTTAACCAGTTTGTTGTATATTGGCACATCCTTGATGGCTTGGAGAAGTGGTATTTTCACACACAACTGCTTGAGCTCACCCAGGAGCTCATCCTCCTCTGGGTTGGGTTGTGTGGTGGCTGTTAGTCTCTCAGGAAAGGGTGGAATAGCCTTTGGTTCACTTTCCTGTTTATCTTCCTCATCCTCTGGGGGAGGAGGTTGGCGATCTGGAAGAGTCGCTCTAGATCGAAGATTGATCTCCTGGATCTCCACAGCATAAGTAGGGCATGATGTTTCCCCAGTGTATACCTACTGGGCCTGTCTATTATTGGGGTTCGGGTTTGGTTGAGCAGGTATTTGAGGTTGCCTTGGAGGAGCAGGAGGTAATGGTTGAGGTTGAACTGGTGGTGGAGGCAAAATGGCAGGAGGAGTGTTGTACTGGGGCCTCCACCCCGACTGAGGTGCATTCCACTGAGGCTGTGGCTGGGCATGTGAGTGATAAGAATGAGTAATGGGTTGAGTAGGGTACTGAGGTGGATAAGACCATGGAGGAGGCATAGACCAGGAAGGATGAGTAGGGGGACCCCAGGAAGGCATAGGAGTCGATTGGTTGGGGCTGTAATAAGCTTGAGGTGCCCCTTGCATCCCCTGCTGGTAAGGTCTAGGTCCTTGTGGCCTCCTTTGGTTGAGGTAATAGAGAGGTTCAGTGGGAGCTTCTGTCCCTTGGTACATGGCTTTAAATCCAGGTAAGGTTGGACATTGGTTTGTGGGATGGTCCTCCTCACAAACGAAACACACTTCAACCGAATGCAATGGACATTCGTTCTTAGGGTGTCTCCTGGTACATCTAGGGCAGAAGATAGCCAAGGCTCTCTCAGCTTCTTCCTTCTTCTGCTGGATCCTGAATGTGTCCAGCTGCATGGCAATGGTCTGTCTCACCTCACTCTTAAGATCTTCTAATTGATTTGCAAACTCATGTTTGGAGAAAGGGACACCAGCTGAGAGGAGGTTTCCTCTACCTCGTTTCCGAGCTGCCCTGGAGTGGTTTCTAAACACAGCCTTGATGTCCTCATAAGGCAGTTGGTAAATGTCCCCCCCAGCTAACATGTGAAGGGTGTCTAAGAGGTCTTCAGGGACTCCTCGGAGCAGGACCAACTTGAGGGATTCAGGGTCAAGTGTGCACCTGGCCCGCTTATAGCTAAGTTGGAACCTCTCCTCATAATCCTCTAAGGACTCATCATTTCCCATGGTCATCCGAAAGATTTCTCCCTTGGTTTCCTTGGACCTACAGTAGTCCCGGTACTTGGTATTGAAAGCTTGCTGCATCTGAGCCCAAGTAGTGATACTATTCCCAGGTAAGCCCATGAACCAGCGTAATGCTGCATCCTTAAGAGTGGAAGGGAAGAGTTTCAACTTCTGCTCATCTTCAGTATAGTCATAGGTTCTACAAAAGACAACAAACTCAAACAGGAAGGTATCAGGATCTTTAGTAGTCAGTCCATGGAAGTGAGGTAAAGTGGAGGGGCTAATGTTCTTCATTTTCATCTCTCCATTGGTCTCTCGGATGGGGAAGGCACCTTCTATTCTCTCATCTTCTCTTCTATTGTCAGCCATAGCTTCAGATGGGATGGTCTCTAATTCTTCTTTTGCTATAGGATCTTCGTATATCTCAGGAGGTTCACCTATAGGTTCTTCTGGATCACTGTCACCGAAGAAGAGAGAAGGGTGACTCAGTGATGTGGTGGGGGTGTTGGGTAAGAATTTGCCTGTTTTATCTCGATTCCTACGAGGCATGAAATGGAAAGACTTTTTTGATTGCTTTTGTTTTTTTCTGTGGTACCTGCAAAACTGAAACAGATTGATCTACAACTAACTATAAAGATGCAGAATTAAATTGAAAGCAGGAAAGAACTAATCTACTTTGCTCAAATGAAATTGCTGGAATGGAAATGCTAGTCTACGCTTGCAGAATTGAAACACTAATCTACGCTTGCAGAAATGAAATGGCAGAATTGAAATGCTAATCTATGAAAGCAGGAAATGCTAATCTATGAAAGCAGGAAATGCTAATCTATGAAAGCAGGAAATGCTAATCTATGAAAGCAGGAAATGTCTATGCTACTTTTGCAGAATGGAAATGAAATAAACTACTTGGCAGAAGGCAAGAGTAAGAAAATAGAAGAAAAGCAACAATTACTAATACTCTGACGCTTCCCCGGCAACGGTGCCAAAAAGATGGTGGGCTCCAGTATTGTAGCAATAATGCTACAACTCCTGGAGCTTCCTATCTCTAATTTTATCAACCCGGTAGTTCGTAACAAACTTGGAAGCGACGGTGCTGTATGCACAAGTACTAGCTCTTGTCGCAGTTGTCACTTGGTCAGCTGGCACAAGTCCGCTAGGGCTCAAGCCAACTTCTATATGTTCTCAGAAGAAGCTTTCTAAATGATGGACGAAGGCTATCTCAAAGGAAATTAACCTACTTTGCAATAATGAACTGAAAGCCAACAAAACAGGGAAACCCTAGTAAACCCTAATCTGACTAGTCTAATCTCTATGATGCAATGGTGGGAGTGCAAACTTCTAGAAATGATGCCATTACTTCTAGTGATATGAGATGCATGAATTCAAGCTACTTCTACTGAAAAGAACATTGTTTTTGTATTTTTGCTTAAGTGGTTGGAGTTATTATGATTTTGTTTCTTATTAGGGTTTGACTGTGCAGGGGTAGTTCGTAGGGAAAGAAAGCTTGGGAAAGGTCAGGAGGGATAGGAGAGGTTCCAGAGGATCCAAAACATCATTCCACAGAATTCCACAACGTTCAGGTGCTCGGCAACTGAGTTTGCAGGCTTCTACAGGATGTCTGCAGGGGATCCTACAGGAAGCTCGGGATTTCTACAGGAAGTCTGCTAACTTCTACAGGATGTTCTGTGGTTGGAGTTTTGGGTGTTGGAGGAGTGGAGGAGTTGTATGGGTGGATAGGTAGGATGGAAAGGGAGCTTATGATGGCTCAGGGATAGAGATATGAGATGAGGAAAGAATGGGTAAAGTTGGTTGGTGGATAGGAGGGTGGAAGCAATGAAAGGTCAAAGAGATGGAGCTACGTGAACAGTAGAAGTGTTGGAAGGCAAACGAGCTGAACAGAGGTTGGGTAGGTGACTTTAGGCACGGTTGAGAAGAAGAAGAAGATAACAGAGTGATGCAACGCAGTGTAAAGGAAACAAATCTGCACAAAACCGAGAATTCATCAACCTATCCTAACTGTGTTATTAAATCCACGAACAGCAATGTAAGCTTCAGATAAAAATCGTGCATGGAGTTGGAATGAAGAAGTACTGCTCAAGATCAGAATGCATGGATGGACCTACAATTGAAATGACTATGTTGCAGCTTGAATGAAAGTATAAGATTGCGTTTTTTTGGTGGTTGGTACGGTCTACACCCCCAATCTCTAAACAGAGATGGCAGTGAGTGCACTGTCAACCTTTTCTTGGAGCTCTAATGAATGCTGATCCTCCTACTCTAATCTAAGCAACTAAAAGCACTTGAACTGTAAACTAATCCTACTCAATCACATAAAAGAAATCGAATCAGTAGACTGTAATTTCTAAATGCATGTCAAAACAGTGGAATAAAGTGCTGAAAGGAAAGACAAGTAACAATACAAGGAAGAGGAGGTCTATTGCTCTCAGGTTGGGCCCTAACCTGAGAGCTATAGCTCCCTTAAAAACTCAGAATTGAATCCAAAGCTGCCTGCCTTTATTGAATAATCATGAATCTAACATCATGCCAAAACTGGCTTACAAAAAGCAAAAACCGAGTTGTAGCTCGTGCTTAGAAATTGCAACAGTAGTTCAAAGGTTCAAAAAGCTCCTATCAAAGGCTACAGCCTTAATATTTATACATGATGAGGATCCAGTTGGCTTCCTCAATACGTGGAGCTTGGCTGTCCAACTGAAAGTTAAACTGCTGTAAACCGCTGTTCCTGTAGAACCCGTTGGCTGCCTTTAAGCTCGGTGGGGAGAGCTGTTGGAGCTCGGAGTTAGGGTGGAGATCACGAGGGAGGTCATTTAAGGCTGTAGACAACCTCCCTATAAACCTGCAATGCCACCTTTGCTGTCTCCTTATCTCCTTCTGCGTGGTCTTTGCTCCCTTTAATGCCAAAAAACCTGAAATCATCATGTATTAGCCACATAGATATAATGCCTGCCCTTCTTCCTACAAATAACACGAATATACCAAGAAATGAATGCATAAGTGATAAAAGATGAAGGGTTGAGCAAGGTCAGTAGGCCAAATGAGCCCAAATTGTTACCAAAAATTGGGGCTCATCAGCTTGTTTAGCTTCCATGGTCCACTTGACTTTAGAATCTTTCTTCAGCATATTATTTAACAGTCTAATTAGCTCAGCCAAATTGGGAATGAACTTTCTTAGGAAATTGATCTTTCCTAGAAAAGCTTGCAGTTCTTTAATGTTTCTTGGATGAGGCACTTGAAGAATAGCTTGAATTTTGTCCGAGTCGACCCTAATGCCATCTTTTGAAATTATGTGACCTAGGAGTTTGCCTTCTTCTAGACCAAACAATGATTTCTTTGGGTTCAATGATATGCCATATTTTCTTCAAATTATGAACACTTGTCTGAGATGTTCTAAATGTTCCTGGTCTGATTTTGAAAAAGTAGTGAGATCATCAAGGTATATGACTAAGAAATCATGGATCTATTTGGCAAAGGCTATATCCATTGCTCTTTGAAATGTGGCCCCTGCATTTTTGAGTCCAAAAGGCATTTTGACATATTTGAAGGTTCCCCAAGGTGTTGTAAAGGCAGTTTTGTCTTGATCATCCGGATGGACTAAAATTTGATTGAATCCTGAGAATCCATCTAACAATGAGATCCTAGAGGCTCCTACTACCCGTTGTAGGATATGATCCATTTTTGGTAAAGGGTAATGGTCTTTGAGAGAGACTTTATTCAAATTTCTTAGGTCAACACATAGTCTTATCTCTCCCATTTTCTTCCTAGTGGGCACTAGATTTGAAATCCATTCTGAGAACCTGATAGGTGCAATGATACCAGCTTCGTACATTCGTTTAACTTCCTTTTCAATCAGGGGAAGGAGGACAAGATTCACTCTTCTAAGCTTTTGTTTAAAAGGTTTTTGATTCTCTTTCAAGGGTATAGTATGTTGGATGACTGAAATATCATAAGATTTGAGGTCCTCATAACTCCAAGCAAACACATCTTGGAACTCCTTAAACAAGTCAATATATTTCAACTTCTGATCAGTAGGCAATGCTTTTGACAATTTTACCATTTTGGGATTCTCTGTGGTTCCAATGTTACAGTCCTCAATTTCTGCATTGAGTGGTTGCATTTTTGGCTTCCTTGAAATATCATTTGAATCGAATAAATCCTCCAAAGGAGTTAAACCTGTGGGCAGAAAATTGTCTTTTAGTTCAATTACTTCAGCTTCTGCCTCAGCTATTTCATCACAATCTGTTTGCTTCAGCTCTTGTAAATTCTTGTCATCAAAAGTAGTTGGGTGCAATATCAGATTTTCTGTTTCAGCTGATATATTTTGTTCAATTTTTTCTATCTGTTGTTGCTCATCCCTGGTGCTTGTATCAATGTTTATGCTGGAGAATTCCTCTTTCAAAGTCAGGAAGTTATTTATTTGTGTATCATTCTCAAAGACTTGCCAATTTTTGACATTATCTGGGACAACAGGTCTATGTTTGATTTCAGCAGTGAAGTGGTGATTGGGCTCAAAAGGAAGCTTGCAAGTGCTAGCAAAGGTTGCCAAGCTATGTGCATGTAAATTGTGCTTTCTTGGAATTTTGGTGAGTTGAGATTCTGAGAAAGTGTTAAGTATTTCAATGGCTGCCCCTCTGCAAGCTCTCAACCTAAGATCGTATGTGACAAAATTTCCCCTCATCTACTGTATGATCAGATCTGAATCCCCTAGTATTGAAACCTTAGTTTCCCCAAGACCTCTGATGAGTTTGAGTCCCAATAGCAGGGCTTCATAATCAGCCATATTGTTTGTGCATCTGAAATTTAACCTATATGCATGACCTTCAGCGTGGTCATTTTGCATGTTGTGAATCCAAACCCCTGCCCCTGCTCCTAATTTGTTGACAGAGCCGTCAAACTCCAAGTACCATAAGATTTCTTGGTTATGACTAGCCTTAAGAGTTTTGGAAGTTTGTTCAATGGGCAGATTGGGCTCTTGCAATTCATGTAGTATGTCATTTTTCTTTATTGCATTAGTCACATCAAAATTTTTTTGATCTTGAGCAACAGATTGTTCATTCATGCTTTCTGGTTGTGCTGTTATCAGGAGTTTGGCATCAGTTTTGGGACACATTCCAGCATTATACAAAATGAATGAATCCATATCGGAATGCATAGCATAGATGGGGAAGTTTTGGGGTTTTTCTTGACTACTCACCACATATTTCATCAGTGTTTCACGGTATAATCTCTTTGGCTGTCCAAAGACTGAAATAGTGGCATAGGACATGTCTAGTTGCAAAGATCCTTGGAGTTTTGCACCCCAAGATCTGGATAAAAGCATGCCATACTTGGGTGGAATGTCAGCTACCACCACATCCATCAAGATTGTCTTAGCTGGATATTGGACTAAGGATACACAAAGGTCTTTGATTAGGCCAAGACACCTGACTTGGCTGGAATCAAATGAGAACAAATATTTGTAGGGTCTTGTGATGTCTAGGTCCAGTCTTTCCATCACAGATTTTGGCATTAGGTTGTGGGAAGCTCCCGAATCAAACATAGCATTATGGAGCACCTTGTCATGAATGTTTAAGCTCACATAGAATGGAGGAACCCCTCCATCTACTGTTTTACCATTGACTTCAGGACCGAAAATCAGTTCTGGTTGATCATCAAGAACATTGACTGCATCCCTATTTTCTGGTATTTGCAGTGACCTATTGATTTGTTGTCTATACACTTCATGTTTAGCCAATTCCGAAAGAGGGATCGTGATTTTCAACTTACCTATTTCTGTTTCTAAGTTAAAAGGTTTTTCTATCTGTATTTTTGCATTATCGACAACAGACTTTTCTTTGTCAACTGGATTTTCAATGATCCTCTCTTGATCTTGAGTGCTGTTTTGCGGCACAGCTGATTTGAAATTATTTTCCGGAGAACAGTTTGGATTCTCTTTTGAAGAGTGAGATGTATCTGATTGATTCTTTGAAGGCTGTAAGTCTGATATATCTTCCAAAGTGACTTCCTTTGGGTATGGGTCTGTTTTATTAGAAGGTTCTATCAGGACAATTTTATCCTTTGTCTTCTTTGGCTGTTTGGTATCCTTCAGCCAGTAGTTTCAGGTACATCTATGGTTTTGCTTCTCAATTTGTACTGTTTATGAACCTCATAGACTGCAGCGTCATAGCCTTCCCTAAAATCAAATGATTCTCCTGATTTGGTTTGAAATTGGTTGAAATTATGGGCCTCTTGATCTTCTTGTGTTAGAAAGACTTGTTGTTCACTATCTAAACCCATTAAGTTGATGTGAGGGTCCTCTGTTGGTTCACTAGATGTTGAGGCTTCGGCATAGTTCTCTTGAAATGGAGGTCTGATGTTCTGGTCAGGGCCAGCCCTTCCAACATTTGGATTCTGGTTTTTTCTAAAATTTGGGTTCCTTGCTGTGTTACTTGGCTGCCCTTCCCAAGATGATTTCCTTTCAATGATCTCTACTCTATCTCCAAGTCTGTCCATACCTTTGATGATTGCATAAAGCTTTTGTTCAAATGCTGAAGGTTCCTCTTTGAAAGTTGTTCTTCTCTCAGCTCTTGCCCGATTTCGCTTAGCAATAAGGTTTTCCTCCACACTAACAACTATATTCTGCATGTTTGATAAGCTTGGAGGGGCTCTTTCCCTCAATTGGTATGCCATGTCAGAATCAAATCCATCAGGGAATTTGATCAAAGCTAAATCAGGTGGAGGTCTAAGGTTTTGAGGAATAGCATTATAAACATTGTTGAACCTAGCACAATAGTCTTGGACAGCTTCTTGTGGGCCTCTTTTCAAGTTGTCATATTCTGTTAAAATGTGTAAAGGGTCTTTCTTCTTCTCCCATCTGTTTAGAAAGGATTGGTAGAGGGAATCTGGATTAGCTATAGAATTTGGAGAAAGTGCTCTAAACCATGTCCTTACATCACCAGTTAGACTTTGGACAGAAATCTTGATTCTCACATCATCATCATCTATTTCATAATTCTCGAAATAATCTTGCATTTTCTTAGTGTGTTGCTGGGCTGTATAAGAGCCAGTACCATCAAAATATGTGATTTTACTTTGATAATCCTGAGGCATAGCCCCTGGATTTGCAGGTAACTGTAAAGGAGCATAACGGTTTGCCATATTTACAGGGACAAATGGGGCAACTGGAAGAAATGGGACAGCTGGAACAACAAGGACTGTGGTAGAACTAGGTGCAGTTGATGGAGGTGTGGAGAAGGTGTTTTGAGAGGTGGATGAAGAACTGGGAGAAGCAGCAGTAATATGAAGACGAATTGAGGGTCTAGCAGGAGTTGGGATATAGTTCTACTGAACTATTTCAAGGTCTAAATCGGCAAAACTTTCTTGAGTTTCTTGTCTCCTAAGGGCCTTGGGGATTAAGTTGGGATTTTCAAAAACAGCTGGAGGATCTGGGTCAGGGTTTGACCTGGTGTACCGAGTTTTCTTCTTTGGAGCCAGCTTCCAAATTTGTTTTTTGCTATTTTCTGGGAATGTTTTAAGATTACAGTTTTTGACAATATTTTACATGAAGTTCTTTTGAAACATAGGAGGCTTTAAGCTTTTCCTTTGAATATGTTGAAATAGGGAGACTGATCAAATATTTGGAACAACTGTTTATAGCCTAAAACTATATTGGAGATTGACTGAAGCAGCTTTTATCTACTCCTGTCAATGCAGAGCAAAGACAATTTCAAAGGCTACCTAGCTAACTTCAGGCTCCATCTGTAGCTTTAGAAAACAGACAACAGTTGTAAACAAACATTCATCCCCAGTGGAGTCGCCAATGATGTTATCACTCAGGTTGTTCCCTGCCTCCTGAAGGGAATACGACCGAGGTAACCACTAACCAATCTTTTAGCTGCAGGTCCTAGCCTACCTGCAACCAGAGAGGGCTCTCTCTTTGTAATTTAGCTTTGTTTTGGTGTATTTTAGGCTAGTTATGATGCACAGGTTTTTGTTTTAAGTTTGTTGGATGGTGATTCCAAGCAGAGTTGAGGAGAAAGTCTAAGACAGTCTGTTCCATTGGGCCATGGAGTCAAGGATGGTGTACAACTGAAAATGCTTCTTGGGGTAAGTGGTAATGCTACAGAGCAAGGTAGGTAGTATGGGAACAATTTTCAAATCTGGAAATGATGGAATGAAGTCAGGGAATGAAAGGCAATCAAGAATCTTTCATTATGCTGGCAGAGGGAAAGTGTATGAGTATTGTCCAGGAGCAGTTAAGAATTCCTAAACAGTATTCAAAGTGAAGGAATTAGTACAAACATGAGCAGTTAAGAATTCATATCTATGACTAATTCTGAGGAAAACATAAGTAATAACAGAAATTGAGCACAGGGTGTAATTAAACAAATCCTGGGCTATTCTTTCTCCCTGTTATCAAGATTATGAAACATATGTGAAATTTGTAAACACAGAAAACATAAAACGAAGTTTAGAATAACTTATTGTTCCATCGAATGACTCAGGAATTCAGTAGCAGGTCCCAGAACACCATTTGCACATTCAGACAGCTCAGAAACCATGAACTTCAACAGCCATTTGTATTAGAGAGTTTCAGAATTTACAGCGCAGCTTAGAGAGAAAATCACCAACCCCAAATACATTCTATGGGGAGGTATTTATACAAAAAATGAGATACAAAATATCTTGCAGATAAGCCTTCATGTAATAAGTTCCCTCACCAACTTTTCAAGGAAGTAAATGAAAGAAATAAATGATGCAGTAGTTGTTGGTGCACTAGCTGTCCACTTTGTTAGAGAAGTTTGACTTTTTGGGCCAACTGAGTCGGCTGAAGCTGCGTCTTTAATTTACGGTTTTTGTGTTTGCTTTGCTGGTGCTTTGCTGAGTCATTGCTTTGTTGTCCTACTTTTGGCATGCATACTTGGCCTTTTATAAAGTTGCTGTAGTCATCTTTTGATTTCTTTTGCCTGTTGTCTTCATTCTTTAACCGATGTCCTGTGTATCCAATTTAGCTGACCTGTAGCTGACCAAAATCTAAAGCTTGATCAAAAGAGGGAAAGGATCGAAATTAGTTTGGCAAAATCTCCAGCATTGCTTACCACCAATCTTCTTTAGGCAGCTGATGTCTTTGTATCTTTACGAGTGTTTCATCAGCTTCAGTGTATCTATAGAAATTTGGTGGAACCTCAAAAAGATGATTTATTTCATGTTCAATATAAAACAGGTTCTCTAACTTGTCATAAAGACTCTGTCCTGAGGGAGGCCCTGTTTCCTCTGAGGTACTAGAGGATGCTGTAATCTGATTTGAAATATAATTATTCATCCTGGTAGCATACTGCTCACGGGTCAACAGTCTTCCAGCGCTGGTCAATAGGCTGGGAAATCCTCTGCTCTATAATGCTACCATTTTTAGCTTGAAGTCATCTATTTCTGCTTGCATTTCCTGACACTTTCTTTCTAGAGTTTGCACAAAACTTCTTAGGGTCAGCACCTTCTTTGCTGTCAGAATAGTATCTGTTCTGTTACTGATGTCTAATGCTGCCAACTCCTCTTTAGTATGAGTGTTCAGGAAGTGAATCATTTTATTGGCCTGCTCAGGCATATTTCCCAATGCTGCTCTGGCCCTTTGATTCTCAAATTGAGCTAGGCCTATCAATTGTATTTGTTCATATATGGTCTGAATTGATCGCCACTGGTCAGTGATTGATTGGCCAATTTTGGCCCACAAAATCTTCTTTATCTCAGCTAGAGTTTTATCCAAATTAAGCTCATTCTCTAAGGCTTTTATTTTGTCATTCAAGGCCTTTATCTCCCTTGTTTTTTCAGCTACTGTCATCTTGGACTTGTCATAGCTTACTTCCAGTTTGGCCAACTTTTCTTTGGCCTCTTTTACCTCTGTTACCTGAACTTCTAGCTCTTTAACTGCTTTCATCATTTCATCCATGCTCATGCTAGATTCAGGTGCTGTTGTTGTTGCTACTGTAGCATCTGTGGTTGTTGTGGATGTTCGGATAGTTTGAGGGATTGTTGTTGCTTGTGTAGGAGGAACAGTGACCACAGTTGTAGCTATTTGAGGTGGCTGGGAGGTCGACTCTCCCTGCTTGTCTTGCAGTGATTTCTCCAACTCTTCTTCCATCTGAATTATTCTCTGGTTCATTTGCATCAATAGATCCATTGTATCCTCACCTTCTTTCTCTTGCACAAGTTCTGTAGTTTGTGGGTGCATAGTTGAAGGCAGCCTCAATTGTTTTTTGAGTGCAGCAATATCATCCTCTTTCTTCCTTATGAGGGCCTGGATGGCTTTGGCATCCTTCTTAGGATCATGCCCTAGATCCAAAATGATTTCCTCCAATGTCTTTATTCTGCTATCTTTGGCAGAGGAAGACATTCTTTCCAAATCCAACTGAGTGTTTATATTTTTCAGTGATTCCTTCAGCTGATGGGCCAGCATGGCCTTGTTTGCTAGAGTGGCATAGACCATCTCACCCATTTGTTTATGCAGTTCTATCTGATCCATCGGATGTATGTCCTTAGAAAGGACCTCTAAGCTTGTCTTTATATAATCTGCAGCTGTCTGGGGCTGTGGTATCTTGGGCTTAAAATGACTTAGTATCATTTTCTCCTCTTTAAAGTCATAGGCTGCCATTAATCTTTGTTGTTTGGAGGGTGTTGCCTTGAGAAACTGATCATATAACTGTACTCTTAACAATTCATTCTGAGCTTTGATCTCCATAAAAGTTGATTTGATGCTAGGCGGTTGTTTGGTTTGCTGCCTTGAGGAAGAGACCTCCATACCATGCTGCCTCTCTTCATCTTGCTGAAATGAGCTGGTAGCTGTTTGTTGGCTTGTTTCTCTTCCACTCCTCAGGCTCTCTATCACTTCTTCAGTAATTTCTTCCTCAACTTGAGGATCAACTCTTTGTCTTTTGGCTTCTGGTTGTTGTGTTGAGCCACTAGCTGGTGTAGTTTCTTCCCTATCTCGCTTCTTGCCTCTTTCTTCATTGGCAGGAGTTTGCAATGCTGGAATCTGTGGCGGCTCAATCTGCTGTGGAGGGGCTTGCCCTTGACTCTGCTCCTTTGAGGTAGCAGGCTGTTCTGTCACTGTTTCATGTTCTGCACCATTGGCTCTTTGCCTTTTGCTGTACCTGTTGCTGGTGTAAACCTTTGTTGGGTAGCTTGTGAAGCAGCAGCAGTTGATGGAACTTCTCCGACTTGTTGTGGCAGTTTTAAAGTTACCTGCTCAAAAGAATCCAAGTCAAGAGTTTTTTCCAAATCTTTGACATTTTGCTCCATAATTTCTTCTTGGGTAAACTCCTCAACTAGTGTCCCTGCCACCCACTCATCTTGGTTGGCATATTGTTCAATTTGTGGGATTTTACAATGTTCATAGGTTGTCAGCCTATATTTTACCTTTCTGGCACTAATGAAGCCATCTGGGTCATAAGGAACCCACCAAAAACTCCTTTTCAACTTGAGTTTCTCCCCCAATAGTTGATCAACATCTTGCCAACCTTCTTTCTTGTTCATGAAAAAGGGGCCTAGTTGGTCTTTGAATTTCAGGCGAGCCTTCTTCTTGGCACTGTGAAAATGAGTTAAATCTGAGTTGATATGTTACCTATAATACTCCAAGGCAAACAGTCTCATTGGTACATATCTTGGGAGCCTGTAGGGACAGAGCTCACAGCCATAGATACTAATGACAGTGTGATTCTGGTAAAAGTACCAGTCACCTATTTTGTAGTTCTTTGAAAGCTGTAATATTTTCTGCATGTCATAGGAGAGCCTAGCAGGAGGAGTTCTCATTAGGAGACAAGAGACTGGATAGACAAACAAGTCAATAAACTCATAGTAAGAGTAGGGGGAGTTCTTGACTTCATGAAAGACCGAAGTCCAGAAAATTACAGACCTCTTTTCCCCTTTAGAGTCCAATCTTTTGATGGGGCATTGGAAGCAGTCTAGCTGATAAAACATGAATAGATGATAAATGTATGATGAATATTTGAAAACTACCTCCCTGTCTAGTTTTACTAGTTGGTCATGTATTTTGTTGGAGATAAATTTGGCATAGTTGTACTTGACAGCAGGGGGCTGCCCTAGGCTATATGCAGATAGCAAGACCAATATGGTTAGATCAATGTGCTCACTTGTTTTGAACCCTAGTACATAGGATATCATATCAACTAGTAACTTGCCCACTTCATTGAAGCATTCATAGAGAAAGGGAGGTGGCCCTGTAGGCTGGCGGTCTGCTCTCATGAAAACTTTGGCAATTCGGGCTATTTCTGAGCTTGAGAGTTTAGGACCTTCATCAAGCAGGAATTTCATAGAGAGGGGAGCCAGAAGCTGGGTTTGCTTGAAGTTCAACATTTGGTTAATGGAATCAGGAGTTATTTGGAAGAGGGTGGTCCGATATGGAGACTTGACAGCTCTTTGGGTTGGGTCATAGTTTTCACAGCATAGGCGAATGATTTCAGGGAAAATATTGACATAGGGGAGAAACTAGATGGGCAAATTTGATTCCCAAATGCCATAAATATCACTATTATTCAGGTAACTATTTCTGAGCTGACAAAAGGTCTGCAAGTGGTTTCTCTCCCCAACCAAATCCTGAATTAGGTGGTCCCTATCAGCTAATGGCAATGCTTCAAGTTCCTTGTGAGGTACATTAAGGGGAGCAATGCTCAAGGCTGCTGGAGTGGCCATATTGGTGTAACAGTTGAACAATAAAGACTATGTCTGAAACTTTGTAAAGGGGCTGGCAGACTTGACTTTGATGTAGATGTGGCCCCACTGTGTAATTTTTATGGTAAAACAGTAAATTTTGCAGAATTTGGACAGGTCTTTAGATGAATGCCCTGGATTGACAAGCTAGGAGTATACTGCAGAAGGAATGGGAATGTTTTTGAGCCAAATGACTGAAATTCTGTGGCGGATTTTGACAAAGGGAGTAATTGCATGGGCAGTTTGCACATTCTGCCGGTGAAAACGACCTTAAAAATGAGTTTTTATAGTAGATTTGCTAAGGAGGGCAAATTTGCTAGATTATTCTTGAACAGGGGGTCGACCAGTGAGTTTATAGGTGGAATTATAGGTGCTCAAGTGCCTTTCTGGTTTGAATTCGAGTTCCTCCCTCAATTTGAATGGTGGAATTTCTAAAAAATAGGGTTTGTGAGTCAACTACGGTAAATACCTGGTTTTATGGCACCGAGGACAGTTTGCAAGGATGCCTTGAGCTGTGGAGTCGAGCTACGGAGCCGAATTCGCAGGTAGACGTAGTGTGCAGGTTGGTGGGCGATTGAACGTAAAATCACATGCAATAAGCTCCACGGGTGCAATAATAAAAGCAAACAAAAATGGTCATTTTCAGGCTTTTTATTGGATTTGGGACATTTTAGCGCTTTTGGCGCTTTTCGGGGATGATGTCAGCGTGACGTATTTTTCGCGCGGAGCGGGTACAAAAGATGATGTGGCACTTGACGTGTGAGGTGACGTGGCATGACACGGTGGAGAGGCGGTGACGTCGGCGGATGATGTGGTGAGGGTACAGGGCAGCGGTGGGCCGACGCGGATGTGACGTGGTAAGTGACGGGAAGTTGACGTCAAGTGACAGGGGCGGGTGGTTTCCGGTTTTCCCCGCACCACTTTTGGCTTGCGACGGTATTGGAGAGGGGGCCTCCGATCACGCCAGGAGATCGACGTGTGGCGGGGGTACGACAGCAATACTCCCCATCCCCCGGACGCTAATCTCAGGCAGATCGGGGCGCCCGATATAGCCGCCCTCTGTTGGATCGTGGACAGTGGATCGGACGGCGGATGGGACGCGATGGGCGGCGAGCAAATTCAGAGCGAGACCTGCCGAATATTATAATATTGCTTGTTAATGTGGCGGGTTTAAACTTTGGAAAATTGTGTTTATTATAAGGTTTAAATGGGCAGCGCAGGTTATTAGTTCAACTGAATATTAAACTAACCCCTATATACATGGGCGCCAGGGTTATGAATGGTTTAGATGGGGGTTATCGTAGTTATTATCCTAACCAAATGTTAGATTAATCCTAGGGTATATACGCAGAAGGGCTAAATATAAGTCCCAGATGGACTTGAAATTTCCCCGAACTAGGTTTATATGGCTATAGTGCCAAGGGGTGGGGATATTTATACTTTTTTGGGGTTTTTATATAGTTTTTTGCATAATAGGGATAGGGAAATGAGTTATGGAGCTAAATAATAGAGTTAGAAGTTAATATGGCTTTATGGATTGAAATTGAATGGATGAAATGCTAAGTATGTGGAGTGAGACCTAAGACATAAGAAGATGAAAGAAGTAGGGAGTAATGATTTCTACACAAGAAATGTGGATTCTTTCCACTAAGCAAACTGAGAGTTTAACTTAGTATTTCTCATGAAATGAAGTGAAACAGGACCCTTGGGCAGATCCCAAGGTGCTGGAGGGAATGTTAGTGAGTGGTTTGTGGGGAATAAAAGGGAAATTAGTCATGCTTCCATTGTTCTGCAGTCCAACAACTGCCTTAGTGCTTATGTCACTGATGATATGAGTCTTTCTTGACAAGACATCAATGAGCACCCACCTGCTTGTGCAACCTCAAACCGCCTACCTAGCCTAATAAACCTAACATATTTTCTTCCTTTTGATTGGGTGCACTTGAACTAGCTAACCCTGCTTGTTCTCTTTTTCTTTTGACTATCCTCCTATCTAAATCTACCCTTATCTCATCCAAGGGCCCAGATTAAGCAGTTGGGCTCCTTAATTTCTCTGCCTATCTACTCATCTGCCAAGCTTGAGATGTTTGGACAGATATTCATTCTCTAGTCTAGAACAAGCAATTTAAACATGGCATGGTCCAGATTGAACTGTTGGACCATCCATCCAATATGATAAACAACAGTATTTACACATTGTGAACTTGCAAATAAGATAGCAGTGGCATTTTGACTGGCCACTTTCTTGGTCTTTCTTTGGGGTTCATTTCTATTATTTTTTCTGACCAATTGATTTTTCTTGCCCTTTGATTTTTCTTTTAGGGCATACCCTCTTTACATTTTTTAATTCTCTCTACCTGTATATGAAATATGGAACCTTTGCAACATGAAAAAATGAACATATTTGGCACTTCCAAAGTCAATCATGAAAAATGAAACCTATTGGTATACGAACCTAACACAAGGTATGCCTTTAATTTTGGTTTTGTATGTTGACAATCTATTCCTCACAGGTAACAAGCCTCTAATGATCAAAGTAAGAGGGAGTTGGCCTTTGGAATTTGAAATGAAGAACTTGGCATGATGAAGCTTGGAAAAGGGAAATATATCGTGAAGCTTGTTGGTCGATAGATTTGCCTGTTTTTACCTATTTTTATCCACTTTACCTTACCCATTCCATAGATTTTTGTGAGGTTAAGTTATGTCTCAAAAATGAACGTATGATAACTTGGCATGTCTTTTTGAATACTGATTAATGAAACATAGTCTGAAGGGGAGTGTTGCCTATGTGACTTGCTAACTAAAGTTTTCTTGTAGAATCGAGATAATGATGACCAACAAGCTACAAATCAGTGCACAATTGTTGATGAGCCAACAATGCTATTCTGGGACAGGGTCTGCAACGATGTTTAACCAACGAGAAGCTTATGGATTCATATTATTGCTATCTTTTTCATTTTGTTTATTATTTAACGATTGTTGTATATTTGGGGCAAACAGAGCTACTAAATCTTTGAGTTAGTACTATTTCTATAACAATGCAATGTATAAGTAATGATTAAGGAGGCAGAAATGTGGACATTGGATCCGAGAAGTGTAACAACATACTTTACTGTATTTCCTTTTGATTAATGCAATTCTCATTTCTTGAACACCGAATAATTTTCGATCTTTTACCACAACCCTGATAAGAGAGTCGTGCCCACTCTCCTGATCAGGGGTTATTGGATTAGTTGTGTGTGTAGCTTTATGTTGGTTGTGTTCACTTTGCTTTATTGATGTAATGATTTATTTACCGCATTACTGTGAATTTATATTGTCGTTACTTTGATTTGTTGTTACTTTTATTTGCTTGTTGTTATTGTTATTTGATTGTTTTTCTTCAATTATTATGCTTGATTGATTGCTCAATACTAGGTAGGGAACATGTGGCTTGCATAGACTTTTCACAGTAGCCTTGAAACAATTGATAAGCCTTGGGTTGAAAATTAATGTAGGGAATGGTGAATTCCATAATTCATATCTGAACACCAAAATTTTGGTGTTGTTTCTAGAGAGGCTATCTAAGGCACAAAAGTACGACCAATATTGACCATAGGAACGCTCTCTCACCCTGATTAGTTAGTCCTTACCTCTTTCAGGTCCCGAGCTCAGAGTTTGTGATTTTATTTTTCTTTCTCTCAGGGACGCTCTCTCGCCTTGGTTAGGCAAAGTATACACTAAACCTCTTCCAAGGCCTGAGCTTAAATTGTTGGATCATTTATTTTTCCTGTTAATTATAGGGGCCATCCTCTCGTCCTGGGCGTGCAATTATTTTTTTACCTTCTTCCAAGACCTGAGCATTAGATTTATTTGGATGTTTTTCCTTCACTTTTAGATTGCATGACCAAAGACACGAATAAAAGGGGCAGAGGAATACCCCCAAAAAGAGGAAGGAAAGATCTAGGCAGAGTTACATATATCCAAGAAATCATTTCAAGAGATGAGTTAGGACCATCACCACGAGCTATTGTTAAGGTTAGATCTCATACGCGATATGGAGGATAGTCATTTTCAAAACCAAAACCTCCCCCAATAATAGAAGCAAAATTAAGGGAAGAAGAAATAGGGAGTATAGGATTCGAGGAATTGAGCATTGCAAGTTTAGAAGAAGAAGAGGAAGACTTGAGGGAATTAACTCCACCATTTGATCGAGGAAGTGTTGTTAGACAAATTCAACCCCACATTATAGAACAACCAGAACCTGTTGAGATTCCAAGTGATTATTGGAAGATATTCATGGCCCATACAACTTCCACGATCGAGTTCCAAATTGGAGATATTAGAGGTGATACACCTATGAAACCTATTCCTTTAACAACATTACCTAAATTCCATGGTCTCTCCTCTGAAGATCCAGACACATTCCTCTTCGAATTCAATGTTTTTTTTGTCAAGGATATGATTATATTTCTAATGCTTAGAAATTGAATATATTCCGTGCTACTCTAAAAGGAACAATTTTTGAGATGGTTTATGGGTTTAGGGGGAAAATATATTACAACATGGGATGACATGAAGACAATTTTCCTTGAAAAATACCAGGACTACTCCAAATATCGAGATATTAAAGAGGAAATATTTAAGATCATGCAGAAAGAGGATGAGAACATGGAGGACTTTGTGGAACACTTTAAATACAGTCTGCAAAGATCAGGCCACAATAATCTAGATAAGTATATTTTAAAGATAATATTTCTCCGAGCACTAAGGGAGGAATCTTTGGAACTCTTGAACATGGTAGGAAAGGGGGATATCTCAAAGGAAGAATTCGACACCATCTGTGAGTTGTGTATCAAATGTTCGCGTGGAGATGTGAGGCATAAGGAAGGAGTACGAAGTCTTAAGGAATCCAAAAATGGGGTTACAAAAGCAAAAATTGGAAACTTACTAGATAAATTGAGGACTAATATTCATTGTCTTCATAGCTATATGTTCTACAGGAAAAATAGAAATAGATGGAAGCTGAGAAGGCAATGGCCATTTTTTGCCCTCAATGCAGGAAGAAGCACCCGCTGAAGGAATGCCCACTCAATACTATTGAAACTTGTGCAATATGTGAGTAGAGTCATTCTACTAGCACGTGTCCATCTCTTCCTAGGTTGAAGGCATTTTTTCAGGGAGAAAATGAAGAAGTAGCTCAACTTTACTTCATGGGATCAAAGAAACCATGGAAACCACACCCATAGAACATGAATCAAGGTATGTCTAAAGTCCCTTGTTAGTATTTTAATAATTTGAATTTTGGGCCTCAGTTTGTACCATTTTCACCTCCATGGCCGCAATACTATCAGTATCCAATACCTTGGAAGTCATGCCCCCCCCCCCAACTTGGTCCATCCCTGTTATGGTCCCAGAGCTGGTGTGGACCTCCTCTTCCTACAGGTCAATTCTCCCAACCTATGCCGCAACAATAGCTACAACTTCCCTCTAATGTCTCCACTAGCAATCCTCTGCTTCGTCCACAACTTCTTGTTCAATCCAACCCGAATCTGAACAATAGGGGAGCCAAATGGGTTGAGACACTCAACCTTCCAACATATAGTATTACCACCACGGAATGCAATGAATTATATCATTGATTCGGTCAGGTGGTAAATGCTAAGACTTCACTGATAGTTTTTGAACATACTGATGATGAAGCCTCAAAACCAGAACCTAGGAAATCCTCTAGAAGGACCGGCGGTGATTCGACACATATTACCATGGAACAACAACCCCTTACTCAAACAATTGTCACTCGAGGATGCGAAACTAGCCCACCGTACCCTGAGAGTCTATCCATGAGAAAACAAATTCCCCAACCTGAATTTGATATTTTGGGGGAATTATAGGACTTATTTGTCAAAATCCCATTCCTGAAAGCTATAAAGGATGTGTCGATCTATGCTAAAACAATTAAGGAAATTTTCTCCAAAAACCCTGGAAGAAAAGCGAAAGACCCACCCACTGTTCATTTCATGGGAAAATTATAAGACATAATGTTGGGAAAAACTACACCCATCAAATATGGTGCTCAAGGAGATAGTACAAATTAATGGAGTTGACATCCCAAATGTGTTGGTATACCTAGGAGCTGCAATTAATGTTATAACTTCCGCAAGCGTACTTACCTTGGGTTTACTTGATCTTAAACCAACTCCAACAGTCCTAGAACTTGTAGACCGATCCACCGTAAGACTAGTAGGGAAGTTGGAAGACGCGACTGTTTCTATAGACTCATGGAAATAACCTATTGACCTTCTGGTGCTGTATACTCAATCTCCAACCAGAGGGCATCCTTTGATTTTGGGTAAACCTTGGCTTGCTACCATAGATGCTTACATTGGGTGTCGATCGAGAAATATGGTAATATCCAATGGGGAAATCACAAAGAAACTTGTCCTTTACCCACCGACAAAGCCAAGCCCATCAATAAAACTAGGGTTTACCTTAGCACAAAAGTTTCCAACCTCGGATGAGCCTAAACTTGGAAATGAAGACATTAGACCAATTCTTACCATTAGTGAAGCTCTCTATTTTAAGGGTGAAATAGAAAATGATTCTATTAGTGCATTTATTAGTAGTCCCAACTCTGTTTCTGGTTCAAATCGACAATTATTAGAATCTGTCATGAGTTGCACTACGTAGGAAACTATTGAACTAGAAACATAAATCGAAAGCGTTCATGTCACTATACCCCATAACAATATTCCTGTAGAAATCGATACAGGGAAAACGCTGAATGTTAATCCTAATCTTTCATCTTACCAAGTTGAACAATTGTTGAAAGTCCTTTGGGATCAGAAGGAAGCCTTCGCTTGGGGATATACAGATATGAAAGGGATCCATGCTGATCTATGTACCCATCATATATACATAAGAGAAGAATTCTGACTTGTTCGATAACCACAAAGAAGGATGAATCCTGCTTTGAAGAACATTTTCAAGGAAGAACTGTAGAAGCTATTGGATGTTGGGTTAATTTATCCAATCTCAAACAGTCAATGGGTATCCCCATTAGTCATTGTTCCAAAGAAAATGGAAAATGGTGGATCTGTGTTGATTATATGGAATTGAATAAAGAAACTCAAAAATACCACTTTCCCTTACCTTTTATTGACTAGGTCCTTAACACATTAGCCGGGAAGAAGTTCTTCTCCTTTCTGGACGGATTTAGTGGATATAACCAGATCCAGATAGCTCCTAAGGATCAGGATAAAACTACTTTTACTTGCCCTTGGGGAACTTTTGCATACCGAGTCCTTCCATTTGGCCTTTGTAATGTGCCTGCTACCTTTCAATGGGAAATACTGGGAATTTTTTCTGATCTAGTTAATGACAGTGTTGAAATTTACATGGATGAATTTACCCCATACGAGGATTCTTTCGAAGAAGGTATAGATAATTTAGAAAAAGTACTTAAACGATGCAAACAGACTCATGTTTCTCTTAGTACAGTGAAATTTCATATGATGATGGAAGAAGGGGTAGTTCTGGGGCACTTACTTTCAGTTGCAAGAATACGGGTTGATCCTGCCAAGGTTGAGGTAATATTAAATTTTCCTACACCAAAGACAACAATGGCGGTATGTAGCTTTATTGGTTATGCTGGCTATTATCGATGCTTTATATACAATTTACTAATAGCATTTCCACATTTCCAATTATTACCTAAAGATGCAAAATTTGTGTGGATTGATGCATGTGAAGCAACTTTTTTTAGAAATTAAGAAACTAGTCTGTAAAGCTTAGATATTACAAGGCCCTGATTGGAAATTCCCCTTTCATATATCCACAGATGCTTCTCATACAGAAGTTGGGTCAGTCTTGGGACAATAGGAGGACAAGAAACTGTATGCGATTAACTATGTCAACAAGAATTTAACTCATGCTGAACCCAATTATACGGTAACAAAAAAAGAATTTTTTGCTGTCATATATGCTATTAACAAATTTAGGCATAATATTACAGGGTACCCCACCTTTGTGCACATAGACCATTCAACCATCAGGTATCTGATGAAAAAACAGATAACTGCTGGTCGAATTAAAAGATGGTTGTTATTGATACAATAATTTGGTATTACTATTGTTGATAAACTAGGAAAATATAATGTGGTAGCAGATTTCTTGTCTAGGCTGAATACTAATGATGAAGATACACCTGTAGAGGATAGTTTTCCTAATGAACATCTCTTTCCAATTTCTACTCACATTCCTTGGTATGCAGATGTTTCTAACTATCTTGTTATAGGAAAGGTACCTCATCATTTGTCGTACAAGGAACAATGAAGAATTATCCAACAAAGTGTCCATTATACATGGATAGAGGGATATCTCTTCTAGATTAGACAAGATTAGCAGATATGGTGCTGTGTAGGGGAGGACGATATTTATGATATTCTAAAAGTTTCCCATGATGGTCCTTGTAGAGGGAATTTTGCAAAGAATAGAACTATTCATAAGATGTTGCAAATGGGATACTAAATGCCTCCTATTTTCCATGACGCTAGTAAATATGTATGGGGATTTGATAACTGTCAACGGATGGGTTAGCCTAGTCAGCCAGATGAAATTCCACTACAACCTCAATTAGCCTTGGAGCCTTTTGAAAAGTGGGCTATCGATTTTGTTAGGCCATTTAAACCTCCTTCTCATCAGAATGTCCACATTCTTGTCTACAGAGATTATGTGACAAAATGGGTGGAAGCCAAAGCTGTCAGTAAAGCCGCAGAACAAGTTGTCGTAGAATTTTTATTCGAAGAAATTTTCGCTCGGTATAAAGCTCCTAGAGAGATAGTCTCAGATAGAGGGGCACAATTCACATCACATTTAATAGTAGCGCTTATGGAAAAATATGGGATGAAACATAGGGTGACATCTCTATATCATCTTCATGCGAATGGTCAAGTCAAGAGAAAAAATAAGGTACTAGAAAATATCCTCACAAAGGCTATAGCTAACCATCGCTGAAATTGGGCTGAAAAACTTCTTGAAGCACTTTGGACGTATAGAACGACATGGTAGAATACAATGAGATTCTCACCATATGAGCTTGTGTATGGAAAATCCCCTTTATTTTCAGTGGAATTTGAAATTAAGATGCTCAGGACAGCTCTTGAAGTAGGTTTGGATCTTATTGTAGCCCAGAAACACCGACTGGAACAACTAAATGAGTTAGATGAAATTCGCTTGATAGTTGTACAGAATACTGCTACCATTCAACAGCAGTGAACCAAGTGGCATGACAAATTCATCAAGAAAAAGGTGTTTCAAAAAGGTGATTGGGCATTACTCTATGACTCCCGATTCAAGGACTTCAAGGGAAAGCTTTGCTCTAGGTGGATGGGACCATATGAAGTTGATGCAGTATTTGACAATGGGACTGTTAGACTTACAACAATAGATGAGGCACACACTCCTTTATTTGTAAATGGACATTGCCTCAGATTATATCATCGCTTGACCTTTAGGGACTCCTTTGTTAAGCATATTTCTGATAACTTTAGTTTTGAAATCATTAGTGCAGAGAACACTTCCTTTGCACCGCACATTGAATAATATTATATATATATATATATATATATATATATATATAATTAAAACCCTGCTGCTACTCCATCAGTAACACTATTTTTCTTGAAGGTGTTGTTACTTCACCAATGTTGATGCTCCACTGGTGTTGTTACTCCACTGATGATGATACTCCCCTAGTGTTGTTACTTTACCGATGCCGATGCTCCACTAGTGTTGTTACTCCATTGGTGTTGTTACTCCACTGGTGTTGTTACTCCACTGATGTTGATACTCCACTGGTATTGTTACTCCATCGATGCAGATACTCAACGAGTTTTGTTACTTCATCGATGTTGATACTCCACTGGTATTGTTACTTCATTGGTGTTGTTATTCCACCAATGTGGATACTCAACTGGTGCTATTGCTTCACTAATGTTGATACTTCACTGGTGTTGCTACTCCATCAATGTTGATACTCCACTGGTGCTGTTAATCCGCCGATGCTGACACTCCGCTAAGGTAAGTCACCAGGCGCGTCCCTGAACAACTCTGTGGATTTGATTGGTATCTCATTTATGACATGACCTATCATGACCGAGGATGGTCATATCTTAGTTGGGGGGAGATATCGTATTTAACAATAATGATGGAATTCCATCATTATTATTAAACCTCGCTTTAATCGTTCATCATTACCATGATCCCTCGCTCTAATCGCTCATCATTACCACGATCCATTTATATTCCCATTGTACCCTTCACGTATGTCCATGCACATCAGAAATGGGATTTTGTATGAATATGCATGCTTGCATTAATTTGCGATCTTTTCCAATACGTTTCAGTAATTACCATAACTATAACACATTTACCATCAATCCTATCGTAACCTTCTCTCAGATTTACAATCATCCTTGTTACTGCAAACTTTACTAGCTAACAACCCCCTCAATGACTTATTTCTAGTCCGAGTGCTGCTACAGAAAAATGAATATAATAGGCGGCCAGGCCATTAGACATGACCAAAAAACAAATCGCAGGTTCGACGTGAAGCAGATGTATGGCAGATTTTTCAGGACGCAGGATGGCATATCTATTTTGAAAGGTTACAGGGATTTGATGAAGGGGTAACAATCGAGTTCGCGTTGAATTTGGAAGGGAATCATTCTAGAGTCCGCAGACTAGAAATTTAGGTGACAAAAGAATTTATTTCAACTGTTAGTGGATTGCCGCAATGAGGACAGAAGTGGTTTGCCTGGAGAACACCCATACTAGAATTTCTGGAGTTATTTTTGCAGGCAAGAGAAAATGTGGTATAAAAGGGGAAAGGATATGATTGAAAATCATTGCCACGACCATGGATCGAGGTTGCATAATTCGTAATGTGGTACATTATCTCTAAAGGTCACCTCTCTACTCTCTTTAAGTATCATTTTAAGCTTTTGGCATGTCTTCGGTTTTGTCAAGTTGATCCTTTAGATATTCTGTTCTTTCTTTGGAACAATATTCAATTAATGGAATGGTCCACATGTCGGTCACGCCAAGCATTGGCAGTATTCACAAATCATGGACTCGTCATATTTTTAGTGATGCATGCCCTGTCACAAAATCCTGTGACTTGGCAAAAATTGGTTGAGATAGCAGAAGAAAAGGTTACAGCTATGATGCCAGTAAGGGTTGAAGAAGAATTGTTGGAAGAATAGGAAGTCATTGTTAGCATTGAACCACAAGAACCAATGTCAACTATTGAACGTATGGAGGAAGTAATGGAACAATCACTAGAGGGAGCGAAGAAAGAAAGGGAAGAAGGGACGATAAACGAGTTAGATAATGCAGGGGATAGGGGTGAAGTTGAGGAAACTGAGGCAGTGGGGTGGGAATTGAAGATGTTACTCCCCGTTATCCACTTCTCGCTTCCCTACCAATGGGGGCAAGGAAATTTCGTTCTCCTACCCACATAGTAAAGGAAAACATTTTTCCTCCGGAATTGAGATTTGTTGGAGTAATTATAGAGGAAGGGGCCATTATTGACAATGTACCAAAAGAACGTGTGTCAATGGTCAAACAAATAGAAGAGGGAGACATTGTTGTCACTGTCCCATAACAACTAGTTTCAACTATTGGAAAAATAGAGGAAGAAGTCACCCTTGACGCTACCCCACAAGAACCGGTGTCAACTGTCGAACCAATGGAGGAGGAAGCTACTCTTGACACTGCCTGTTACAAGGAAAAGTGTCTACTTAGAACTGCTTATCCCACTAAGGTGTGACAACTGCCTTAGAAACAAACAGAGTAAAGCTACTTTCGTTTTTCCTTTATGAATTATAGATAGAGAGGAACAGAAAGACCAACCTCTGTCTTGCGCTAATCTCCTGATTTGATTCCTCTCTTCCTTGATAGTCTTTCGCTACTTGTTCCCTTGCACGCCCAGCTTCACAAAGTACCTGTAAGATCACAGTAGCATAGCACTATACAAAGACATGGATCTATAATCATAAAAAATCTAGGATCAGATGTAAATTGACCATACAAATGCAACAAATATCAATGACACAAGAATATGGAGGAAAACTTGAATAGCTTTTATTGATAAACAAGAAAGAGCCAAGAGGAGTTACAACCAGTTGTTCTGACCCAACATCAACCTCCCAGCAAGGAATCCCCTCTTCACCTCATACAAAGCTTAGATCACCCAACAATCTGATGTTTGTCTCAAGAAACCAACAACAATTCCTTACAATATGCAAAATTCCAGCCTCTGGATCTCTGGGATGAGGGATCCATATATAGATATCTGTAATGGAGATGAGTAAGCTTATGATTTGATTAGTGTCTTCCCTCTGATATTTCTTGCTTCCACTTGGAGATTGATGATCTCTTACTCATCCTTGGTCGAATTCAGAGAGGCAAGTGTCACAGGAGAAGTTTCTGGAAGCTTCTATTGCCTCTCCACCTCGCGGAATGACACTGCCATTTGTCATTTCTCGTCCATCGTACCCCATAGAAGGGCTTTCTGAAATGCAACGCACCCACACAGTGTACTTAGGTGAGATGCAACGCACTTGGCCAGTGGAGCAGCTGAAATGATCCTGTTTTGACCAATTCTGAGCAGTTTTTCATGGAGAACTTCTGGGAGAAGCTGTAATCTGTTGACCTTGTTCCTTTAGGGGTTAGAACAACACTTTTAGGGACTTAGGAGCCCTTGGTTTATGGACATTTCATGCTTGGGGTTGTAGGGCCCAAAAATGTCTATAACAGTTGTCCCCTAAAGCATGAGGTGGTTAATCTTTTGATGTCGGGTGAAATGCTTTATTATGAGGATCTGAAGTTATTTCAAGCTAGGAGGAGACCTGTAATAAGATACAATACAATACATTATCTTCATAATATTTTCATGATCTAGCTGAGGTGGGCATTCCCATGCTCAGCTTTATAAATTCATTTTCATGTACATAGGACAGACAATCGTCTGAGTGTAGACTGATGATTTTGGTAGAGCCATCATCCCTTTGATTGGATGATTATATGTGCAGAAATGATGTACATTTGATGTCTTTATTTCCCTGAATATATATCGCAACCCGGATGGATGAAACTAGATCCGGGGTCTTCAATCTCGTTCGATCTTCACTCGAAGTGCAAGTCGATCCATGTGAAAGATGTTCTAGAGTCGAACATGGAAAGACATCGCCTGATTACCAGCCAATGATGTAAGCTGTTAACAGGCGCGAGAGGAATCACCGATAATGATAATGACCCTCAAGGTACTGTAGCACAATTCACGTGGTGTGAATAAAGGACTTGGCATCGAACACCACGCAAAATCTTTCGGTCGAAGGCCATTGATGTAAACCTGTCGCCGGAAGTGAGAAACTTGCCTTTGAGGCATGCAAGCTTCAAAGTACTGAATGGGGTGTTCCTAGATCGACTTCTTGGATAATGAACTGATGTCGACAAGAAGTGATCCGTCACAGGAGGGCATTAATGAATCCCACATCAATGACACAGAACTGAGCAAATGATTTTAATGGAGGTGAAACAAATCTGGTGATATAAGGTTCAGGGTGGCGGTCATGAAAGAATGGAGTATAAATGTATGGTAGTGGGTGATACACAGGTGAATTCTCTGAATGACTTCTCTTGAACATATCGGCGACACTGACGTGAAAGATTGGTAGCATTAACCCCAAATGTGGATGGTATGATGGGACCATGGTGATGTGACCAGTGAGTGAAACAACCCAACCCGACTTAGATGTGGAGTGAAAGTGTCATGTTCAAGAGCGGCTTGCTACCAACAAAGTTTCTTCAAGTTTTCTTCCTAATTTTTCCCTAGTCATTGCTGACCAGTACCTCTTTATTTTTATCAAGCTTGAGGAGGATAACATATGCTTGTTCTATAATTTTCCCTTCGGGCAAACCCATCGCTATGTTTTAACGAGCCTAGCGATAGTGAAACTCGTTCTCGTCTATAGACAAGTTTGTCGCTATTAAAATTTTAACGAGTTTAACGACAAAGATAACTCGGTCCTTTTCAATTTTAGAGAGTCTAAAAAGGAACGTAAAGGTAACTCCAAAATTCCTTTTTCGTCATCTAATCCCTTAAGTCTGAAAAAGTATAAAACAATACAGAAGGGATGAATTTTCGATACTTTTAACGAGCTGAACAAAACAAGCGCTCGATCTTTTTGTGTAATAATCCCTCAGGTCCAAAAAGATTAAAATTTAGAGGAGGGATAACACTTCTGATCCCTTTAACGAGCTTAAGAGGCCAATGGCTCGGCTATCTTTTCATATTTTACGAGTCAGTTGAAAAGAGCTTAAAGGAGACTCGTCTTTTGAGGAACGAGTGATAAAATGGGTAGCTAGTGATTCCAGGTAAGGCATGGAATTTTCCAATCATGGTAGTGTTACAAGGATGGCTAGTGAGGTCACTCTTCGCAGCTGTTCCTCAAAATGGGTAAACAATCAAATGGAGGTGAATGATCGGCCAATGCAAAAATGGAGGTGACGGCACAAACACGACCAAGGTTTTAAAGGTTGAAGTATTACATTCACGATGGTTATTTACCGAAAATTGGTTCATTTTTTAATGAGCTTAAACTCTGGAGGAACATGTGCTCATTTCTTATGTTTATTTTTTAACGAGCATGAAGTCTGCGCTAAAACTGCTCGATTAATCCAGTCGTATAATAAGAATGTATCATTTAAAAACGGCAATTTTTAGAGTTTTGCCCCACATCCTTTCTTTATGCAAGTTAGGAAACGACCAATCCTACGAGTTTAAAGGGTTTGAGGACCTACACATTTAAAAAATAAATAATCGCTCTTCGCTTGCATGCCAAAAGGTTTGCATGCCCCCAGGTATAAAACAGAGTTTCAAGGTTACCTCTTCTTCTTTCTGTTAAAACATTTGTTTTACCAGGAGAGGTCTACCTCTTACAGGTTACCAAAGATTGTCCTATTTACAGCGTAAACAAAACAATACTTTGGTGATGTTTATCGAAATAAACAAAGGTGAGTGACAATGCCTACCAACACACATAACTTTGACAAGAGAATCTTATTCCATTCCAACTCCATCTTCCAATCATGGACGGGAGTACGGAGGTCATATACTCCCGCGGAAGCCTACCCTATACCTGAAGTTTTCCTACCGAAGCAGACCAGGGTGCATGCCCCCTAGGTTTCAGTCATGTCCCCCGAATCACTCGCGCTTATTGGGCGGACGGACTGGAGATTGAGACATTTCTTGTGTGAAAAGACCATTCAGGGATGGTATATGACTATTTGCTATGTGTGAACTGGGGAATGAAAGTTGGTCTATGAGCTTAACCACTCTTCCTTCGTGCGGAAAACACATTACTCTAAAGAGTGAGGAGACAATCGCTCCCATGCAATAAATATAGTCTCGTCCAAGGAGTATATTATAATCCAGGGGTCCTTGAACTACCATTACGTTTATTTGAACGGTTTTACCTCTCAATGTTATGGACACATTGGGAAGGATCCCTAATAGTCGACTGGTTCCTTTATCAAAGCCTGTTAGATTTCTCATCTCAGGCAAAAGCGATGGCAAACCAAGCGCTTTTCAAGCAGTCGAGGAAAGGATACTCACAAAAGCCCCTTCATCTATGATGGTACCAACCATAACCATTATGTATATTTGAACAATGATTCGGAATGGTATACTAGCTGGTAAACGGGGTCTGCCTAGTTGATTCCAATCAAAGGAGACAACTAGGTTGCTTGGAGGTGGGACCGAATAGACGACCGGGTATGACTCTAACGAAATTCCTTCCTGCGGTAAAGGAACGGGTAAATTGCCCCCATGTTCATTGGAGTCTGTGCTTACGAAAAGAATTTGGACGGTGTCATCCTTGTTCTCTTCGGTGACTGTATCATCTGAATATGGAACCTCTGAAGGCAAGACCGGGTCAATTACCACCTCGACCTTTTGACTTTCGTCTGGTATGGGTTCAGATGGTTTATCTTCAATGATAGATGCTTCAACCGACCAACTGAGCGGGCCAGCCGGATTTTCAACTAGTGACAGACTCGGCAAGAGTTTTTTATATCTAGGAGGAAGTCGTAACAGTGAAACCGGACGATCGTCCAAAACTCTTTTAGCCTCGTCTAAGAAGGGACAACGGTGGACGACATGATCGCCTACGCACAGTTTACAAGGAAATCTATATTTTCCTTTTTGTCCTGGGGCTTCACTTTCACTAGTCGACGGTGTGTTTTCAACATGATCATTAGAGGTTGATGACACCGGGTTGTGCAAACGAGGAGACCAGTCCCTTAAGATCCGAGGGATGCAAGGACAATCTCTATGATAGTGGTCTCCTTTGCAAATGACACATGGCGATTTAGGCCTGGTCGGTGTAGTGCACGGATTTTCGCTAGACGACGCTCGTTTGCCCTCATTCGCTTTTGGCTCCTTCTTCTTTTTCTCTTTCTTTTTCTTTTCCTTCTTCTTCTCAAGTACTTGACTTTTGGCTTTACCAGCCCCATCAAGCGAAGAGGAAGGAGGAGAAGAAGAATTAGAGGAAGTAGAAGGTTGGTGGGTAACTCTGGACTCGTCTAGTTGCTGACTCGATTGTTCAGGAATTGCGGTGTTCTGAACGACAGAGGTTGAGAAGAGCCATACAGGAAAGCCGATCATCAGTCCTAGAAGCGATAATGTGGCCATATGGGGTGCACCAACATCCCCCCAAGAGGAGAAGGGACTAGGATTTCCTCCAAGGGGATTCCTTGGTTGGTGGATTCCATTTTCTCAACCCAAGATCAACGTAGGAAAGGGTAATGAATATTCCATTTAAAATAAATTTTAGACGCTTTGACACAACTTGTTTTTTCAATTTTTAAGAGTCGAGCAAAAAAAAATATGACTCTAGTCTCCTTCGATTTTTAATGAGGCTGAAGTGACAAGTGCTCAGATGGACCTTTTTTGTTAAAGAGTCTGAAAAGGAACGAAAGGGACTGCTCTGGAAATCTAGGTAGAGGGATTACCAAACCAATCGCAAAACTGCAGAATACTTTTTATGGTACTCTTCCCGAATGCTGTGTTCAGTGCATTGCGATCGATAGGGCGGCAAACACGGCTTCCTATGGATAAAGGATTAAGCCTATTGGGGTCTCCCAAAATATACTTGACGGTACGTGGGAGCACAAGTCCGTACTGGCACTTATCGTCTCAAAGTGGAGGAATCACCCAACCATCAGTGAGAACAACAGTTACCAGGCTTTACGACGCCAGAATACATCTCTAGCCTAGACTTCTAAATGTTGTGCGTTAAGTTCCAAAGCGTTGTTAGATTCATTGAATTTATTTTATAGTTGATCTTGTTTATGAAGTTTGCCTTTCAGGTTCACCGCGAGATGTAGATGTAATTCCTAAAATGAAATCTAAGATGATAAACAATCTTTTTATCTTCTTTGTGCAATGAAAATCCTAGCTACTAAGGAAAGAAAGACAGAATCTTTTCACAAAGAGCAAAGAGCACACTCTAAATGCACTTTCCTAAATCAAACCAATCAGATTGTCTATATGCAAATGCACATGCATGTATTTGTTTTCGAATTTCTTAGTATATGAATGATAAAAAGAAAGTTGATGCACAAATATGAATTTCTTTTCAAGCGACAGATATCAACAAGTTTATTTGGAGACAATCACAACACCTTACGATTTTGAGATGAATACTTGTTTTTGACACTAGAAAATTACAAATTCAGACCAAAAACAATAGTAACAGGATAATTGACTATCAACAGCAATCAAACTCTTTCCTATGATTGAAATCGACACTTGCGACAGTTTCAAATCAAAGGACGACAGTACAATTATGCTACTTTTGCAAAGGAGAACTGAAAATGACTCAACAAACACACAAAACATTTACATTTCTTTTGTACAAAAGAGGCAGAATGAAAACAAGGAAAAGGGGTTTCAAACAGACATATACTGATCACAGGTAACAAAATTCAGGAATAGAACTGGAAAGAATGAATCACAGAAACCAAAACTGCACAAAGCCTAATCTGATCAGCGCACCTGTAACACAGGGAATTTGAAATGCAGCGCACCTTCTCCACTCGGGAAGTGCGCTGAAGTTCAGATTCTCTGAACAGTACTTGCGCTAGGCCAGAAACGAGACTCTGTTTGGGTTCTGGGTCACAGTTTGCAGTTCAGTTCATGGGTTTTGGCCGAGCAAAAGGTAATCAGTAACTCAACAATCAGGGGTAGATCTAAGGAGGATATAAGAGCTATCACAAGGGCAATCAGAGAGTTTGTGAATCAGTTGTTTAAATTATAAGCAGATCCCGTAGATGGACTGAAGTAGCATTTATCTACTTTGCATTTGCTATGGAAAATGCAGTTCAAATGCTACCTGTAAGTTTATGAAATAGACAACAAGGAAGATAAATAAACAAACTAATTCGTCCCCAGTGTAGTCGCCATTTTGTTACAGGGAAAAGTGTCTACTCAGAACTGCTTATCCCACTAAGGTGTGACAACTGCCTTAGAAACAAATAGAGTAAAGCTACTTTCGTTTTTCCTTTATGAATTATAGATAGAGAGGAACAGAAAGACCAACCTCTGTCTTGCGCTAATCTCCTGATTTTATTCCTCTCTTCCTTGATAGTCTTTCGCTACTTGTTCCCTTGCACGCCCAGCTTCACAAAGTACCTGTAAGATCACAGTAGCATAGCACTATACAAAGTCATGGATCTATAATCATAAACAATCTAGGATCAGATGTAAATTGACCATACAAATGCAACAAATATCAATGACACAAGAATATGGAGGAAAACTTGAATAGATTTTATTGATAAACAAGAAAGAGGCAAGAGGAGTTACAACCAGTTGTTCTGACCCAGCATCAACCTCTCAGCAAGAAAGCCCCTCTTCACCTCATACAAAGCTTAGATCACCCAACAATCTGATGTTTGTCTCAAGAAACCAACAACAATTCCTTACAATATGCAAAATTCTAGCCTCTGGATCTCTGGGATGAGGGATCCATATATAGATATCTGTAATGGAGATGAGTCAGCTTATGATTTGATTAGTGTCTTCCCTCTGATAGTTCTTGCTTCCACTTGGAGATTGATGATCTCTTACTCATCCTTGGTCGGATTCAGAGAGGCAAGTGTCACAGGAGAAGTTTCTGGAAGCTTCCATTGCCTCTCCACCTCGCGGAATGACACCGCCATTTGTCATTTCTCACCCATCGCACCCCATAGAAGGGATTTATAAAATGCAATGCACCCACACAGTGTACTTAGGTGAGATGCAACGCACTTGGCCAGTGGAGCAGCTGAAATGATCCTGTTTTGACCAATTATGAGCAGTTTTTCATGGAGAACTTCTGGGAGAAGCTGTAATTTGTTGACCTTGTTCCTTTAGAGGTTAGAACAACACTTTTAGGGACTTAGGAGCCCTTGGTTTATGGACATTTCATGCTTGGGGTTGTAGGGCCAAAAAATGTCTATAACACTGCCCCACAAGAACCAGTGTCAACTATCGAACCAATGGAGAAGTAAGCTAGTCTTGACACTGTCCCACAAGAACCAGTGTCAAATTCTGAGCAAATAGAAGGTGATGCTGCAGGTGACACTGATCCACAAGAACCAGTGTCAACCGGTGGATGGATAGAAGAGAGGGTTACTATTGATACCGTTCTACAAGAGCCAATGTAAACTACTGAGCAAATGGAAAGAGATGCATTCGTTGATTCTGAACCACAAGGACCAATATCAATTCCCGAGCAAGTAGGAGAAGAAATTAGGGCCTTAGAACAACTGCAGGAAGGAGATATTAATGGTACCACCCTTCAGGAACCAGTACTAGCTCCTGAGTCATTAGAAATAATTCTGATGATACTAGAACCTGCAGTAGGGGGCACTGAAGTCTCTCCATGGGTATCAGAAGTTGAACGAGTGGAGGAAGTGATAGTAAAGCAGGAACCGAATGACAAATTTATTGATGTTAATCCACCAAAACCAACATCCTCTGCAAGAAAAGCACGAGAGGTCATTATAAAACAAGAATTTCTCAAGCAGTGAATGAAAAAGAAAGACCCCATCTAGAACTGGTATCGATTTTTGTTAAGAGAAAACATTCAATTAAAAATGGAAATTACTAAATTGAGAAAACAGGTGATATGGTTGTGGAGAAAGGAAAGAAAGAGAAAAAGGAATGTCGATCAAGCTATTATAACTCTCAGAACCGATAGCACGACTTAGGTAGCAATGTAGACAAAAGACAAGCAGACAACCTCGACATCCATGCATACCAAACTGCTTCTCCATTTGGTAGAGACTCGGGAATTCTTGTTGATAGTGGAGATTAAAAAATGGAAGGCCACTACCTCCATTCTTCAGCGTGGGTCTATTCTTGTAGAATCTTGTTAGAGAGGAGTGAAAGAAATATGAGAGAAGCCAATGAGAGTGGTGGCTGATCATATCACTCAGGTGAAGAAGGCCAAGCAGGTGCAGGAAAAGCTATAGAAGAAGATTGAGGAGTTGCAGGGGCAGGTCCAATTATTAAAATCAAACAAAGACGAGATGCGTGCCTTGATGCAACAAATCATGACATGTAGACCTCCTGCTCATTTCTATGCCCTGCTCCTCCACGAATAATACCTGTTCTTCTACCTGGAGAGTACACATCAGGAGATAGGCCATGATCTAGAAGACTCCATGCAGTTCCTAAGGATTTTGAGAGCCCACAATCAATTAAACTAACATTTGATGTGTGAGATTTATATGCATAATTACATCCTAGAGATTGATTAGTCATTCAATCTAATACTATATGTGGGAGACATTCAGCTGAGAGATTTCACATCCTTCTGTGTGAAATAATACTGAGAGGGGGGGGGGGGTGTGTATCAATATTATCAGATCAATAATTTTCATTTCCCAAATAGATTTATATACGCCACTTCTGTGAAGTGAAATAGTGTGTACACGCTATTGTGATTAGAAAAACCAATGTATAACCATAGAACTTATGATTTAGTTAATTTATCATGTGTTGATCTATAACCAATGCATCGATAACTTATTAAATAGTGTAGTAAAGACAGAATAAATCATCACAGATAAGCAACACACATGAACACTAAGATTTAGGTGGAAACCCAATGTGGGTGAAAACCACCTATTGCTATCATCTCTGTATTCTTTTAATAATAAGAAAACCTGTTTATAATCTTGTATTGGTGCAGACTCATACCAGTACGCAGGCACCCACCTGCAGAAGGCTACAACCTTCTCTCGTTTTCCATCTTTTGCTGGAAGGGAGCTACAACCCCCTAGCTCTTGTATTAGCCAATGTGTTTACTAGTACGTAAGCGTGGGCCTACAAAAGGCTACGACCTTCTCTCTTCCTCCAGGGACCACGTTTCATAAATTTTCAGACTGGATGCTCCTAGCACACAACAATACACATGAAGGCCTTGTTTCATCAAATTTTCATACTAGACCCATCAGAACTTTCAAACTGCATCAACCAATAATCAGTTAATCTGATCAGTCAGATCACTATCACCAGAACACTGTGTTAAACCCAGAAACCTGCATTATCATTCAGAACCAGTTGCAACCTCAAAAATAATGCATCAAAAATTATATGCTACTTTACTGAACCCAACCTGCGTGTATACACTACTTCCTTCAATCAAACCCGTGTATACCTTCAAAAACTACTGAAACCTATAAATTTTGAATCAAGTCTATACCAACCAGCAATATACTGAACATCTATTGTCAATTTACAGAGCTTCACACAGGCAGTAGTAGAGATCACCCTACTTATATAATCAATCAATCATATATCAAACTCCTTATGCATTCAGTTTTAATTTTAGATCTAAGAAGACTTCATTGACAAACAACATTAAAACAACATAACTGATCAGATAGATCAGTCAAACCTGAAGACAAGGATTTTCTTTTGTATACGCTACTTGGAAGAGTATAACCTGCATGTACATGCACTTTTACCGAGATAAACTAGCATACAGACCTGTAAATATTAGCTCATAACTTCGCTGCTATTCCGGACTTCATAAAAACCCAAATCATGGGATTTAAAGAATAAAATAGGTGTACACAATTAGATCTGGCCCAACCAATATCATATCATTTAATGATAAGTCTTTTCAAGTCTCATGATCCTAATCCAACATTGAATTCAAGGTGCACAAAATATTTCAGATCAAATCACCAACATAGCCCCTACAATATAAAATATACTTCAGATAGAAGTATTCATTAGAAACCCATTCACCTGCAAACTCTCACCTAATGATCTTCTCCTCCTTATATAGTTTTAGGCCTTTCTCAATACCTCAGACCAATACCACTTAGGACCAATACCTTGGACCAAATACCTCGGACCAATACCTCGGACCAAATACCTCGGACCAAATACCTTGGACCAAAACCTTGATTTTCCAACTTGTACACGCTTTTCCTCTTGTGAGAGTGCGTGTATATGTATACGCTATTTTTGTTCTATGTACCAGCGTGTATATGCCGTTTTGACTAAGTGGACCTGTGTATACTTCTTAAACTGCTTTACATCAACCTTTTCCTTCACCTTCTTTATTCTGATCAGTAGACCTTAGTTCCATCTTCTTGTTCTTCTGTACCACTACCCTGTTACCTCTGAATATTCCTGTTGTACTGTGAGTTTCCTTTTATCAAAACTGAATTGACCTGTGAGTGAGTTTCCATCAAGGACAACACTTGTATCATAATTCCAACAATCTCCCCCTTTGGACTTGATGGCAACCATGACATCAAGGGAAAAGGGTGGACCAAGCAACTTTCCTCCTTTGATATACATTATGTTGTCCATACTCCCCCTGAGTACATGCCGAGTCTGCAGAGATATGATTCAAAGGAATAACATGACTCTATAACTCAACTAAGTGAGTATGACCTCCTTATGACGAATGACTCATACATACATTAATCACCCAACCAAGTGGGGATACACCACATTTGACTTGTCCACCCAACCAAGTGGGGATATACCAATCGTTTATACATGACAGAAATAAAACAAATATTACATCATCCATCCCATGCAAAGTGGGGATACAAATTACATCATTTGTCCAATAAGACTCATTCAAATATAGACTATGACAAAATAAGTCATATAAAACCCTATGACTTAAACAAAAAATCATAGCTAAATTCAGCAACCAAAATTCCAATGATGTAGAATATGTGTGAAGGATAATGCTCTCCCTGAACCTGTGCTACCTGTGCATTGTCAACAAATCATTCATCAAGGCATCTTTGTTAGTCAGATAAAAATCAATGAACAAAGCATATCGTCAGACTGTAATCATCAATATTAGACAGAGTACCCATGTCAAAGTCTGACCCACTGTTTTTCTATCAGAAAAACATATACGCTCCTTCAGCCACAGAAACTCGCGTGTATACACGACTATATTTCATGAAACCTGCATATAATAACCTTTCTCTGAAAACTGGATTTAAGAGCAGGATGATGTAGCAACTACTTCCAACATTTGTCTGAGATATTCAAATGTTTCTCTGGGAAGTGGTTTAGTGAATATATCAACAACCTGTTCTTTGGAAAGAAAATGCTCTAATTTAACCTTTTTTTCAAGAACTTGTTCTCGTAGAAAATGGTACTTAATGGGTATGTGCTTGGTCTTGGAATGCATGACTGGATTTTTTGAAATAAGGAAGGCACTTGTATTATCAAATAGAATGGAGATGGGTGGAGTACATGTGATTTGAATGTCTTTCAATGTTTGCATCATCCAAAGTAGATGTGTGTAGTACGATGCAACAACCACATATTTTGCTTCAGCTGTAGATAAGGCAATCAAACTTTGTTTCTTGCTGAACCATGACACTAACCGAGAACCCATATAGAATGCATCTCCACTAGTGCTCTTTCGATCATCAACATTTCTTGCTCAATATGCATCTGTATATGCATGAAAAGTAAGTTATTTATCTTTAGGATACCATAGTCTAATGTCCTAATTTCCTTGAAGATATTTGAAAATTCTTTTGACTACCTGGAGATGTGATTCCTTTGGATTTTCTTGGAACCTTCCAACAATTCCTACGACATAAATGATATCAGGTCTGGTACCTGTTAGATAAAGAAAACTTCCAATCATAGATATGTAAGTTAGTTGGTTTACTGCTCGTGATTCATCGTTAGAACTGAGACTGCACCCTGTTACCATTGGAGTACATACTAGTTTAGAATATTCCATTCCTTACTTCTTCAAGATCTGCTTGAGATATTTGGTTTGCGAAAGAAAGATACCATCTTTGGTTTGCTGTACTTGTAGACCAAGAAAAGTAAGTTCACCAAGTAAGGACATTTCAAATTCTTGTTGCATTACTGAAGCAAAATTCTGACCCATGGATTCTTCATTGCTACCAAAGATGATATCATCAACATAAACAACAATAATTAGCAGTTTATCATTTTCAACCTTTGTGTATAAATTTCTATCATCAGAAGCTTTTGTGAAACCTTGTTGTTGTAGATATTTTTCAAGGCGGTAAAACCAAGCCCTTGGAGCTTGATTCAGACCATAAAGAGCCTTTTTAAGCATTCATATGAGTTTTGCATCATTTCAAAGAATGAATCCTTCTAGATGTTCAATATAAACTTCTTCTTCTAAGTCTCCATTAAGGAAGGATGATTTTACATCCATTTGATATACTTTGAATTTTTGAAAACTAGAAAGAGCAAGAAACATCCTTATGGCTTCAAGTCTGGCAACAGGTGCAAAAGTTTCTTCAAAATATATACCTTCTTGTTGAGCACACCCTTTACAAACAAGTCTGGCCTTGTTTCTATTAACTTCATTTTCATTCAACTTGTTCTTAAATATCCAATTTGTTCCTATAACATTTTTATCATAAGGTCTAGGAACTAACTCCCAAGTATCATTCTTTTCAATTTGGTCAAGTTCTTCATCCATGGCCTTGACCCAACATTCATTTACATTCTGAGGTTCGGTGGAAGATAGTAAAGCTAGATAGCTTGAGGTCCCTGTAAGAGTTCTTCTTGTCTGTACACTAGCCGCCTTTACTCCTCGAATTTGAGATTCTGGATGATTCTTCTAAACATACTTGGATGGTGTATTTTCCCTATCTGTTGTATCTTCTTCTGGTGCTTCATTGGTTTCTTCTTCTATATCATTTTGATTTGATGAAAGAAAGAATTCCCCAACTTACTCATTGTCATATTCTTCTGTTGATTTCATTTGTTCCGTATTTCTACATGCTTCATCAATTACAACATCAATGCTTTCAATAATTTTCCGAAGTCTTTTATTATAACATTTGTATCCCTTACTTCTGGATGAATAACCAAGAAGAATTCCTTCGTCTGCTCTGGGTTCGAACTTACCAAATTTTTCATCAGTCCTTTTGATAAAAAAAATTGCTTCCAAAAACTCTAAAGTGTTTTATAGAAGGAATCTTACCATTCTAAAGTTCATATGGAGTTTGATTTCTATTTACCTGAACATTCTCTTTGTTGAGAATAGTTATAGTAACAAATGCAGCTTCACCCCATAAGGTTGCAGGAGTTCCAGATTCATCTAGCATAGCTCAAGCCATTTGTTCAATTGTTATGTTCATCCTTTCTACCACACCATTTTGTTGAGGAGTTCTTGCGATGGAGAATTGCCTTTTTATTCCATGTTTTTCACAAAAGTCAAAGAATTCATTTGATATGAATTCTCCCCCTCGATCAGATTTGAGACATTTGATTTTTCAATTTGATTCATTTTCAACTAAAGCTTTGAAGGCTTTAAACTTGTCAAATGCTTCATCTTTGTGCTTTAGTAGACCTATCCAACACATCCTCGAAAAATCATCAATAAATAAAATAAAGTATTCTTCTCCACGAGGTGACTTTTTCCTTGTTGGTCCACATAAATCAGTATGGATGAGTTCAAGAGGTTTACTTGCTGACCATTCTTTTTCAATGAAGTGAACTCTAGTTTTTTTACCGATTTGACATGGTTTTCATATGGTATTTTTTGGGATGCTGATATCTGGAAGTTCACAAACTGCCTTAAGCCTGCATGCTTTTCTTATTTGAGAAAAACTTTGATGTCCCAATCTTCTATGCCATACCCAGTTTTCATCTGTTTTTCTTAGATAGCATTGTTGTTGTCCTCCTTTAATTATATATAAGTTGTTTGGAGTTCTTGTCCCCTTGATCACGATCTTTCTGGTATCAAGCTCACAAACCACACATTCGTTTGATCGAAATACCACTTCATTTTCTTGATCACACATTTGACTGACACTCAACAAATTATGCTTTAAACCATCTACATACATGACATTTCAAACTTTAACCTTTTCTTTCAAGAAAACATAGTCTTTACCTTTAATGACAATAGGAGTGTCATTTCCAAATGAGACATTCTTTTCTTTTTTAAAGCATTTTATGAATGCAGTTTCTCTTTATCACTTGTCATGTGTTTGGAGCATCCAATGTCAATGTACCACATATTTTCTTGTCCTTCTGCATACAGAGCTATGCCACATCTTTCTGTTTGATATTCCTTTCTTCTCCATAGCTTGGGATTTAATGGTGTTTGCTTGAAGTGTTGGCCAAAATTTGCTCTTGCATTTAGATTATTCATGACCAAAGTTGTTACAAATCGAAAATTATATTTCATTTTCAAGAAGAGAAAAGTTATTATAGGAACTTTCCTTTATTCCTATCACACTCCTTTGATTTCCTGCTTCTCTAGTCATGATGGTTTTGTAAGCAAGACATTGAAAAACATTGCCCATTAAAGAAATTTCTGCGATCATAGTATCTTTTGGTATTATTTACCTTATGATTGCGACTTCTATTGATATTCATCCTTTGAGTAAATTGAGTATGATTTACCTGATGAGTAATTTTAGATTTTAGTTGATGATTGACATACTTTTCACTGGTCTTTGTTGCATCAAGTTAGCTTCTGGTGGAGGCTGACGACTTCTATGATTGAGATGAATCTTAAGTATATCCAAGACCTGTCTTTACCAAAGGAGAACATTGAACATTGATGATTTCATTTAAAGTTTCTAATCCTTTAGCAAATATAAGATTAAGATATTTTGTCTTCTCAAGATCTTTTCTTAGACCCACAATTTCACATTCTAGATTTTCATTGTGTTTTTCTCTTTCAGCAAGTTGGTGTGTCAAAGTATCTATGATCATATTCTTTTCTTCTACACAGATTTTGAGTTTAGTGATTACTTCAAGAAATTCTTCCTCTTCTAATGCATCCAAAAAATCATCATTTTCATAAGACATGAGTAGTCTATAATCTTGTTCAGTTTCATCTTCATCACTATTAGATAACCCATCACTATCTTCATGCATATAGTAACTCCTATTCACAACCTGTTTTCTATTACCTTTTGCATATTCCTTACCTTTTTCATATTTATCTTTATGAGGAAATTTGGCAATATAGTGACTAAATCTACCACAAGCAAAGCATTTGAAAGGTAGCTTACCTCCGAATCTTCTGGAAACCCGTTGAAGATTCTTGACATAATTTACCTCATCTTCTTCTTCTGAAATGTGTCTTGATTCATTGTGCTCTTCCTTTTATTTTCCCTTTCCTGATGCTTTAAATGCAACTTCTCTCATATTTGATGGACCTCCTTTTCTCATTTCAAAGGCAGTTAGGATTCCATGAAGGTGAGTCATAGTGATAGTCTGAAGATCCTGTTTTTCAACTATGGTAGACACTTTTGACTCAAATTTAGAAGACAAAGATCTCAAAATTTTCTCAACTAAAGTAACTTCCTTTATCTCTTCACCTAGATTCTTCATACAATTAACAATCTCATCTATACGTAAAAAGTAACTAGAAACACTTTCATCACTGTGCATATTAAGAGTTTCATACTGAATTCTGAGATTTTGAAGCTTAGAACGTTTTACCTGAGAGTCTCCTATGTAGCTCTGAATGATTTTGTCCCATATCTCTTTGGCTATTTTGAGCTGCATGACTTTGAAAAATTCTAATTCTGACAGACTTCCCAAAAATGTATTGACAACTTTGGCATTGGTTTCGTATAACTTCTTACCTGCAAAGATTGTAGGAATTGCTGTTGGAAATTGATATCCTCCTTCCACAATTTCCCAAACATCGGCTCTAAGCGATTGTAGATAGGCTCTGGTTCTTATTTTCCAATATACTAAGTTGCTCCCATTGAAGATTGGTGGTGTTATGGATCCCATGCCTTCGTTATTATTCATCTTGAAAGATCTTCCTTCAAGCGATCAAGCTTCTTTTGAAGGACCTGATCTGATACCAATTGTTGGAAATAATACTGAGAGGGGGGGTGAATCAATATTATCAGATCAATAATTTTTCATTTCCTAAATAGATTTATATACGCTACTTCTGTGAAGTGAACTAGCATGTACATGCTACTATGATTAGAGAAACCAACATGTAACCAGAGAACTTGTGATTTAGTTAATTTACCGTGTGTTGATATATAACCAGTGCATCAATCACTTATTAAATAGTGCAGTAAAAACAAAATGAACCATCACACATAAGCAACACACATGAACACCAAGATTTAAGGTAGAAACCCAATGTGGGTGAAAACCACCTGCTGATGTCGTTTCTGTCTTCTTTTAATAATAAGAAAATCTTCTTACAATCTTGTGTTGGTGCAGACTCATACCAGTACGCAGGAACCCACCTGCAGAAGGTTACAACCTTCTCTCGTTTTCCAGCTTTTTTTGGAAGGGAGCTACAACCCCCCTAGCTCTTGTACTAGCTAATGTGTTTACTAGTACGCAGGCGTGGGCCTACAAAAGGCTACGACCTTCTCTCTTCCTCTAGGGACCACATTTCATTAATTTTCAGACTGGATGCTCATGGTACACAACAATACACATGAAGGCCTTGTTTCATCAAATTTTCATACTGGACCCATTATAAATTTCAAATTGCATCAACCAATAATCAGTTAATATGATCAGTCAGATCAATGTCACCAGAACACTGTGCTGAGCCCAGAAACATGCATTATCATTCAGAACTAGCTACAACCTCAAAAATAATGCCTCAAAAAGTATACGCTACCTTACTGAACCCAACCTGCATGTATTTGCTACTTCCTTCAATCAAACCTGCGTATACCTTCAAAACTACTAAAACCTGGAACTTCTGAATCAAGTCTGTACCAACCAGTAATATTCTGAACAACTATTGTCAATTTACAAAGCTTCACACAGGAAGTAGCAAAGATCACCCTACTTATACAATCAATCAATCAGATATAAAACTCCTTATGCATTTAGTTTTACTTTCAGATCTAAGAAGACTTCATTGACAAACAACAGTAAAACAACAGAACTGATCAGATAGATCAGTCAGACCTGAAGACAAGGCTTTTCTTTTGTATACGCTACTTGGAAGAGTATAACCTAAATGTACACACACTTTTACTAAGATGAACCAACGTACATATCTGTAAATATTAACTCATAACGTCGCTACTATTTTGGACTTCAGACAAACCCAGATCATGGCATTTAAAGAATAAAATAGGTGTACACAATTAGATCTTGTCCAACCAATATCAAATCATTCAATGATAAGTATTTTCAGGTCTCATGATCCGGATCCAACATTGAATTCAAATTGCACAAAATATTTCAGATCAAATCACCAACATAGCCCCTGCAACATAAAATATACTTTGGATAGCAGTATTCATTAGAAACCCATTCACTTGCACACTCTCGCCTAATGATATTCTCCTCCTTATATAGTTTTAGGCCTTTCTCAATACCTCGGACCAAAACCACTTAGGACCAATACCTTGGACCAAATACCTCAAACCAAATACCTTGGACCAAAACCTTGATTTTTCAACCTGTACGTGCTTTTCCTCTAGTGAGAGTGCGTGTATATGTGTACACTCTTTTTGTTCTGTGTATCAACATGTATACGTTGTTTTGACTAAGTGGACCTGTGTATACTTCTTAAACTTCTTTACATCAACCTTTTCCTTCACCTTCTTTATTCTAATCAGTACCTTAGTTCCATCTTCCTTTTCTTCTATACCACTGCCCTGTTACCTCTGAATATTCCTGTTGTATTGTGAGTTTCCTTTTATCAAAACTGAATTGCCTTGTGAGTGAGTTTCCATCAAGGACAACGCTTGTATCATAATGCCAACACCTTCATGTTAATCATGTCAAGTGGAAAAAGGACTTCGACACGTTCAAACAAAATCAAGTGAATCAACCACTTGTGATTAGAATGAAACATTCTCAATCTATAGATATTTATAATAGACATCAAAAGTTCCTGTAGATTGAAGGATGAAAGGAACAAATGCTGACAACATATAAGTGGCATGTTTACATGTGTATGAGGCAAATTTGTGCTTGTCAGGAGGAAGCCCAAGACACTTGTAAGAAGTGCTAGCTGTTGTCATCATCAACAGTTCGTGTGAAAGAACCTTTTGGGGCCCCAATTTTGCCAGGGCCTTGAAGAGAATTCCATGTTATATCGCATGCATACGACATTGAGGGGTCTGGTGGATAGGGCTAATATTTCAATTCCCCATCATTTGGCTGCCTTTTGAGAAATACACACCAACTTATATGGTAGAAGAGGATTGGTGGAAGGATATCCTTCGCTCGGATAGATTTAAACCTCCCGGGACAAATATGGCCGCATGGTATGATCTTGAACATCTCCATTTTTGTCATAGTGGATATAATCCAGACCTTCACAGGAAACGAGCTGCATGAGGACATGCAGATAATCTAGTTGGGGGGAGATGTTGGTCGATAGATTTTCCTGTTTTTATCCACTTTACCTTACCCATTCCATAGATTTTTGTGAGGTTAATTTATGTCTCAACAATGAAGGTATGATAAATTGGCATGTCTTTTTGAATACTGATTAATGAAACGTAGTCCTAAGGGGAACGATGCCTATGCAACTTGCTAACTAAAGTTTTCTTGCAAAATCAAGATAATGATGACCGACAGGCTACAGATTAGTGCACGATTGTTGATGAGATGGCAATGCTATTTTGGGACAAGGATTGAAACAATTTATAACCAATGAGAAGATGATGGATTAATATTATTGCTATCTTTTTCATTTTGTTTATGCTTTAACGATTGTTGTATATTTGCGGGCAAATAGAGCTACTGAATCTTTGAGTTTGTTAGTACTATTTATGTAACAATGCAATGTATAAGTAATGGTTAAAAAGGCAGAAATGTGGACACTGGATTCAAGAAGTGTAACAATAGAATTTACTATATTTCCTTTTGATTAATGCAATTCTTATTTCCTGAACACCGAATAATCTTCGATATTTTTCCATAGCCTTGATCGGAGAGTCGAGCCCACTCTTCTAATCAGGTGTTGTTGGATTAGTTGTGTGTCTATATTTATGTTGGTTATGTTCAATTTTCTTTATTTCTGTAATGATTTATTGACTGCATTATTGTGAATTTATATTGTTTTTACTCTGATTTGTTGTTACTGTTATTTTCTTGATGTTATTGTTATTTGCTTGTTGTTATTCAATTATTATGCTTGATTGATTGCTCAATATTGGGTAGGGAACATGTGGCTTGCATAGACTTTTCATGGTAGCCTTGAAACAATTAACGAGCCCCAGGTTGACAATTAATGTGGGGAAGGGTGAATTCCATAATTCATATCTGAACACCAACAAAGCCATTAAAGAAATTTTTGAAACTGGGAATGCAAATCTTTGGACACCCCAATGAAATTGAATTTCAGAAAGGTTATGCAAAGATATTGTTGAACTTGATTTGGAAACCAATAATTGATTGAAGAATTGATGCTATGTCTAGATATATGTTTTTGCGAAGAAAAACTTAAGTCAATTCATGATTGAGCCACTTCATACAATTGGGTTTTTTCCAAGCATATTTTTGAGATATCTGCATGAGACAATCAATCTTGGTCTGAGGTATACTTCTATATATGTATGATTGCATGGATACAATAATGTTTTTTGGGTTGGAAAGCATTATTGATAGGAAGAGCACATCTAGGTGTTGTTTTAGTTTGTGATCAACCATGATATTTTGGATGAGAAGTCTGTAGCTTTAAGCATGGCTAAGATTGAGTACATTGTTTCTAGAATGGTTAGCTGTGAAGCAGGTTGAAGAAACTCGTTGGAGAGTTATTTTAACCAGGTTCTAGATATGAAAATGATATATTGCGACAATAAAAGGCGGGATCCGATTGACATAAAATCTCGTATATTTCTGGGACTGAGATATCTTCATATGATGAGACAATCCTGCTATATAAGACAAGCTTAGGCTTGTGGTCATTGCCTTCGTGAGAAGGAGGATGAATAAGGTATCCTTTTATGACATGTATTTGCTCTAACATAATATTTGATTTAATTCCCTGCATGAACATGAAGACAAAGGACTGCTGCTATTAAGACATTATGATTTATCTCTTCAATTAGTTTTTTAAGTCGATACCATATCTGAGCACGTTGATATATTTCTAATCTACAGGGAGAAGGATTGATTGAGAACATTGAGTCAACTCTTCCCTCCCTATCTGAGCTCCCAAGGTAAGGAATTGAGATGTAGGGCTCCTAGGGTTGATATATCTCTGGAAAATAGCATATCTGCCCCTACATATCACCCATAGGGTGGAAAATGTTGCTCCCCTATCTTGGTCTATGCAAAGCATACCCCAGTTGGCATTATACCCACAAGTCGGGCTTGTTGGGATTATCGCTTGCTATTTGGCCAACGGGTTGAGAGAGCTTGGGGGTGTGTGACCCAAGATGATTATTATGCAGGTGTTCTACCACATGACTCTTGAGGGTCATTGTTGGGAAGATCAATGGGAAATAGGATGGATGAGATATTGTTGATATACATAGGGTGGAATATATTTTCTCCCCTATGTTGTGACTCCTATTTCTTGACATAGGGTGGAATATGTTTTTTCCCCTATGAAATGAACTGAGGTGAGAGTGTCCAATGGACATTCCTCATTGTCATTGGATTATGGGTTGAGACTAAGCTCCCTGATGTGGTTTCAAGTTGAGATGTGATCCCTGATGCTAATCTCTCTGATGTTTCTCAGGTTGTAGAATTAAACTCCCTGTTGGTAGATGAATAGAGCGTGGTAGCTTGGACTCCCCTTTGATATCAATTTATTCTTCTTTTAGATTCGAGAATTTTCAAAATATGAGTAGAGACAATCCATAGATAATCATAGACGAGCTGAGATGAGCAATGAAAACATTTGATGATGAGATACATGAGATAGGACATGATTTGGTGACAAGATACTTGCAATAATTACATGATGTAGTTTTAATTTCTCCCTAGATAAGAGGGAGTGTTAATTTGGAAGATCAGTGAAAATTTCCAATCATGGGAGTAGATTCCTCTTTTCGAGAGGACTAATTTTGACTTTTGAAGCACTTGATTTGGACAAGGGAAAATGTATTTTTGAATTGAAGCCCACATGTGCAAAAAAGGATAGGTCAACTCAAAAGATAAATTGGACAACCTCAGATGGCTATAAATACAAGTCAAGTGATCAGGTTCTCCAAATTATGCTAAAGAATCAAAGTGTCAGAATTTTGTTAAACTTAGCTTCAGATCAAAGAGCTCATCATTTTGATTCCAATGATGTGAATGACACCCAAATCTTAGCTTGTATGCCGAAGTTAGAGCAATTCAAAGTTCATATTTGACTTTCTTACATGGCAGGATTGAATGATGTGGAAAGGTCCTTTAGCGAATGAGGAGGTGCCAAGTGGCAAGCCACTGTTGGCCCCTAAATATAAAAAATCGCAATCGCAGGCGGGTCGATGTTACAAATTAGCCCAGAGCAAGCCAAGGTGCGATGCGAGAATCACAATCGCACATCAGCGAAGGGGGGGTGTTACAGAATCGGCCCATGGCGGGATCAGGGTTGCGATGTGATGTCTCAATCACAAATTGCAACAAGTTAGGACCCACATTTATAAGACTGCCGATGCTTTGCAATTTCTATTAGCAAAAAGAGCCCGATCGCGATACATTTATAGACTGTAGTTTAATGTCCCATTGGATCTGTTGATATCGAATTGCACATTTCCACCTTATTTACAGACCATAAGACCGTAAAACTCCACCAATTGCGATTTGTGATAAAACGATCGACTGACAGATTAAGTCCCACCCTGTGGCAAAATTCTCGCTTGGTTAGCGGATTTTTGGAGTGAAATTGTGGGTTCCTGTTGGATATGGAGCATTTTGTGGAACGAATAATGGGAAAACTAGGAGGTCATAAATTCTTCAATTTTCCACTAAATTGGTTGCAAAAAGAGGCTACATATCCATTTTTGGACATTCTAGACTCATTGGAGAAGGTTTCAGAAGCATTTGAGCATTGTAAACATAATTTTTTACACTTTTGAGCATAATAGAGAGGCCCAATCCATTTCAAGCTAGACCAAGGAGGCGTAGCCCAGGAGGGGTGAACTCCTTTATCATGTGCTTGTTGTAATGTGTTTTTGATGATGTTATGTACATGTTTATGCTACTATTCAGTTTCTATTTTTTTTTAAATTTCTCATAAAATTAACATAATAACTCTTCATTTCACTTGCAAAAATCGATGAATCCTTAAGCACAATGAAAGCATTTTGTTTATAATCTAAGGAAGATCTTAGCACTGCAAACTAATATTCTGAATCAGATCAATTTGGTATCAGAGCACTAGGTTTTCTTTGTGAAAGAAGGATTTAGTTATTTGCCAGTTTATGTCATGCTTACAAGATTAAAACTCAAAAGAGGTGAAGGAAAGCTGGTTGGAAGCCCTGAAGTCAGGACAAGGGGAAGAAGAGCAAGGTTGCCATAATCTCCAACACCAGTTCAACCTCAAGTTGCAGTTGAGACTCTAGAGATCATGTCTCATGAAGGATAACCTACAAACATGATAGAAGATGAGAAGACCTTCAGAAAGGATTACTTTGGTATGACAGAGATGGTGAAGGTCCTCTATGAAGAGAGGAATAACAGGTTGTAGGGAGAAAGTTCCAAACCTCCCAACGGAGAAGGCTCTTTAGGAGGAGGTAATGGGAATGGAGACAAACCTCCATCCTCTCCACCATCTTATTCATCTTCTTCTTCACAAGAATATTCACACTCTTCCACTAATACAACCCTTACTCATACTCATCATCATTCTTCAAAAGGAACTGGTAAATCACCTTTTCTAAAACTCGATGTTAAATTCAAGTTCCCCATGGATAATGGTGAAGTTAATGCAGAGAAGATTGATAATTGGATTCGTTAGTTGGAGGTCTATTACAGGATTCAAAACCTTCAAGAGGATGACATAAAGATTTAGTCAGATTCCTTGAGAATGGAGGGTGCAACACTAGTATGGTGGGAATCAAAGACCCAAGAGGAGATTAAAAATTATGGTAAGATCTCTATTTCTTGGAATGATTTCATTTCTACAATCAAAAGACAATTCTACCCTCTAGCTTATATGAAGAAAGCCATCATGAATTGGTAAAACTTTAGACAACTTAAAGGTCAAAATGTGCAAGATTATAGCTAAGAATTCAGAAAAAGGTCTTTGATGTTAGGTGTAGATTTACAGTCACAGGACACTTTGCTGAAGTACATAGGGAGTTTACACAGTTACCTTAGGAACACTATCTTAATGTTTAATCCCAATAATCTAGATGATTTGTGTGTGCAAGGCACTCATCTTGAACCAAGAGGGGAAAACAACCCAGAAGAAGGTAGTAAAATTCCATTTAAGGGTAAGGGAAAAGAAAAGGCTTTGAAAGGGAAGGCAAAGAAAAAAGCGTCTATCAAAAAAGAAGGAGAGAAAATTACATGAAAACACTGTTCCAGAGAGGGTCATGATGAATCTCACTGTTGGAAGCTTCATCCTGAAATGAAACCAAAAATAAACAACAACAAGGGAAAACAAAAGACAACTGCAACTACTCAATAGGATTTGGGATTTGATTCGGGGGATGAAACTAAAATGACACCCATGGGGTTAAAAGGAAAAGAATCCATTGCCAACACTAGTTCTTCGGACTCGAAAAATGAAACTCCAAATGAAAAGAGGAGAATAGAACTATTTCACATAAGGGTGATATCGAAACATAACAAGATTGATACGTTGTTTGATAGCGGCTCTCAAGCCAATCTTATCTCTGAAAACATTGTCAAGAGTTTAAATATTGAAACTGTTACACATCATAGACTGTATCCACTTGTATGAGTACATGACAATGCGCAATTGTAGGTTACTAGAAAGTGTAAATTGAGATTCGCTATTACTGCAAATTTCATAGATGAAGTGGAGCTTGACGTTGTGCCATTAGATATCCATGGCATGGTTTTGGGCACCCCATACCTTTATGATAGAAAAGTTATCTTCCATCATCTTGAAAATAAATATCATTTATTCAAAAATGGAGTAGAATATATTGTGAGAGCTCACAACAAGAAAACAAATCTTTCACTCATTAATGCAGGGCAGATGAAAAGACTCGTGAATTCGAGCAAGAATTTTGTGCTTCTCATGATCAAACCCAAAAATGATGTTGATAATGAAGCTTTTAAAGGTTGTGATTTGAATTTTAAATCTGAATTGGTTGACGTAGTTAACCAATATGATGAGATGTTTAGGGAACCAAAGGGATTACCTCCCAAGAGAGGAATCCAACATGAGATACAGTTGCAACAAGATTGTCCTCTTCCTAACATTGGCATGTACATGATGTCAGTGATGGAAAGCGTAGAAATTAAGACACAAATCCAATAGTTGTTGAATAAAGGGATCATTAGACCATCTTCCTCACCTTGTGGTTCACCTGTTGTCTTGGTGCCAAAGAAAGATGGAACATGGCGCATGTGTGTGGAATTTCGAGCATTAAACAAAATTATGGTAAAGAACTGTTACCCACTACCTCAAATAGATGATTTACTAAATCAACTGAAAGATGAGAAGTATTTTACTAAGTTGGACTTAAGAAGTGGCTACCATCAAATTAGAATAGCTAAAGGATACATTTGGAAGACAACGTTCAAAACAAGACAGAGTTTGTTTGAATGGCTAGTTATGTTGTTTGGTTTATTTAATGCTCCTGCTACATTCATGCGTGTAATGAATGATGTGTTGAGGCCATTTCTTATGAATATGTCATAGTCTACTTATATTACATCTTAATTTTCAGTAAATCCCATGTTGAACATGTCATGCATGTAAGAAAAGTACTTGATGTCTTAAAAAAAGAACAATTGTATCTTAAGATGTCAAAGTGCGAGTTTGGAAAGACTTGTTTATTTTACTTGGGTCATGTTGTTGGAGGAGGTGAGTTGAAAATAGACCCCTCCAAGGTTGATGTCATTGTGAATTGGCCAAGGCCCAAGACAGTTAAAGAGGTAAGAATTTTTTTGGGAGCAGCCCAATACTGGAGTAAATTCATAGCTAATTTTTCTCTTATAGCAGCTCCTTTGCATGCGTTGACCAGCATGAAAATGGTTTTCTAGTGGGGAGGAAAACAACAAAAGGCCTTTGATGCATTGAAGGAAAATATCAAAACAACTCCCGTACTCTCACTTCCATACTTGAGACAATCATTTGATATTCAGACATATGCTAGTGACTACGCTACAGGTGCAATCCTCAGGCAACATGGTAATCCTATCTGTTTTCATTCAGAAACTTTTAATGGTGCAGTGATTAACTATCCTACATATGACAAGGAATTGTATGCAATGGTGCAAAGTGTGAAAAAATGGAAACATTACCTGATGGGTAAGGAAACAATCATTCACACTAATCATCATCCATTTCAATACTTGCAATCTCAATCAAAATTGCAGCAATCACAACACTTCTGATGGATGGGTTTTCTTCAACAATTCCACTTGGTAATTGGGCATACGAAAGGTATCTACAATAAAGTTGTGGATATGCTTTCTAGGCCGATTGTTAGTGCTACTACTTTACTCAAGCATAATTTTGTTTTACATGAAAGTTATATTGTGCAATATGCATTAGATAATGACTTATAAGATGTTTATGTGAGCTTGAGTCAAGGTAACCAAGTAGAGGAATTGGATTATCATTTGCATGATAACTTGTTGTACCATCTTGGAAAGCTTTGTATTCTGTAGGGAGAAAGAGTTAACATCATAAGAGAGGCACATACTTCTCTTATTGCTAGTCATTTAGGTGTAAGTAAGACTGTGGTACATCCACAGAGGTATTGTTATTGGACTCATATGCTTGAAAGTGTGTATCGTTTTATTAAAGGATGTTCATTATGTGCAATCAGTAAGCCTAGTAATAGGACGTTAGAATTGTACACACCACTTCCAGTTCCTTCACAACCGTGGGAGAGTGTTTTTATGGATTTTGTAGGAGGTCTTCCGTTGTCAAAAAGAGGTCATGATTATTTGTATGTAGTTGTGGATAGGTTCAACAAAAATCTGTATTTTGATGCCATGTAAAAATCAAGTTACAGCTAAACAAACTGCTCAGTTATTCTTTCAGAATGTTTAGGTGCATTTTGGATTGCCCACATCCATTGTTAGTGATCAATATTATTGCTTTGTGGGGAATTTTTAGTCAAACTTGTGGGGATTCATGGACACCAAACTAAAAAAGAGTACAACCTTTCATCCACAAACAGATGGTCAAACAGAGGTAGTGAACAAAACAGTGATACATCTTCTGCGTGGGTATTGCAGCAAGAATCCTAAGTTGTGGGATGAATAGTTGCACTATATTAAGCATGCTTAAAACTGGGCCAAGCACTCTTCCACTCAAACTTTGCCATTTGAGGCATGCATGTGATACTTTCCTAAATCTCCTTTGGATTTTATTTTTGGAAAATTCGTTGGCATTGAAGGTCACAACAACATAGACAAACCAAGAAATTTCATTGAAAAAATACCATCAGTGCACCAAAAGGTTCAAGAACGGCTTGAGAAAAGCCAAGGCAAGTACAAAGAAAGGCATGGCAAGCATCATCAAGATCACAAGTTCCAAGTTGGTGATGAAGTTTGGCTTCACATTAACAAAGAGAGGCTCCAAGGAGAAGGTAAAAATCTCAAACCAATTAGATATGGTCCATTCAGAATTTTGGAAAAGATTGGTAATAATGCCTTCAGGTTGGATTTGCCTTCATATATGCAAATTTATGTTGTTGTTAATGTTGAGAATTTAAGGTTGTATGAGCCTCCTTTGATTGAAGATCAAGGAGAGAATGTTCAAATTCCATCTATTGAAGACTTTTCTCCAGAATTTCTTGATGTGCTTCAGCAAGACACTATACTTGACAGAAGATCAAGGACATAAAAAAGGGGAAGTATTGATTATCTTCGAGTGGGGCTCAAAGGTACAATTCCTTCAAAATCCAAATGGATAGAGGTTGGAAAGGTGAGGGAACAATACCTTCACCTGCTAATAATTTAAAGTGATCCTTTTGGGGTCCAAAAGGCTTCCAGTGGGGAGGAGTGGTCAGGTGCTCAAAATTATGCTGAAAAATAAAAGTATTAGAATTTTGTTAAACTTAGGTTCAGACTGAAGAGCTCGTCATTTTGATTCTAATGGTGCTAATGACACTCAAATCCGAGCTCGTATGTAGATGTTAGAGCAAGTCAAAGTTCAGATTTGGCTTGCTTACATAGCAAGATTGGATGATGTGGCAAGGTCCTTCAGGGAATGTGAAGGCGCCAAGTGGCAAGCTGCCATTGGCCCTCGCATATAAAAAATTGCAATCGCAGGCGGGACAATGTTATAAATTAGCCCCAGAGCAAGCCAGGGTGTGATGCGATAATCACAATCTCACATCGGCGAAGGGGGGGTGTTACAAAATCGGCCCCTGGCAGGATCAGGTTTGTGATGCGATATCGCAATCGAAAATCGCAACAAGGAAAAACCCGCATTCATAAGATCGCCGATACTTTGCGATTGTGATTAGCGAAAAGAGGCCAGATAATGTACATTTATAGCCTGCAATTTAATGTCTAGTCGGGTTCGCCGATATCTCAATCGCACATTTCTGCCTTGTTCACAGACCATAAGCCCGCAAAACTCCGCTGATTGCGATTTGTGATAAAACGGTTGACCGACAGATTAAGGCCCACCATGCGACAAAATTCTCGCTCGGTCAGTGATTTTTGGAGCAAAATTGTGGGTTCCTGTTGGATATGGAGCATTTTGTGGAACAAATAATGGGAAAACTAGGAGAAGTCATAACTTCTTCAGTTTTCCACCAAATTGGTTGCAAAAAGAGGTTATATATCCATTTTTGGACATTCTGGACTGATTAGAGCAGGTTTTAGAAGCATTTGAGCATTGTAAACACATATTTTTACAATTTTGAGCATAATAGAGAGGCCCAAGCCATTGGAAGCTGGACCAAGGAGACATAGCCCAGGAGGGGTGAACTCCTTTATCATGTGCTTGTTGTAATGTGTTTTTGATGATGTTTTGTACATGTTTATGTTGTTGTTTAGTTTATGGTTTATAAATTGCTCATAAAGTTAACATGAAAAATCTTCATTTCACTTGCAAAAATGTTAGAAATTATATATTACGGAGCAATGGAACACATAAAATATTGCAGAAATATAAACACAGAAAACGCACAAAATAAGAGAGACACAAATATACGTGGTTCACCAAGTTTGGGCTACGTCCACCCCGAACAGCCAGTCCTTCCTTTCTATTATCCAGCAAAATGAAGAGACACAACCTACAACAAATTCGCTGTAATATCCTCTATTTTCTCTCACAGTCTCACCTCTCTGTTTCTCGCTCACAGAATACACATCTATCACACAGCCTCAAATACAATACCCTCATACAAAGAGAGGGGTTTCCTTCTAGGGCAGAAAACCCTAAACTAAACATAAGTTCTACCGTCAGATCATCCGCCTAATGAACGACCCAGATTGACTAGAAATTACTATACTTTTACAAGGCAATTTTACAGTTGTTTTTAGCTTCGGGGGTGCTGCCCACGAAACCCCCCGCTAGGGGGGGCTCCCAAAGGTCGCAACCGCCCCCCCGGACCCCCCCTGCAACGAATATTTTACGGGCGGTGTTGCCGCCCCCATTTCGAACTGGTGTCCTATGTGGCGATACCTTTGAATATAGAAGATAATCAGGCTCCACACCCAACAACAAATTGATGAATCCTTAAGCACAATGAAAGCATTTTGTTTATAATCTGAGGAATATATTAGCACTGCAAACTAATATTTTGAATCATATCATCAAGTAAACCTCATTTGGAAATCATCATGATCATTCTTATTTCTTTTGTTTGGCTTGCATAAGTCTGAGGTGGTTCATGGAAGTTCGCTCGCACGTGTGATTAGGGTTTTTGGGTTCTAGCCGTAGGGTTGACACAAGAAATTTTCGATCATAACTACAGGCACACAAATCTATGAGTTCAGTTTGAGAATTTTAACCGTATGCACACCTACCTCTACGTGCAGTTGAAACTTCGGGTTTGATTTTTACAGTTGACTACATATTTCAGCAGCTGATCGTAGATATTAACAGTTGACCGCAAACTTCTGAATCAGGTTTTTGATTATTAATAGTGTTGGGTTCATCTATTGGATATGGTTTAGTTATTTTTTTTTTGAATAGTCTTGTGGATAAAGGAATGGATCATTGTACTCGCTCTTTGCTGAAAGATTCAATGACAATCTAATAATAATAATAATTTGAAAGGGTTTCCCCCCTTGTCAGGTTTTGCCTGATCTCCATCCAATATTGGTGTCTTTGTGTGTGAATGATTTTCTTTTATTGTTCCTTTATGTTCCACTACATTAATGATTGTTCGTTCTACATAATTTCATATATTGTTGAATAATGTTGTAAAAGTGAATAGTGGTATGATGTTATGAGGTGAACTTAATATGTAAATGAAGAAATGCAATTATCTAAAGCAAAGAACAATATATCCCTTAGAAAAATATAACATGAAGAAGAGAAATCTAGAATATGATCCACAATTTGGTTTTCAAGTTGATGTTTCTAGTCCAGAATGGGACACATCATGTTCACAAAATATGTAGTTGGCAGATCTACAGTTTGGAATATTTCAACTACATATTTTGTGAATAATGATGGGTCCTTTTCTAGACTTGAAATGTCCACTTGAAAACCAAACTGTGAATGATATTGTGAATTTCTCTTCTTCAAATATATTTCATATATATAAGTATAATGTTGAGAAAGAACCCATAAACTTACTTAAAAACTTGATAGAGTTAATTTTAACTTGACTTTGAATGTTAAGCAACTTTTTAAATTAAAAGTACAAACTAATTATATGTATAACAATGAAGACAATTCACATAATTATTGTCGAAGGCTTCTTATTTCAACTTAAGGTGGATGAGGATCTCTTGGCTTTTTATTTTTATTTTTTGAATTGACGGCCTAGATTGATTCTCAAGGGAATATGATCAACATATGATTAGTCTTAATGTTTATCAACGACTATAGTGTGTTACAAAGTTTGTTAGGTTGTATTGGCTTTTAATAAATTTAATAAATTGTATTTTTGCCACATGGCTCTCTTCCCGCCAATTTCCTAGGAATTTGACATTATTCCAATTCTAATTAAATGGGGAAATTAATATATAAGCAAATTATACTTAGCAAAATGGTCCATTCTACAAACAACTTAATAAACCATATAAATATTAAATAATCATGAATAATATGATATTGTCATATATAACTTTGATAATGATGAAATTACCAGTGTCACATTTATTTTATAATGGTGATTTTTATACGGAGAGGGTGTTATAGACTTCAGTTTGTTTACGGGAACACATTATTCTTTAATTTTTGCATAGTTCATATATAAATTAAATATAGTGCATGAGAGTGGTAAATATAGGAATCTACAGAAGTTTATGAAGTATGTATCATGGAGAAGCAAATTTATGAGTAATTTTTGAATTAAAAATGTAGGATGCAAATAAAGTTATATTAGATTTGTTGTACATATTGGATTTGGTCAATGACAACACATTTTATTAGTGAATATAATATTTTACAATATTAATATAGATGGTTGCAATTAAATATATGTGTATTTTTAATTTAAGAAGTATGAAGAATTTAAAATAAATACAAAAAGGAAAGTAAGATGACATTGAAATGTTGAGATATTATAGTAAATATATAGTAAATATAAGTATAAATTTTTGATTTTTTGATTTATTTATTTATTTATTTATTATAAGGATTAGGAAATATGTGGATGGTTTTCGATAATGTATACATGAGAATATAACGATGTTGGAAAGTACAATAATTGTGTTTTTAATGACATAGTTTATAATAAATAGAAGTACTAAATTACAAGTGATGAATTTTACGAATTAGGAGTAGTATATTAGTCATATAGATGATCAAACAAGACAAAAAAAGAAATTTCCAAAAATACTTTAAATGAAATATGGAGACATATGAAGCCTATTATGGAGTGTTAACATGTATTTGGAAATAAAAATCATGTTCGAATTCTAATGAGTAGTGGCACGAGCCATATTTAATAATGTACACAAATACAATTTTCTTATGATGATTGTTTTAAGCACATAGATGATGGAACATAATGAACTAGAGCTTGGTGATAAAACATGTTGTAACAATTAATGAAGAGTTCACTGTAAACCCTAAATATACACCAAATATTGAGAGGAATTATATTTACTAGATAACAAAAGAATTCGAAGAATAAGACATTTAAAAAAAAACACAAGAAAATGATAAAAGTACCAAATAAATAGGGAAGAGACTAAAATAATATTAGAATATTTTAGAAGACTCTCGTATGTCTAAACTAGAAGATAGTGAATGAGTAAAGACATTAAAGCATAAGTAACCTATAAATTAGAAATATGTAGAAAGTGTACAACACAGGATGAAAAGAAACCAATGGATACCAATGGACAAATCTTGTGTTCTTGACCATTCTCATAAGTTTAATTAAACTACATACCTTTCAAGAAGAAATATAGAAACTTAAGTGGCAAGTATCAATGAAATTTGAGATGGATTCCATTCATTGCTTGGGAATTAAAAAAGCCACTTTAACATAAGAAAGCTATAGAGTGCAGGAGGGTTTATACTGGCACAATTAAAAAACATAAACAAAGTTGGGTAGCTAAAGGCTGTCTTTCGAAGGGAGTCATGGATTAAGAGGAGGCATTTGCATCAATATTAAAGATATATTAGATCATCTTAACATTGCAAACATGGTTTGTCTTGATTATCCATTTTTTTTAATGGATATAAAAAATGCATTCTCGAATGGCTTCATTGACAAAGAAGTTTATATGGAATGAATAAAAAGAACTTTAGAACCTAGTAAGGAGTATTTACTATGTAACCTAAGGAAAGCATTGTATGGGTTGGAGTAGGAATCAAGAGTTTTGTATTCTTGCAATGAGGAATATCTAATGAACGCAAATTGAGGAGTCTCTTCCTATACATGAATTATACATCATCTAGTGAGTTATTGAAATTTGTATTACGTATATCTATGGCCTAATTATGACTAACAGTAGTAAAAGTGAAAAATTACAGAACTAAAGTAGGATCTAAAGAAAATATTTGGCATGAAAAGCCTTGACCTTCTACATTATTATGTAGGCATTGAGAATGGGTAAAAATATGAGAAAATAAATTTCTCTTAGACAACATAAGCCATTGGCCTATGAAATAGATCAAATTAACATATTATAAGTTTATGGACACTCCCATGGAAGATGGAGTGACACTAAGCAAAGATGAGAGAATGAAGCAATGAATACAACCTTATAAAGGCAATATATTTGATATTTTTGTTTTATTTGACCATGATACAACTCGATATAGGTTTTATGATGGAATAAATATTATTACCTACTAGTTGAGAATTATTGCCTTAAAACAAGACATCTAAACCCACAACTATTTAATATAATCAATTTTTTTTCGAAGAAAATCAAGATTAATGTGTTCTCAAATGAAAGAAGACCAAAATCACTTAATTTTACAACTATAACGAATATAAAAAAATGGTGATACTAAAATTATTGAAAAAAAAATGGATGTATTATACTATCTCTAACATAAAAAACAAGCAAAATAGCCCTTGGAAAAAATAAAAACAAAATGACACTTCTATCAACAATTAATGTTCTTTAAATTAGAATTTGGAAAAATGTGGTGATATCAATATCATTGGTTTCGAATTTAGGCTTCCGTGATCTTGTTGTACTGTCCAACAACTCCCATTTTAATGTATTATAAATTTCCTATGAAATTTACTATATCAAAATAGGGACTCTTCATCTTAAAAAAAAATCTTATAATCAAAGTTTAATACTTAGGCTTTTTAATTAAAACTCAAATATTAAACCTTGATTATCCCAAAAAAACCAAATTAAATAGCCCCCAAGACACAAACTATACTTAGGTTTAAGTATTAAACATTATGGGTTATTTGATTAAAAAACAAAATAAAACATATATTTTTAAGATTCCCAAAGGTTGAAGTCTTTACAAACTTCAATACTCTGGCATACCCCGCATCGCATTCATACCATAATAAATCAACATAACTCAAGGCCCTTCTACCAAACTCCATTGCGATTTCGATTAGACTAGACCCAACCGGAAAATATACATCCCAATTCATAAGTCCCTACATCCATGGAAATTGAAAAAGGTTCCGAAGAACTTAATTCTGAGCCTTAATCCACTGCGATTGCGATATAAATCAGACCTGATGGGAAAATCAACTTCACTTCATTAAAATATTGCGTCTGCGCAATCGCCAAGAACCATTGCCCAAGTCTCGCTACTTATCTCTTTTGTGATCTGCGATTACTCTGGACCCGATGGGATTATCCATTATAATCCATAAAATCCCACGTCCGAGGCTATTGCAAAAGTTTAAAAGCTTAAGTCCAACCCCGTTCGAGATGCTAATTTGCGATATGCGATAAGGCCTAGACCCACCTGGATTATACATTGTGATTTATATTAATATCGTGTCTAGGACCTATATTGCAATCACAAACTTTTAAAAAGTCATGCCTCATCCCAAAGCCGATTACGATATACTTCCCAACGCCGATTGTGATATGACGTCAATAGTGATGTAAGATCCATGTCATCCTCCACGTCACCATTCCACATCACCCCAAGATCTGGAAATTTCAAGTTTTAAAGGGACACGACTTATAATAAACCCTTCACCCTAGCCAATTTGCGTTTTACGATTAAACTTGGACTCAATGGGATTATTAAATCCATTCCATAAATTCCCCGCGTCCAGAGCTATCGCAATTTCAAAAGACTCCTGCCTATTGCAATAGCGATTAGACTGGACTCGACGAGATTATTCACTCCAACTCATAAATACCCCGCCGCGTTCGCGGCTATCGTAAATAATAAAGGATCACCACTTCCTGCCTCTTCCACCCATTTCGATTGTGATATGATTTAAGAAGGCCCCATCTTAATTTTATTTGGAATACTCCCGGTCTAATCCGATTGAAATTTTTCTGAGTTATGCCCCTTATTCTAATCTAATTGCAATTGTTTTATGATCTTCCCCAAACTCTCATTTCTGATTGCGATAAGCCATAAAATCCACCTCCTCATTCTGCATTCCTCTCCATGATGTTTATGTCAAGATTTATTGCACTTTACGTTTTTCTTGATTTCCTGCAAAACGTGATTTTTTTGAATAAAATTCGCTTATCATCTCATTTATGTTTATCTTATCGATTCCTATTTTTTGTGTTCAGGTTCATGATAGAGGAAGAAGTTGTGCTGATAAGTGGCATATCAGTTCAAACATGCAGAAAAACATCCAGATAATATGATGGAACAAACAAATCTAATGAAGACATCAAATCACTTTCAGAAACTTCTACCAAAATACTATTTTCCTTTAAGCATTGTTGAAGGGATCTATTTAAATGCCCTCAACGCTGTGCACAATAGATTTAGTTGTTTTCTGCTATTTAAGCTTACTTTTTGTATGAAATAAAGGTTCGGAATTTTATGAAGAAAGGCTTACAAAAGCTCGCACTACTGTACTTTCATCATTTTCTCAATAGAACGTCTAGAACATTATTTAGGAATTTTCATAAATAATTTTGAGAAGTTGCATTATTGTACTCCTGGAATCATCTTTATGGGAAGGAATAAACTACTGCTATTTCTTTTATGAGCTGAGTAAAGTGTATATGGCATTTCTATAATTATACCTCTATTTTGTTCATAAGTAAATAGTAAATTTGTCTTTTCAAATTGCTTATTACTTGATATTTAAAGAATATTGTTACATGTATTCACTACTGATCATGCTGCCATTGATATTTTTATACATGTTAAGCAATTTGATTTGATATTCTAAATGCGATATGAGTTTACACATTGTTTTGATTAACTATTTAATCAAACTAATCATCTTGAAATAGTTTAATTTCCAATAGTGTTTGAGCAATCTATATTGTCATTTACTAAGGAAAATCATTATAGATCGTATCTAGATAAAAGTTAAACAATCCCGGGTTATAGAGTAGATTAAGGCATATGTTTTCCATTTGATCCATTGCTAGAAATTCATCTATTTCACTTCACTATAAGAATTACACATCCATTCAATAACCTTTCATTGGGAAATTGGTCCCATTATCCCTAGTAAGAGCCACTACCTAAACGGAAAAGGAGTTATCTTAAGGTCCAGACCAGGTGGTTTTCCCCTTGTGTTGAAGTAGAGATTTTCGAGGCCTCAACACGTTTTTGTGCTAGAAGGAGGGCATGTAGACTATGAATTTTTTTTAATCCAATCCAAAAACAAAAGGCCATTCCAAGAGTCATTCTCCCTCCAAATCTCCTACAACTTCTAGATCCCCTCCAAAATCTTCTACTTTTATATCAGGAGTTGTACAATCACCTCCCAAGTCTCCTAGAATAATTCCTGAGGTAATCCTTACAGATTATACTCCAGGATCACCAAAAATTATAGCTTTCATAATGAAATTGGAAAACGTCTCCATTTCAGAAGAAAAGCCTGAATCATCTAAAGATTCTGAAGGAAGAATAAATTCTATTTTTAAAAAAACTGGTGTTTTAACTCGGTCCCAAAGTGCAAAACTTGGCATCTCACCATTTGAATTTCCACTTCAATCCTGCCGAACGAAAACTGCTACATCAGATTCCCAAACATCTACTCGTGAGTTACCTCTTTCTCTCATTCACCAACATCTCCATTTCTTCCTTTTTCATTTCCTTTCTCTCTATCGATCACTTCATCTATTTCCATTTCCTCTACACAAATAACTAGTGCTGTCTCAAGTAGTACTATCACAATACCAATTCTTCTTTCATCACATCCACCTCTCCAACTGTTACAATGGTAGCTAGACCATGGTCCAATCCAGGAGCTATTCAAATGGAAGCACCACTTCATCCTCTACCAAAACATCCTAAAAGATGGCTTCCCAAATTCAATCCTGATGATGGGTTACCTGCTGAAGAGAAACTTCATAATTATATGTTAGCCATCAATCTTAATGAGGTAGATGAAGAAGATGTTGTTGTTAGATTATTCTTGTACACTCATATAGGATCAGCAGGGTCTTGGTACTTTTCATTACAACCAATTCTATTACTAGTTGGGATATTTTTGAAGAATAGTTTTTGACTAAATATGATGATGATTGCTCAACCGCATCTCTTATCAATGACCTTTCCAATTTAAAAACAAATTCAGGGGAAAAGATAAAAGATTTAAATTCTAGATTTAACAAATTGTTAAATAAAATCCCAGCTACTTTTAGGCCTGGTGTCGATGTACAAATTGAATGGTATATTTGATCTCTTCCTTCTAACATAGGAATTTTTGTAGATAGAGCTAATAAAAATACCTTGGTAGAAAACATGAAAGAAGCAGTGTCTGTAGAGAAGGGGATAAATGCATTAGAAAATAAAAGTATCAAGAAGACATAAAAATAAAAAGAGTTACATTTAAGGATGAAGCTAAAAAGAAAGCACCTAAAGATCCCTTTGATCTTGAAGACTTACAAAAAGTCCTTAAAACTTTATCTAACGAGATGGTAGAGATCAAAAAACAAGTAGCTGAATCCTCTTCCAAAAAACCTTTTAGACTATTCAAAATAAATCAACCACCTAATCCACAACCTCCAAACACGATCTCTAATGCAAAAATTGATGATGAAGATGAGGATGAAGCAACATTTTCTGTTGATGAATCCCAAGATGAACAAATAGCTGAGTTAAATGGAATGTGGGATTTTAGTCTTCTTATTTCTGATATGAAAATGAATATGAAGCATTACCTATTAGCACAAGAAGCAAAAGTCCAGTTGATCTTATACAACCAATTCAAAAACAAAAACCTTCAATTTCCACTGCTAAAGATAAAGCTATTGTTAAAAAATCCACTTCCACTTCTCCCCAAGCAATTCCATCTTCATCAAATTCTCAATATTCACCCAAAAAATTAGTAGTTTTAGATACTATTGAGTACAATATAGTTGAGGATATGAAGAAAATAAAAGCAAACATTTCCCTTCAAGAACTCACTAAATTCAGACAACGACAAATTTTTTTACTAAAAGAATTGAATGCAGTACCTGCTTCTCCTCTTCCTACTACTTGGTATCCAAAGCTTCTAATGGAATGGGTAAATCTCCTGGTAATACATTATTCAATTCCTCTAATGCTATTATGATAGGTGACAAGTCTAACTCACATACTCCTTTTCTTTTGACTTTTGAAATATTTAATAAAAATGTACACAACTTCTTGGTAGATTTAGGCGCTTCTTTGAATATCATGTCGTATTCAGTTTGTCTGAAATTAAACATGTCACCCTAGAAAACTCTAGTTCACATTATGAAAATTGATAGGAAAAAATTCAAAGTCATAGGAGAAATGAATTCAGTTCTTATTAGATTATCTTTGAATCCTGAAGTTTGTCAAATAATTGATATACTTGTTACTGATATCCCAGATTTCTACGATTTAATTCTTAGTAGAGATTGGTCAGAAAAACTACACGGTTATTTTGCCACTGATTGGTCTCACTTATGGCTTCCATTTAATGGAAAGACAAATCAAATTAGAATCAACTGAGAAAAACACATGAAACATTCAGTAACAGATTTCGAAGGTGAAAATGAGGCAACAACATTTAATAACAACATTCTTGGAAACTACTCTACTGAATCATTTTTTGAGAATTTTAAAGCACAAACATCACCACTTTTGAGTAATTCTTTCACTTCTCAAATTGAAAATTTTTCATAAACAAAATTTTGCAGATGTGTAAATATGCTAGAAAAACCATTAGTTAGTTCTTTATTCTGGACATTGTATTTTGATGGGTCGAAATCAAGTGATGGTGCAGGAGCAGGTTGCATATTGATTAATCTTGAAGGTGTGAAGACAATGCTAACTTGCATATTGGAATTCAAATGCACAAATAATATTGCAGAATATGAAGCATTAGTCCAAGGTATGTATAAAGCAATTAGCCTTGACGTTAAATACCTTCAAGTTTATGGAGATTCATAAATTGTAGTTAAACAAGTAAGAAACATGATGCATTGTATCTCTACGCACTTGAAGCATTATCAATATTTGGTTCAGTCTCTCACTTCACATTTTTTAGCGTTTAACATTTATGCTATTCCTAGGATTCAGAATGCCAACGCTGACCTTCTTGCTAACGTTACATCAAAATTGATCCCATCCGAAGATTACAATCCCAGTAGATTTTATGTAAAATTAATCTTTAGACCATCCATTATCGATAATATCACCAACTGGAGGGTATTCAATGATGTGTTGAGAATGCAACAAGATGATGGAGCTTAGTGGAAAGGAGTCGCCTTCACTAAGTGGGCCCGCAGGCAAATTATGGCGCAAAGTCTATTTTTAGACATATGGATCATGGTCTATGAGTTGCGGTATGCTGTTTATGGATGATTGGTCATGTTGGGAAAAATAGATGGACTTCTATTTTTGGATCACAGCAGGAGTGATCATAGTCTATTTTTAGACTACTAGTCAAAAATAGAAAAGTCAAATATTATTGTCTCATAATAATATTTGGACTATAAACATTATCTTATCCTCTTGGAGCACTTCAGTTTGAGCTACAGATGTGGCACATGCAGCTGTCAGAAGGAAATACACTTTCTTTGCGGGTCAGTTGAGCTATTGCATGCAGGACTTCAGTTAGAACTCAAGCAGTTGAGTTTGGTGGAGTTGGATGTGGAGTTGATGGAGTTGTGTTTAGTTTGACTTGGTTGAAATAGTTATAATTAGTCTAACTGAAAACAGACCAGTGATGAGTTTTGTGAACTAATTATTAACTCATAAAGCAACTAAATAATCCATCATTTAACTCAGTTGCATGTCAGTGCATGTACAGTTCAGTGGAGACAGGTGTTAGAGGTTGAGATTGCTATCAGTTGTGACTATAGTTGTGCATGAGATCTTGCACAATCAAAGGGATTGAGTTATGCCAATGAAGACCGCGTAGTGTGGGCCAATACAAGGTATTATATACTTTTCTCACCTGATTTCCAGGGTGAGTGATTCTCTTGCAACATTGTGCAGCAGAGGCATGCAAAGCAGCGGTGGAGATTTGAACCTGTGACTTGTCTGGATCTGAGCTAGTTTTGTGTGTAACAGGTGGAGATAGTACTGAGTACTTGTGAGGAGTATTGCACTATGTATTGTTACATGTTCTCAATCATTATAATATACAGATAGTGTGGGGTTTTCAGCTGTATGCTTTCCCCATGTTACATACTGTGTTAATGTGTGCATGTGATTGATGTTTCATTGTTTTTGATGCTGCTAAATTGATGATCAATGTAGAGGAGGTTATGTATTGTGCATGTATTCCACAATAGTGTACAATCGGGATAATCTCTGTTGAATAAGTGTTTATTATTCAAAATTTTTACATGGTATCAGAGCTGTTGATCATCAGATCTACTATTCAGAAAGTGTTTACATTCTATTTCTTCACGCAGAGTCTGTAATCGGGCCAGGTAGCCTCTGGATTCATCCTTCCTTTGGAAGGTGAGATATCCGGTAAAAGCCCATACAGTCAATCTCTGGATGAGAAATACTTTGTTCTCACGAATTTTAGATCAGAGGCGGTTGAGTTTGGAGCTGGTGGAATTCGAATTTGCAGCAGTGTTTTCTTGGTATCAACGTGGCAATGTCTTTCAACAGATTGCGATTGGAGTATGCTCTTGAGGGCAGCTCGAACTAGATTGCATGGAAGGACAGGATGGAGGCAGTGTTGGATGATAATGGGCTGAAGGAGTTCATAAAGGCTGATGTCCCAAAGCCTACTGATGTTGCGCAGGTTGATCCTTGGAAAAAGAAGATAACAAAGTGTCGAAGGATTCTGTTGGAGGCGTGAAGAATCACATTGTGTCTAGCCTGCATGGAAAGGCTTCTCCATACTTGATGTGGAAAGCGCTGAAAGATCTATTCCAAAGCAAGAGAAATAAGAGGAAGCTTGGATAAACGCAGAAACATCAAATGTGAGAAGGGAGACAGTATGCCCAAGTATCTCACAAAGTTCACTCAGTGTCGGGATGAGCTGGGAAGTGTGCGGGTGACTGTCGATGATGAGGACTTGGTGAGCTTGGCTCTCCTTGGTCTTCCGAAGAGTTGGCATTCCTATCTGGACTTTGTCAATGGTCGGGAGAAATTGCCAGGATGGGAAAGACTTTGGTCAGATCTTGTGCAGGAGGAGATCAGGCTGAATATCAGGGACAGATCTTCATCAAAGGGAATTGATGAAGAAAATTTCACTTTGGATGCCAAAGAAAAGAAGGGGAAGAACAAGAAAGCTTCTCAGTCTGGTGCGAAAGGCAAGAAGCAGGACATGTCCAAGGTGAAGTGCTTTCACTGTCACCAGCACGGGCACTATGCCACTAATTGTCTGCAGAAGAAGAAGAACAAGCAAACTGCTGGATCTGCAGTAGGAGAGGCTCTAGCCTCGCAGTTTGAGCTTGATTTTTCATTGATCGCATGCTTGGTTTCAAGTGTGATGGGATCGATATGGTTCTTGGACAGTGGTGCGTCTTTTCACATGACAGGAGATCGAGATTTGTTTTCTGATTTGGAGGACAAAGAGCTTGGAGTGCACATCGAGATGGGCGATGATGGTAGATACAGTGCGACCGGTATCGGTACCATTTCCTTTGAGAGGGAGTCTGGTAAACCCTTCGTATTGAAGGAAGTGATGCATGTTCCAGGATTGAAGAAGAATCTTATCTCTATGGCGATGTTAGAAGACAAGGGATATGATGTTGTTTTCTGCGAGGGAAAGGCTTTCCTGTGCAGCAAGACAACTGGAGAAACCCGAAAGATAGGGGTTCGAGTGAGGAACCTTTATCAATTGCATGTAGATGGCTGCGCAGCAATGGCATGCAAGGCAGAAGGATTGGTGAGTTGGGATGATGGCGAGTTGTGTCAAAGGAGATGGGGTCACCTTCACCATGGAGCCTTGAAGATACTGCAGCAGATCACTATAGGGCTGCCTAAAGGCACTCTTGCGCAGTTAGATCAGTGCAAGGGGTGTACTTTGGGAAAGTTTGTGAAAGCCACCTTTCACGAGAAGGATAGTTGCGCCACGACGATCCTTGAGAGAATTCACACAGACGTGTGTGGACCTTTCTCAGTAGCTTCGAAAACAAAACACAAATATTATGTGATTTTTGTTGATGATTTATCTCGTAAGTGCTGGATCTTCTTCATGCAGAAGAAGAGCGAGACATACTCAAAGTTTTGTGAGTTCAGAGCACTGGTCAAGAAGGAGTCGGGGAAGAAGGTGAAGGCTCTTAGGAGCGATAATGGTGGTGAATACATCTCTGGCGAGTTCAAGGATTTATGTAGTGCCGAAGGGATTCAAAGAGAGCTCATAGCTTGCCATAACCCACAACAAAACGGGGTTGCTGAGCGGAAGAACAGAATGATCGTGGGTGCTGCACGGGTGATGTTGCATGATTAGGGCCTATCCCTTCACTTGTGGGCGGAAGCATGCAATACAACAGTTTATGTGCAGAACCATTGTCCTCACAGGATACTTGGCATGAGTACATCCGAGGAGGCTTATTCTGGTAAGAAGCCTGATCTTTCTCATTTGAGGATTTTTGGTGCTAACGTTTACATGCATGTGACGAAGGATGCTAGGAAGAAGTTGGAGCTAACCGCAGAGGTTGGGATATTTGTGGGGTACACTGATACAACCCACAACTATCATGTGTATTTGCCAAACAGTGGTAAGACTGTTGTGCGACGGGATATAAAATTTCAGGAGGAGAAAGCCATGAAGTGTTCGCTTGAGAGGGAGCCACACTTGCATGCAGATGAGGAGCCATTAGTTCCTAAAGATGAGCTTCAGGACATGGATCAGCCACATGACGAAGTTCATGGAGTGGAAGAAACCACTCATGCAGCGCCAACCATTAGAGGGCGAAAGCACTTGACAGAAGCTGAGCGACTGGCTCAATATGCAGAGAAAGTTGTAGGACCACCTACAGCCCAACGCAGGCAGAGATAATCACTTGATCGGTACACTGGATACATGGCTCTTGTGAGCAAATGTGTTGTGACTGAGCCATCCTCTTTCGAGGAAGCTGTGGAGGATCTCGCATGGGTAGACGCCATGGTGGAAAAGTATGATTCGATTGTCAAAAACAGTGCATGGGAGATTGTTCCTAGACCGGAAGGGAAATTAGTGGTGGGTTCGAGATGGATCTACAAATTTAAGCAGGTAGCTGACGGGAGTGTGGAGAAGTACAAGGCAAGATTTGTTGCCCGAGGCTTTTCACAGATAGAGGGGATCGATTATGAGGAGACCTTTGCACCTATCGCAAGGTATTATTCCATACGGACGATTCTTACTCTCTTAATGCAGATGGGGTGGCACATTCATCAGATAGATGTGAAGACTGCGTTCCTCAATGGAGTCATTGAGGAGGAGGTGTACATAGAATAGCTCAAAGGTTTCGAGATATTCAGCAGTGAGTCGCATGTGTGCAGGCTCAAGAGAGCGTTGTATGGGTTGAAACAAGCACCACGTGATTGGTACACACGGATAGACAACTATTTCACCGGACTTGGATTCTCCAAGAGCGAGGCGGATCCTAACCTATACCAGATTGTGGTGGAGGGTAAGTTGCTTATCATTGTACTTTATGTAGATGATTTGATTCTAACGGGTGATGCGCTGTTGATACTTTCATGCAAGGATGATCTTGCTAAGGAGTTTGAAATGAAGGACTTGGGCCTCCTTCATTATTTCTTGGGATTGGAAATTTGGTAGCGCAGTGATGGACTATTTGTTTCTCAGGGTAAGTATGCTCGGGAGATCTTGGAAATGTTCAACATGCAAGGCTACAAGCCTGTTGATACTCCTCTTCCTGGAGGTTGGAGGAAGAAGGATGCCACTTCAGCAGAAGAAGTGGATGCCACTGTTTATAGACATTTGGTGGGGTCACTTATGTATTTGGTCAATACACGACTCGATATATGTTATGCTGTTAACCAACATTCAAAAGCTATGGTTAAGCCAACCAAGCATGTATTGCATTATTTGAGAGGCACATTGGGATATGGATTGTGGTACAGACAGGAGGATGAGGTGAAGCTATGTGGCTTCACGGATGCAGATTGGGCAGGGAGCCCAACGGACAGAAAGAGCACATCAGGAGGGGTCTTCAGTATCGGGTCGACAACAGTTTCTTGGTACAACAGGAAGTAGAGATCCATGGCACTCATTTCAGCAGAGGCCGAGTATATGGCAGCACGTTTGGCTGCATTCGAGGCTATATGGAAGAGGAAGATCCTGGTCGGTTTGTTCGGTTCTCACTTGGAGCCTACTGTGATTTACTGTGATAACCAGAGTTGCATTAAACTCTCGGATAATCCTGTATTTCATGATAGATCTAAGCACATTGACATCACGTAACATCATATCAGAGATTGTGTGCAGCGGAGAATCATGTTACTTTCATACATTCCAATAGAGGATCAGGATGCTGATATCTTGATGAAGGCGCTTGCCAGGAGAAAATTTGAATACCACCGAGGCAGGATAGGGTTGCTGATAATCCATATTTTGTTGAGAGGGAGTGTTGAGAATGTAACAAGATGATAGAGCTTAGTGGAAAGGAGTTGCCTTCACTAAGTGGGCCCGCAGGCAAATTATGGCACAAAGTCTATTTTTAGACTATGTCTATTTTTAGACATATGGACCATGGTCTATGAGTTGTAGTATGTTGTTTATGGATGATTGGTCATGTTGGGAAAAATAGATGAAATTCTATTTTTGGATCACAGCTGGAGTGATCAGAGTCTATTTTTAGATTGCTAGTCAAAAATAGAAAAGTCAAATATTAGTCTCATAGTAATATTTGGACTATAAACATTATCTTATCCTCTTGGAGCACTTCAGTTTGAGCTACAGATGTGGCACATGCAACTTTCAGAAGGAAATACTCTTTCTTTGTGGGTCAGTTGAGCTATTGCATGTAGGACTTTAGTTAGAACTCAAGCAGTTGAGTTTGGTGGAGTTGGATGTGAAGTTGATGGAGTTGTGTTTAGTTTGACTTGGTTGAACTAGTTGTAATTAGTCTAACTGCAAATAGACTAGTGATGAGTTGTGTGAACTAATTATTAAATCATAAAGCAACTAAAGAATACATCAGTTAACTCAGTTGCATGTTAGTGCATGTACAGTTCAGTGGAGATAGGTGTTAGAGGTTGAGATTGCTATCAATTGTGACTATAGTTGTGCATGAGATCTTGCACAATCAAAGGGATTGAGTTATGCCAATGAAGACTGCGTAGTGTGGGCAAATACAAGGTATTATAGCCTGTTCTCACGTGATTTCCAGGGTGAGTGATTCTCTTGCAACATTGTGCAGCAGAGGTAGGCAAAGCAGCGGTGGAGATTTGAACCTGTGACTTGTTCAGATCTGAGCTAGTTTTGTGTGTAACAGGTGGAGATAGTACTGAGTACTTGTGAGGAGTATTGTACTATGTATTGTTACATGTTATCAATCATTATAATATACAAATAGTGTGGGGTTTTCAGTTGTATGCTTTCCCCGTGTTACATACTGTGTTAATGTGTGCATGCGATTGATGTTTCATTGCTTTTTATGCTGCTAAATTGATGATCAATGTAGAGGAGGTTATGTATTGTGCATGTATTCCGCAATAGTGTATAATCGGGATAATCTTTGTTGAATAAGTGTTTATCATTCAAAATTTCTACATGATGACGAAGACATTTTAAGCTTCTTAACTTCTGAAAAATCATACGATGACCAAATAATTGACGAGGATGAACATGATAAATTAAAATAGAAAATTGATGATAATCCCATACCCAAATCTGTAATAAAACTTGAGGATGTCTATGATTTAAAAGGGTTTCTAATTCAAAACTACAGAGTTTAACTCTGAGTTTTGAATTAATAAATCTTGAGATAGATCTTAAACCTCAGAACATCAATTTAGGACTTGGTCTCTCATCTAAAGAAAGATTATCCTTCATTAATTTATTAAAGAAATATAAGGATGTCTTTTCTTGGAGTTATGAAGATCTCAAAACATTTGACACTTCTATCATTCAACATACAATCCTGATGCTATCAAATGATAAATCTGTCCAACAAAAACTAAGGAAAATTCATCCGAACTTAGAAACTCAAATCAAAACATAATTGAATAAACTCCTTAAGGCTAGGATCATTTTTCCTATTAGGAATTCAAGATGAGTTTCCAAATTGATACCTATTAGGAATAAAAATAGTGATATCCACATTTGTATAGATTTTAGCAATCTTAATAAAGCCAGTAAAAATGGTAACTTCCCACAACCCACTATGGAATAGATTTTACAATCCGTTGCTGGTTCCGAACTTATGTCTTTCCTTGATGGTTTCTCTGGATATAATCAAATCATGGTCCACCTAGATGATAGGCTAAATACTACTTTCAGAACCAAATGGAGAACTTATGCCTACCAAAAAATGCCATTCAATTTAATAAACGCAGGGGCCACTTTCCAACAAGCCATGGATATAGCTTTCAAATGTATGTTAAACAAAACGGTTATTTGTTTATATGGATGCAATTATTGTTTATTCAAAGAACATAAATAGTCATTTGTAGGACTTAAAACAAATTTTTGAATGCTGTAGAAAATATGGTATTTCTTTAAATCCAAAAAATTCTTTTTTTCACTCTTAGTGAAGGGGAACTTTTAGGATTCATTGTGTCAAAAAATGGGATTTACGTTGACCCTTATAGAATAAAAGAAATTTCAAAAATTTCTCCACCATATAACAAAAAAATCATGTAATCATTTTTTGGACAGATCAATTTTGTCAAAAGGTTTGTCCTTGCTTTCTCACAAATAATTTTCCTGTTACAACAAATGATTAAGAAAGACACAGTTTTTAAATGGGGTCATCATGAAAAGTAAGCATTCGATTTAATCAAATAGGAAATTATCGATGCTCCTTCTTTAAATACTCTGAATTTCTCCAATAATTTCATCTTATATACCTTTTCTTCTTCAACGTCTTATGATGTTGTTTTGAAACAAATTAATAATAAGAAAATCGAAGCACCCATCTCATTTTTTAGTTCAAATATCTAGGGTGATGAATTGAATTATTCATATGTAGAAAAACAAGCATCTGTTGTATATAAAGATGTAAAGCATTTTCAACCTTTTCTTTTAAAAACACACACAAAAGTAATAGTCCCATTCCCAGCAGTGAGACAATTACTAATGTAGAAAGAATTTGGAGAAAAGAGAGCGAATTGGGTAACAACTCTGCAGGAATATGATATTGAAATTAAACCAGCCAAAATTGTCAGAGGATAAGGTTTCTGCAAGCTTCTTACAAGAGAATTGAACATGCCATTCGAAGGGGCACAGGTAACAATAAACACATTTATGAGGTAAGTGTAATTGATGTTGATTCCCAATACACTAATTTATTTTTTTATTTAAAAAATGGATATGCTCCTCCTGAACTCAATTATAAAAGAAAAAAGAGCTTTACGATTAAAAGCAAGTCATTATGAGAGAGAAACTATGATTCCATATGGTTAAGATGATTAGAAGAGTCTGAAGCACACAAAGTTTTGTAGGAACTTCATGATGGACCAATAGGTGGACACTTTGGAGGAGATACTACATCACACAAAATCTTACATGCTGGATACTACTGGCTCACTCTCTTCAAAGATACCCATGCATATGTGAGGAAATGAAAAACATGCCAAATTTCTTTTGGAAGATAAAGGAAACCAACCTTGCCTCTGCAGCTAGTCAACATTGAACAACCTTTCGAACAATGGGGACTGGATATCATAGGTGAGATCTTTCCTCATTCTTCTAAACAACATAGGTATATTCTAACTGATACATATTACTTCACTAAGTGGGTGGAAGCAATTCTGCTAAAGGTAGTCAATTCTGAATCTGTTATTGAATTTATTGATCAATTTGTCATTACAAGATTTGGTCTTCCTTCTGCACTTATATTTGATAATGCATCTTATTTTTTGGGTAACAGTATGATTGAATTTGCAATTAGGAGAGGTTTTAAACTCAAATATTATGCTAATTACTATCCCTAGGGAAATGGTTTGGTAGAATTCACTAATAAATTCTCCTTAGAATAATCACAAGAAATGTAGATCAAAGTCAAAGAAATTAGCACAAAGCTTTAATATTTTCTCTATGGGCTGATACGATAACTAAGAAGACCTCTATATGCACTTCTCCATTTAACCTAGTCTATGGGAAGGAAGCCATTATTTCATCACATTTATCTCTTCCTTCATTAGCCCTAGTTCAATTTATTGAAGAAACACCTTCTTCTCCCTTGAAATTAAGAAATTCACAAATCCTAAAACTAGAAGAAGAAAGGGAAAAGGCCAAATTCATACACACCAAACATCAAAAGATGGTGAAATCTTCTTTTAATGCAAGTTCAGTCACACAAATATCCTTCCAAGTTGGAGATCTAGTTCTCAAGTGGGACAAAGCACACGAAGAAAAGGGGAAACATACCAAATTTCAGAAGTTATGGCTTGGTCCATTTCAGATTGTTGAACATATAAGCCCATCTACATTTATACTTCAAGATTTATCAAGAAAGAGAGATTCTCTTCCTATAAATGGGCTCATCTTAAATAAATTCTTTTCTTAATTTCTTAAAAAAAAATTAAAACAAATAAAGAATAAAATTTGTAAAAAAAATCACTTCCATTGTACATCCCGCTGCAATTTATTTTTCCTTTTATAGATTTTGTTAATAAAATATTAAATAATACTCTATTGACTTTTCAAACATCTCTTGAAGTTATTTTTATTTTTTCATTTTCAAGGTAGGAGTTTTTAAGAAGTGGTTATCAAGATTGAAAATTAGATAAAAGTTATATAACTCTGAAAATATTTTCCATTAAGTTGTAAAATCTTAAAAAAAAAACCTCAAAATTATATCTTTTTACTCTATTTTTAGTCAAAAAATTATCCTTAAAAAGTAAAGACCGTCTTACGACTTAAAACTTTCAACTTGGATTTGTCATCCAAAACTCTTAAAAGAATCAATAGTCCTTCCCATCCATTAAAAAAATAATTTTTAGAGTGTAATTCTAAAATATAATAAATCTAAAAAGATAAGAGGTCTCATGACGAGCCAGCTTACCATGTTCACAGGGAATCAATTAAACTGTCATTACCACTTTGAACACCAAATCAGGGTAATGGCTTGTGATTTTTAATTGTAAGACAAGGGGTCTCAGCACGAGCCAACTTGTTTAGTTTGATTGTTACCGGTGAATGGCATTTTCATTATTTGGCCACTAAACTAGGAAAATGGATTTTTAGCATCAAAAAAGAAAAGAAAAGAAAAGAAAAATAAAATTTATAATTATTGCACTGTTAAATGGATGGGATATTGGATTGTTGTTGGTTAAAAGGTAACCATGTAGAGGCTATGAACCCCTACTGGCAGCAATGACTCTATTTGTGATGAACAAGTACATTTTAAAGCTAAGTCGTAACCGACCACCTACTTTATTTTTATAAACTGATTAATGACTGATACAAGTTAATAGGTGTTTTTCATTCACAAAAGGTTTTTAAAAGAGATTGCAAGTTAATGAGTTTTATAGTCAGAGTAATTTTATTTATCTAGATGTTTCGAAAAGCAATTTTCCTTTCTTAAATTATTTTTACTGAATTTTTGGAAAAATTTCAATTATCAGAGATAATTGGTTCTTCCAGTGAATCACCATTTGTTGTACTACAAACAACCCCCATTTCAGTGTATTATAAAATTCCTATAAAATTTATTATATCGAAATAGGGATCCTTCATCTTAAATATAAATATCTTATAATCAAAGTTTAATACTTAGGCTTTTAATTAAAACCCAAATATTAAAACTTGATTATCCCAAAAAACCAAATTAAATAGCCCCCAAGACACAAACTATAATTAGGATTAAGTATTAAACATTATGGGTTTTTTGATTAAAAAATAAAATAAAACGGATATTTTTAAGATTCCCGAAGGTTGAAGTCTTTACAAACTTCAACACTCCACCATACCCTGCATCGCATTCATACCCCACATCGCATATCCCATAATAAATCAACAAAAATCAAGAACCTTCTGCCAAACTCCATTGCGATTGCGATTAGACTGGACCCGACGGGAAAATATACATCCCAATTCATAAGTCCCCGTGTCCATGGCAATCGCAAAAGGTTCCAAAGAACTTATGTCTAAGCCTTAATCCATTGTGATTGCGATATAAAACCGTACCCAATGGGAAAATCAACTTCACTTTATTAAAATCCCGCGTCCATGCAATCGAAAGAACCATTTCCCAAGTCCCGCTACTTATCTCTTTTGCAATCTGCGATTACTCTGGACCCGGCGGGAAAATCAAATTCACTTCATTAAAATCCAGCGTCCGCACAATCACAAGAACCATTGCCCAAGTCCAGCTGCTTATCTCTTTTGTGATCTGCGATTACTCCAGACCCGACAAGATTATCCATTGCAATCCATAAAATCCCGCGTCTGAGGCTATCACAAAAGTTTGAAAGCTTAAGTCCAACCCTGCTCTAAACACCAATTTGCGATTTGCGATAAGGCCCGAACCCGCCTATATTATGCACTGTGATTTGTACTAATGTCGCATCCAGGGCCTATACCCCAATCACAAAGTTTTAAAAAGTCATGCCTCATCCCAATGTCAATTGCAATATACATCCCAATGCCGATTGTGATATGACGTCAACAATGACGTCACATCCACATCCTCCTCCACGTTACCTTGGGATCCTGTAATCACAAGTTTTAAAGGGACACGACTTATAATAAACCCTTAACCCTAGTCGATTTGTGATTTGTGATTAAACCTAGACCCGATGGGATTATAAAATCCATTCCATAATTTCCTCGCATCCAAAGCTATTGCAGTTTCTAAAGACTCTTGCCTATTGCGATAACGATTAGACCAGACCTGACATGATTATTCACTCCAAATCATAAATACCCCACGTTTGTAGCTATCGCAAATAATAAAGGATTACTTATTCCTGCCACTTCCACCATTCTGATTGCGATTGTGATATGATTTAAGAAGGCCCCCTTTGAATTTTATTTGGAATACTCCCGGTCTAGTCCGATTGCGAGTTTTCTGAGTTCTGCCCCTGATTCTAATCCGATTACAATTGTTTTATGATCTTCCCCAAACTTTGATTTCCGATTGTGATAAGCCATAAAATCCACCTCCTTACTCTACATTCCTCTCCATGATGTCTGTGTCGGGATTTATTTCCTTTTACGCTTTTCTTGATTTCCTACAAAACGTGATTTGTTTCAAATAAAATTTGCTTATCATCTCATTTATGTTTATCTTATCAATTACTGTTTTATGTGTTTAGGTTCATGATAGAGGAAGACAGTTATGCTGATAAGTGGCATATCAATTCAAAAAGGCATATAGACATCCAGAGAATTCGATGGAACAAACAAAGCTGATGAAGACAACAAATCACTTTCAGAAACTTATACCAAAATATTGTTTTCCTTTAAGCATTGTTAAAGAGATCTGTTTAAAGGCCCTCAACGCTCTGCACAATAGATTCATTTTTTTTCTACTATTTAAGCTTACTTTTTGTATGAAATAAAGGTCCGAAATTTTATGAAGAAAGGCTTACGAAAGCTCGCACTACTGTAATTTCATCATTTTCTCAATAAAACGATTGGAACATTGTTTAGGAATTTTCATAAAGAATTTTGAGAAGTTGCATTACTGTACTCTTGGAATCATCTTTGTGGCAAGGAATAAACTGCTGCTATTTCTTTTATGAGCTGAGAAAAGTGTATATGGTATTTCTATCATTATACCTATGTTTTGTTCATAATTAAATAGTAAATTTATCTTTTCACATTGCTTATTACTTGATATTTAAAGAATTGTGCTACATGTATTCACTACTGATCATGCTGCCATTGATATTTGTATACATGTTAAGAAATTTGGTTTGATATTCTAAATGCGATATGAATTTACACATTGTTTTGATTAACTATTTAATCAAACTAATCATCTTGAAATAGTTTCATTTGCATTGGTGTTTGAGCAATCTATATTGTCATTTACTAAGGAAAATCATTATAGATCACATCTAGATAAAAGTTAAACAATCTCGGGTTATAGAGTAGATTAATGCATATGTTTTCCATTTGATCCATTGCTACAAATTCCTCTATTTTACTTCACTATACGCATTAAAAATCCATTCAATAACCTTTCATTGGGAAACTGGTCCTATTATCCCCAGTCAGAGCCACTACCTAAACGAAAAAGGAGTTGTCTTAAAGTCCAGACCGGGTGGTTTCCCCTTGTGTTGAAGCAACGATTTTTGAGGCCTCAACAGATCCATATCTTGATTTCTGAGAAAATTTTGAATAAAATCATTATTTTCATTAAATGAAAAAACAAACACTTTCTCTAAACACCAAAAAAAATCTACCATCTACACTTTATATAAAAATAAAAATGGCTCTTAAACAGGGTGGTGAAACCTCTTAAAACGAAAACTTTGTACGGTTCTCATCGAGTGGGTAATTTAACTCATAGAATCAAGGTATATATCATAACTTAAAGTAAGTCATTGAAAAAATTAGCATTATTTGTTTGGATTAGTATCTATGAACAAATAACATAAGGTCTACATCAAATTATTCATTTGATATGACATACACAATGATCTCATGAAGTAGTGAGAAGTACATGATAGTGTTGCATGTGAAATAACACTAAGATGGACTAATATTAAGTGTCACATGTGAAATAACACTAATATGGGTGGTTTCCCCTGTGTTGAAGCAACGGTTTTCGAGGCCTCAACAGATCCATATCTTGATTTATGAGAAAATTTGCAATAAAATCATTATTTTCATTATATGAAAAAACAAACACCTTCTCTAAACACCAAAAAAATCTAGCATCTACACTTTATATAAAAATAAAAATGGCTCTTAAACAGGGTGGTGAAACCTCTTAAAATGACAACTTTGTACAGTTCTCATCGAGTGGGTAATTTAACTCATAGAATAAAGGTATATATCATAACTTAAAGTAAGTCATTGAAAAAATTAGCATTATTTGTTTGGATTAGTATCTATGAACAAATAACATAAGGTCTACATCAAATTATTCATTTGATATGAGATACACAATGATCTCATGAAGTAGTGAGAAGTACATGATAGTGTTGCATGTGAAATAACACTAAGATGGACTAATATTAAGTGTCACATGCGAAATAACACTAAGATGGACTAATATTCATGTGAAATAAGATTCTCCACTTACATTATTTTATAATAAATACATATTAATACAATTATAAAGCATATTAAAGTCTATTTTCATTATTGAGATAGTTGTAGTAATATGGAAAGATATAATTAGAACTATATAACATGATGGATTATGTAACAAATTTCTTTACAAAACCCTTCAATTAGTAGAACTTTTAGAAATTAAATGCAATGCTTATGATGGATTATGTAACAAATTTCTTTACAAAACCCTTCAATTAATAGAAGTTTTAGAAATTAAATGCAATGCTTATGATGAATGCGAATTAGTTTTCATTGAGCTAGTAAAGGTTATTGAAAATAATGTAAAATCATAGAAAGTTGAGTGTAACTTTATACATGATGTTAAATTTATATATTTTTCTAAGTGTGAAATCAATTAGTTATTTATATTTTTATCTGAAAAGAAAAATAAACAAATAGATTTTACTTTAATTTTAAACTAGAAAGAAAAGTACATTTTTATATGCTAAAAAATTATTTCATGGCTCATCCAAATATATTTGCATCCATAATCTTATAAAAGTTATTATGGCTTAAATCTATTCATATTTAATCTCATTATCTCAAACATAGGGCCATATCTCATCTCCACATTTGATCATAAAAATGACATTCAATGTACATTAACCTCCTTAAAAAATTAAGAGAAAGAGTTTTTAATGATCATCTCATCAACGAAAAACTACATATAAACTTCCATATATAGCACTACTTTCTCCAGAAAAAAATGGTGGTTGTTCATAACATCTTTTATGTAGAACAACTTCTTTAAAATATTTTTGAAGAGCTTATACAAAGATAGAAGTATGATTTTTTTTTTTTTTTACACTAATCATATTCAATTTTTAAAACATGTCAAGAGCCTGGATCCTTTAACACATATAGTCCCCTATAACCCTTTATGAGGGTATGTAGTGCACATGCCCAACCCTAAAGGTCACTTTATGGAGGCGGGTTATCCAAATTTCCTCTTCTTTTAAGCATGTCAAACATATTTTATGTGGTCACCATTGTCGTTTTCTCATTGAGAGCTTTCCAATGATATAAATTTCATCAAATTCTAAGCGCTAGGAACATAGTGACGACCCTCAGAAGATTTAGCCCTTTTATGCCATGTCAACAATTATACCACCACCACATGGATGACATGTGGCAGTCATGTGTGTGCATGTCACCACCACACTATTCCATGTATGCAATCTAGACACATGGCTTGCTAGGTCATATTTAGATCTTGACATGCTTTGGTCAATGGGTCAAACATTTAGATATCTAGAACAACAATATGGGTGTTTTAATAATGCAATTTTATTAAAGGGATAAATTTTTGGATATCTAGAACATCTCCCATCTATATGATCATATAATTCCATTAAAATTAAAAATTCCATATTTGAATATTCAAATCCTGGATATCTAAAAAAAATCTATAAATCCTTTATATTAAAAATTTCGATCCTTAAAGTCCAGACTCCACATCATACACCACAACCTCATCCTCCTCATTAGTCCACATCATCATCTCCATCGACATAGGAAACTTTCACACTTCCATATATCCAAGGATATGGAGGTCTAGAGTATCCAACATTCATAATTAATTAAAAAATGCCACTTTCTAGAAATTGTGGATCTTGGACTTTTAATCTCCATTTCATGCACTGTGATAGATACCACATCGACCACCATATCAATTATTTTGTGCCATCATGCCACATTGGCATGCCATGTCATCTTAACCTATATATATTTTCATGTCAATATGCCACATTAGTAGTGATACATCAACAAGCCATGTCAGACCCCTATTCACCTGCATAGTTTGGGGTCTTGTGATCTTCCCTGCTAGTGCCAAGATCAAGTTTTATGACTTTTTATCCAACTCTTGCATTTCAAAAAGTTTTGGATCCCTGATAGGCTATGTAACTCTATCGTTAAGGTTACCCTAATGTTTCGATGTTGCAAAGTTCCACGCATCCAACCATTTGGGATTTATATGGTCATTTGGGCTTTATTTAAATAAGGTTGAATGCTCAAATATCTAGATATTATGATATCTAGAACATCCAACCTTCATCAGACATCCATTGGAAATTCGTCCCCCACTTAACTCATTTTATTTGTTTGCAAGGCCTTGGTCACATCCATTGTTACTCCATGTGACTAAGGGATGGAACTATTCTTGGAGAACCAAAATTAATAGGTTTAATGGGATTTGCAAATTAAAATTGTTTCCTTCTCCATTAGTTGAATCCAATTTTAATAGGGTTAAATACTTGCACAAATTATCTTAAAGATAAAATAATCATCACTGACATGTGAAGACACCCATAGGCTTCCAATTCTCTTCCATTAACAAGACATCCATATCAATGGAGCGAAATTGAGACCCTAGGGCCAAATCCCCAAATTTGGCCCAACTAAGGGAGATTCCTCTCACTCATTTAAATGTAATAATTGTCGACTTCAAGCCCATTACACTTACAAGTAGAGAGGCCAGCACTATGGCCTATTTCTTGAGAAGAAAAATGACACCATAAACTCCTATCATCTAAAGTTCATATATATATAGATATCACATATTTATGACAACCTAAAGGATCTTGTAAGCTATACAAATAAATTTAGACTAAGTTCCATAACTATTCCAAACTAGGGCATCTACTATATCCCTTTTAAAGTCTCCATTCAAGGAAGATACCCAAGCCAAACAAGGACATAACTCAACATCAAAGTCCCATGGTTGGTCCAACAAATTTATTCAATATAATAGATACTTAAGGGCCTTAAATTCCAATACCTCCTTTTAACATATTTTCAGCAGTTCACAAGTTCATCATTGAAGTCTTTAACATATTATATCAAATGTCCTATGAAGACTCCCTCCTCTGAGTCTCCACTCTATGGTTAAGGATTTTACTCTTGCATTTAAAGATTAAATTTTACATAAGCCTTTGATTCCTATACCCCAAGACAATATATGTCAATAATAATACAAATATACATATTGTAAAGGCTATTTGTGGATATAGAGCTCAAATATATTAGAATTAGAAATTAGTAACTAAGCATAATTATGTAGGGATTTAGATTACAAAATACATTAACCCCCTTTAACCCATCATTAACATCATCCGTGAAATTTAAACTCACACACAAACATTTCTTTTAAAAAACAAAAATACATTTATCTAATTTTTTTTAAGCTTTTCATAAAATTGGAGAAGGAAGAGATACTCTTCACCCATCCATAGGCTCAACTAAAATGTGATTTTATTGTGTTTGTCCTCCCCTGAGCCAAATTTTATGCCATAAGAGGAGGACTCACTGTTATAGACATTTTTGGGCCCTACAACCCCAAGCATGAAATGTCCATAAAACAAGGGCTCCTAAGTCCCTAAAAGTGTTGTTCTAACCCCTAAAGGAACAAGGTCAACAGATTATAGCTTCTCCCAGAAGTTCTCCATGAGAAACTGCTCAGAATTGGTCAAAACAGGATCATTGCAGCTGCTCCACTGGCTAAGTGCATTGCATCTCACTTAAATACACTGTGAGGGTGCGTTGCATTTCAAAATTCCCTTCTGTTGGGTGCCATGGGCGAGAAATGACAAATGACAGTGTCATTCCGTGAGGTGGAGAGGCAATGGAAGCTTCCAGAATCTTCTCCTGTGACACTTGCCTCACTGAATTCGACCAAGGATGAGTAAGATGCCCTCAGTCTCCAAGTGGAAGCAAGAACTATCAGAGAGAAGACACTAATCAAATCACAAGCTGACTCATCCCCCTTGCAGATATCTATATATGGATCCCTCATCCCAGAGATCCAGAGGCTGGAATTTTTCATATTGTAAGGAATTGCTGTTGGTTTCTAGAGACAAACATTAGATTGTTGGGTGACCTAAGCTTTGTTTGAGGTGAAGAGGGGCTTCTTTGCTGGGAGGTTGATGCTGGGTCGGAACAACTGGTTGTAACTCCTCCTGGTTCTTTTCTTGTTTATCAATAAAAGCTATTTGAGTTTTCCTCCATGCTTTTGTATCATTGATGCTTGTTACATTTGTATGGTCAATTTACATCTGACCCTAGATTGTTTATGATTATAGATCCATGTCTTTGTATAGTGCTATGCTTCTGTGATCTTACAGGTACTTTGTGAAGCTGGACGTGCAAGGGAGCAGGTAGATGAGGACTATCAAAGAAGAGAGGGATCGAATCGAAGGATTAGCGCAAGATAGAGGTTGGTCTTTCTGTTCCTCTCTATCTATAATTCATAAAGGAAAAACAAAAGTAGTTTTTCTCTGTTTGTTTCTAAGGTAGCTGTCACACCTTAGTGGGATAGAGCAGTTCTAAATAGATACTTTTCCCTGTAACAAAATGGTGACTCCACTGGGGAGCTAATTAGTTTTTTTGTTTATCATTCTTTGTTGTTTGTTTCATAAACTTACGAGTAGCATTCGAACTGCATTTGCCATAACAAATGCAAAGTAGACAACTGCTACTTCAATCCATCTACTGGATCTGTTTATGATTTAAACAACTGATTCACAAACTATCTGATTTCCCTTGTGATAGCTCTTAGATCCTCCTTAGATCTACCCCTGATTGTTGCGTTACTGATTGCTTTTTACTCGGCCAAAACCCAAGAACTAAACTACAAACTGTGACCCGGAACCCGAACAGAGTCTCGTTTCTAGCCCAGCGTAGGTACTGTTCAGAGATTCTGAATTTCAGCGCGCTTCCCGAGTGGACAACCTGCGCTGCATTTCAGATTCTCTGTGTTACAGGTGCACTGATCAGACTAGCTCTGTGCAGCTGTGGCTTCTGTGATTCATTCTTTCCAGTCCTATTCATAAATTTTGCTGCCTGTGATCAGTATATGCCTGTTTGAAACCCCTTTTCCTTACTGTTATTCCGCCTCCTTTGTACAAAATAACTGTAGATGTTTTTTTGTGTGTTTGTTGAGTCGTTTACAGTTCTCCTTTGCAAAAGTAGCATAACTGTACTATCGTCCTTTGATTTGAATCTGTCACAAGTGTCGTTTTCGATCGTAGGAAAGAGTTTGATTGCTATTGATGGTCAATTATCCTGTTACTATTGCTTTTGGTATGAATTTATAATTTTCTAGTGTCGAGAACAAGTATTCGTTTCAAAATCGTAAGGTGTTGTAATCGTCTCCATCTTTTTGATTTCGAAAGAATCTTGTTGATATTTGTCGCTTGAAAAGAAATTCAGATTTGTGCATCAACTTTCTTTTTAGCATTCATATATTAAGAAAGTCGAAAACAAATGCATGCATGTGCATTTGCATATAGACAGTCTGATTGGCTTGATTTAGGAAAGTGCATTTAGAGTGTGCTCTTTGCTCTTTGTGAAAAGATTCTGTCTTTCTTTTCCCTAGTAGCTAGGATTTTCATTGCATAAAGAAGATAAAAAGTTTGTTTATCATCTTAGATTGCATTTTAGGAATTACATCTACATCTCATGGTGAACCCAAAAGGAAAACTTCATAAACAAGATCAACTTAAAATAAATTCAATGAATCTAACAACGTTTGGAACTAAACGCACAACATTTAGAAGTCTAGGCTAGAGACGTATTCCGGCGTCGTAAAACCTGGTAACTATTGTTCTCACTGATGGTTGGGTGATTCCTCCACTTTGAGACGATAAGTGCCAGTACGGAATTATGCTCCCACGTACCGTCGAGTATATTTTGGGAGACCCCAATAGGCTTAATCCTTTATCCATAGGAAGCCAGGTCTGCCGCCCTATCGATCGCAATGCACTGAACACAACATTCGGGAAGATTGACTGCCGTACTGTAAAAAGTATTCTACAGTTTTGTCATTGGTTTGGTACTCCCTCTACCTAGATTTCCAGAGCAGTCCCTTTCGTTCCTTTTCAGACTCCTTAACGGAAAAGGTCCATCTGAGCACTTGTCACTTCAGGCTCATTAAAAATCGAAGGAGACTAGAGTCATCTTTTATTTTTTCTCGACTCTTAAAAACTGAAAAAACAAGTTGTGTCAAAGCGTCTAAAATTCATTTAATTCGGAAACATACTTCCCCTTTATTTTAGTTGATCGAGTAATCCGCAATCGTGGAAGAAAGTCAATTGAAACCCTGTCGTTCGCGGAGGCTTACGAGTCAACCGTCTTTGTCTCCGGAATCGAAGCCAGTACGGGCAAAGCGAACTCGTTTAACCAGTTCCAAATCTCCTATAAAAGTTATAACAAGTGTTCCAATGACATCAGAGACTTCGGTTACTCCAAACATTTTTGGAATCCCTACCTCTACAGAAGAAGTTCAGCAGCCACAGAAGGACAGTGATACTGATCCTAGTTTGAGAGTAAACACTTGTGTTACCAAACCAGTTCCATCTACGACCGGTTCGGAGAGTCTTTCTCTTCAAACATCTGTCGCTGCTGATTCCATACCTTCTTCGGAACCATATATATTTTACAGACCTGACGGTCTTCCCCTTCCACCTGGTCTGATTGCCATAGAAGAAATTGTAGAAGATCCTCCAACAAGTACTCCATCGCAATTTTGAGTCGAGATCATTATATATCCTTCTTCATTAGAAGTTAGTCTACCACCAGCGGAAGCTCCTGTAGAATCGCTAGGTAATCTTTTGGATAGACTACAAATGTCTGAACAACCGTCAACATCTAGGACTGTGTCGTCTGACATAGCGACGACAGAACTCCTTGCTATCACTTCGACAATGTTCGCCGGTATACCATCTGTCCCGACGAGCTCTCAACCACTAGAAGGAGCCCACTCAGGGGCTATTTTGACAGTATGGTCCGTTCCTGTTTGTTCATCCGGAATAATATCCGGAAACTCTTATGTTGAGTCTCAACAAATTGATCCATTTGGAGGTCAATTTGGGCAGTCCGGTCCCCAAGGGCAAACAATTCCCTTGAGTTCTGGATTACCACCATATAGGGGGCAGTATACCCTTTCATTATCCCCTCCAGGAGGATATCCATACGAGAGTTCACAACAACATTCAGGTTATACTGGAATTACCTCAAGCGGATGGGTACCAATACTACCTCAACAACCAAGAGTTGTATATTCGATGCAACAATGCTTACCTATGTCAAATATCCCAACTACGCCAGCTATTGTGACGGTGTCGCAAGTTCAAGCGTTGCCTGTTGTATGCCAACCTCAGGTTTCTCAGGTTGTAATGCAACAACTCCTTGACCCTGCGACTCAACCACAATCGCCGACCGGTGGAACGACACAGGTTCAGACGGGTACAATTACCCCTCATCTTGGTCAAACTGTTAGTATCGGGCAACAACACATGGCTTCACAACCATGGCTGGTGCAATACCAACAACCACAATTCCAACAAGTATACCAAGGTTCTGAGAAACAAATCTTTGCTAATAGTGGACAGCCGTACATTCAAAACGGTCAAAATCAACCATTTTACAATGGTCATGCCCACCAACCGTACCAGACATACCAGCATCAAATGCATTATGCCGGTATGCAAAGAGAAACTGCTCAGGTAATACCATCTTATCCTGGGTATGCTTCACCTAACCTGAATCAGCAGTTACCCTTTGTGGTAACTTTAGAGTTACTTGATTTAAATCGGTTAAAAAACGATCCAATCACTTACGCCCCTTGGTGGCCAGCGATTCCGCATAAAATTCCATCAGATATTCCTAAATTTAATGGAAATTCGGGTGAAGATCCATCGAATCACGTGATGACCTTTCATCTATGGTGTTCATCAAACACCCTAAATGATGATTCGATAAGACTTCGCCTCTTTCAGAGGACGTTAACGGGTCCAATGGCAAAATGGTACATCGAATTTCCTAGAGCTTCGTTTGACAACTTCAGCAACTTAGCCACAACCTTTTTAACCCATTTTCAGTTACCAATAAGGTACGAAACGGGAACAGAACTTCTTACCAATTTCAAACAGACAACGGCCACTCACATATCTGATCATATACATGAGTGGCGACATCGTCGTAGAATGGTAAAAACATATGTCCCCGATCAGCTCTTAGCTGAATGGTTTATCAAGTCATTACTACCTTCCATCATAGAAGATGTGGAAAAGGGGGAGTCATAACAGAAGAGCAAGTTATCGCTCGTGCGCAATACCTGGACTTGATTTACACTCAGTCCGGCACACTCTACGATAAAATACCTGACGCCCCTAGACCGGAATTCTCAATTCCTCCTCCTCCTAAATCAAACAATGACTCTCATGCCGACGATGGCGTAATTGGCACAACAGACACGAAATCGACAAAGGCTACATCCAAAAAGGCCTGTAAGATTTCAAGTCAAAATGCAAAAGATGAACTTCTTGCTTCGAAAGTAAATTCCGTATCAATAGATAAAGGCAAAGAAACCAAACAACCAAGGAGCAAGAAGAAAGGTAAAGGGAAGAAGAAGAAACATGAGGAATCATCACCTGAAAAATATTCTTCAAACCCTCCTGGAGATAGGAAACCCAAAAATCCATGCTTTATATGCGATAAGGATCATTGGACCGCAAATTGTCCACACAGGGCTGAGCTTAAGAAATTCTTCAAGAATTTGAAAACCTCCGCAGTGTTAACTGATCCGTTTCCAAATACAGGAACAAATTTGGTTGAAAGTGAAAATGCTTCCCCGTCTCAAGTGCTAATTTTGTCGATTTCAAAACAACAAAATGATGCTTTGATATCGACAAGGAACACAGATTATGGGAATCCACAGCTATCAAACAACAAGGATAAAGATCAACCTAGTAGTTCGACAACAACTTCGACAGAAGTTGCGCCACCCATCATTCCTGAATTGACAATAAAACCGCCAAAGGGAGTAGTACACAAGTTGACGTTTAATCCTCGCGCTAGAGCAGCACAGCATTATAATATAGTGGAAGATTTGGCCCAATTTCCATCCCCTATGTCGACTCTTGAAGTACTACAGAATTGCCCATCCCAAAGGTAGGCTTTATTATCAGCCATTGGTGGGATAGACCCAAAGGATTCCAATCTTGTATCTTTCGATCATAAAGGATACGATCCTCAATTACTAGCTCAACTAGCTTTCCTTATTCAAGTGAAAGCCCTCAACAAAACTGTTCATCGAACAATTATTGATGAGGGGGCATCTACATGCATTATGTCGATGAGTTGCTGGAAAACTTTAGGATCTCCAACCTTGTCGCGATCTTCGACGACATTAAAAGCATTCGACGGAAGGATATATACCCCATATGGTATTGTAAGTAACTTGAAAGTTGAACTTGGAGGTAAAACAGTAGAAATAGATGTTGAGGTAATCGATGGCAATCTTGATTACAACATCCTACTAGGAAGACCATGGATATATGCTATGGCTGCTGTTGTGTCGACCTACTTTAGGAAGATTGCATTTCCCTTTCAAGGAGGGATTACAATCGTTGATCAACAAAACTTCCTCCCCAATGGTTCTCAAGTTACAAGAAGCATTCCCATGATCCATGGAAGCCCCCATTCGCTTCAAAATATCGGAGTAGGCCTACTAAAAGATCCTATACTAATGGGAACATTCGCCCTTCCACCTCCAATCAACCTGACGGAAGTGGCGTCGATAGGAACCTGCAATATGATATCTTCTAAAAAGATCTCAGAAAACGATATCGACATGGATCATGCAATGGTTTTTCCCCCAAGCCCAATGGAAATATTGTAGCAATCAATGTTCCTAGCATGGGAGGCAAACCCAAATCAACGCTCATCAAGCGTTTGGATAGATAGGTCTAAAGAATATGGTACCCCTTCAGATCCTTGGTCGCGAGTGCATGTCACCGATGAAGGAATTGTCCAATCAATGGTAATTGAAGGAACACCATGAAATGATTCCCACCATCGTTCCCTTCTTCCGGATTATGGAGAAGATACTCAAGATGACATTTATCATCCTTCAGTCTTTGATTTCCTATCAAATACTGTAAACACGGTGGATTCTGTGCGAAACTTGTCCAATATTGAAGAGACTATCGCCATAAACATCTCGACCAAGACAGATGTTGTAGAGAATATTTATGTTGGCAAATGTTGTTCTCCTTCAGAACTGGAAATATATAAAGCTCTTTTTCGCGAATTCAGAGATGTCTTTTCTTGGTCATACAGTGAAATGCCAGGCATTGACTCGAGTATCGTTGAACATGAAATTAAGATGTATCCAGATGTCAAACCAGTTCGTCAACGGCTAAGGCAGGTGCACCCCAAGAAAGCCGCTGCCATTAAGGCAGAAGTTGAAAAACTTCTCCATGCTGGTTTCATCTACCCGGTTCCTCTAACCGATTGGGTATCGAATATTGTCCCTGTTATGAAAAAACAAGGAACAATTAGAGTGTGCGTCGATTATAGGGATGTAAATCAGGCTTGTCCAAAAGACAACTACCCTACAACCTTCATTGACCAGATAATTGATGAATGCGCCAGATGTGAAATCTTTTCATTCATGGATGGATTCTCCGGGTATAATCAAATAAATATCCGCCCACAGGACTAGTCAAAGACTGCATTTATTTGTCCGTGGGGCACGTTCACATATCAAAAATTACCCTTTGGTTTGAAGAACGCAGGGGTGACGTTTCAGAGGGAAATGAATTATGCCTTCCATGACATCAAAAACATCGTTCAACCATACCTCGACGACCTTCCGGCTCATTCGCGAAAGCGGACTGATCACCCGCAGCATTTAAGAGCGATATTTCTACGTTGCCGACACTACAAGATACGACTCAATCCACACGAATGTGTTTTTTGCGTCAGTTCTGGTCGTTTACTTGGCTTTGTAGTCTCAAAGGACGAGATTCGTCTCGACCCATGTAAGGTCTAGGCAATCATAAATTTGCCTCCACCTTCGAATTTGCTTCAGATTTAGAAACTCCAAGGGAAAGCGAACTTTCTGAGGAGATTCATTCCAAATTACGTCGAACTTGCTAAAGGTTATACACATTTTTTGAAAAATGAAGTGCCCTTTGTCTAGGATCAGGTTGCGCAAGCTTCCTTTGATGCTTTAAAAGAATCACTAATGAAAGCATCATTAATGTACGCTCCCGATTATCAAAAAGATTTTAACCTGTATCTGGCTGCAGCGGATACAACCATCGCAATGGTTTTAGTTCAAGAAGTCGATGAAATTAAACATCCTATATATTATTTAAGTAAAAACTTAAATGATACAGAAAGAAAATATTCTTACGTTGAAAAGCTAACACTTGCAGTTGTTCAAGCGATACAGAGATTCCGACACTATGTCCTCTTTCAGAAAACTACCATTCTGTCAGATTGCAACCCCATGACTTATATATTTTTGCGACAGTTGCTGGGGGGCAAATGTTCAAAATGGATAGCAATCCTACAAGAGTTTGATCTGGAATTTGTAAAATCCAAGTCGAAGAAAGCTCTAGTTTTCACAGAATTATTGTGCGATCTCCCATCGTCGTCCAACGATGAAACATACAAAGAAACAATCGTGGACGAAAGTTTGTTTCTGATATCTTCAAGCAATGAGTGGTATGGGGATATAATACTTTATCTCCAAACCCAAAAATACAGGCCAAACACCTCCCACTCCGAACAAAAACGTATTCGATACCAAGCAAAAGACTACATGATCGTCGGTGATACACTTTACCGTCGTGGTATCGATACAGTTCTGAGAAGGTGCCTCACCCATGAGGAGGCCGAAAAAGTCCTGAATGATTGTCATTTAGGCGCGTGTGGGGGGCATCAGTCTGGATATGCTATAGCGCAAAAAATCTTACGAGCAAGATACTTCTCGCCAACAATGTTCAAAGATTGCATAACCGCAGTCAGAAGTTGTCGTGCTTGTCAAATTTTCGATAGCAAAACCAGAAGACCACCCGCACCTCTGCAGCCAATAGTGGCTGTTGGGCCATTCGCCAAATGGGGCATTGATTTCATGACATGTAACCCCACCTCGACTGCGGGGCATGGGTATATCATAGTCGCAGTTGACTATTTACCAAATGGGCCAAGGCGATGCCTACATTAGATAATACTGGTGAAACAACTGCCCTCTTCTTTTTCAATCATGTAGTCGCCAGATTCGGCGTACCACAGGCTATAGTCACAGATCATGGATTGCATTTTTGCAATCACATGATGGTCGAATTAGCTGCCAAACTAGGGTTGTCTCATGACAGCTCTACTCCATATTATCTGCAAGCCAATGGACAAGTTGAAGCAATCAAAAAAGTCCTAAAGCGCATACTGCAAAGGATGATTGGAGTTCACAAAAGGAGATGGAACCTAATCTTTGTGGGCTTACCGAACATTAGTAAGGAATGCAACCGGGTTCACACCTTTCCAACTGGTATATGGCTTGGAAGTAGTCTTACCAGTCCAGTGCGAAATCTCGTCTCTCAAACTCACAGTTGATCTCCTCCCCGGAACTTCAGAAGAAGAAGCTCGTTTCTTGGAATTAATCCAATTGGATGAAACCCGTCATGGTGCCGCTTTGGCTAATGAAGCCCATAAGAAACGAGTCAAGGCGCAGTTCGACAAAAATGTCAAACCCCGTGTCTTCTGAGAAGGTGACTTGGTCTTGCTTTACGACCAAGAATCCGATAAATTTGGAGCAGGTAAATTTAAGTCGTTATGGATGGGCCCCTATATTGTTAAACGAGTGTTAGAAAAAGGAGCCTACGAGTTAATGGATTATGACGGAATTCCATTGGCGCAACCTCGTAATGGGTTGTACCTCAAGCGTTACTATGCGTAATGGTAACCTGTATGCTTTTGTTATGTTTTTGTTTTCGCTAAAGTGTTTATTTTGGTTGAGTAATCCACTTTTTACATTTTTTGCAGATGTCAAACCTATTGGAGTCATGTGTTGGATATGCCGACGGAGCGAGTCGTAGTTCGCGGAACCTATCTTCCGCAGCCTGGGCTATTTTTGATCCAAGCGGCGAGTTAGTAAGTTTCAGAGGGGTATGTATTGGTTAATCAACAAATAACATCGCTGAATATAGCGCATTGATAGAACTTCTCTCTGATGCCATCACACATGGTATACGCCGACTAATTGTCAGGCTAGACTCACAACTCGTAATACTACAACTCATGGGTATATATTCCGTCCGAAACCCAGCTATTTATCGCATGTTCCTAAGGGTTAAGATTTTGGAAAGAATATTTGATTTTGTTCAATATCAACATATTTCCAGAAACTTAAATACATTAACTGACTCATTGGCAAATTATGTGTTAGATAAACATTTGCAACATTTATAAAAAGGAACATACCATCAATGTTTGCATTTGGATCATGTAACTTAACCAAAGTAAAACTCCGAAAATCAAAAATATATATAACTGTTTATGGTTTACACATAATGTTCTGTAACCAAGACAAAATCGGTCAAATGACCAAAAAACTCAAAATGCTAGGGGGCACCCTAGTCTAATGATGCTCGTGATAGCAAGTCACAGCCTGTGCGATCATGCGTAAGAGACGAGTCCATCGTCTTGGCACACCAGTAGTATGCCGCTGTAGCCTCAAAGGTAGCTCGTTAGTCCTCACATCTGGAATACCAAGAGTGAGGCCCTCAACCTGCTCCTGTAACGCTGTGAGAGTCTCGGCCACATCGAGGTCACGAAGGATAGCCCTTCCGACAGCCTCTCCTGCTGGGGCGGCAGCTGGAACTCTCAGGCGAACTACTGGACGAACAGGACCAACATCTGCATGTACACATGAGTTTGATTAAAGTCTTGATAGAATAAAGCATAAGAAAATTATAAATGAAAAACGATAAACAAGAATATGGTCAAAGATTTTACCATTGACGCCCCACTGTTCGCCATCCGACAGTACTAAATCTGGATCACCCCGGAAGTCCATGCCAGCATATGGATACTCGGAATAAACCATCTCTTGACGATCAAACCACCTGAAGAAGGTATCAGAAAATGAAATCTGAGACTGACCAGCATGCCTAGACATATGGTCAACCCATCTCTGCATACTCGGTTCAGTAGGTGAAGGTAAATCGAGTGCAATATACTGCGGCTGCATCAGTGGTTTTTTCTCCAAGGCAAAGGTGGTCAAAATAGAACCATGCCCAAAGTTCTTCAACCTCCCGCTCTTTATCTTGGTCAACTGTTCTTTCATCACAAGAAGTACTGCGTCACGCCAGTTGAACACCTTCGGTTGGAGGCATTCCAAGGCATATTGCATATAATATCGGTTGGCAACATGAAGAGCCGCACCACCAACCATCCTACCAAAAGTAAATAGAATAGTCCTGAGGGACCTGTCAGTGACATCACAGATGATGATCTTGCTGTCTTTACTCGGCTGAGATCCTTCTCTGCAATACCGGTGAACATAATCTCTCACAGAGTCGCCTCCTCGAGCCGAACCTGATAAAGAGATGGGGGCACCCCGCCTTGACAAGCCAATCAAGAAATTGATGTCTACTACAGTCAAGGGGATAGATTTGCCCCTGATCTGGAAAACCTGGTTGGTAGGATCCCAAGAATCGAGAAAATACTGCAGTAAGTTGATCTGCTTTCTCATGCTAGAAATGTGGAAGAACTGCTAGCCACAGTTCCGCAGTGTGTTTACTGTAACCGGATTGTGTAGGGAGAGCATGTCCTCTTCTTCATGCTCACGTTCTCACCATGTAATGGTCATCTTACTCCAAAGATCCCTGAAAAACAAACAAGAGAAGAGTTAGATCCTGATTTTGGTAAGAAACATGCAAAATTTCTATCAAAAATTGTGCATTAAATTCCTTTTCTGTGCCCAACGCACCTACAACAGTGTTCTGGGTGCATTGAATGTCAGATAGCCTTTAGACAGGCCAACATTCAATGCACCTTTCGATACACAGAGGGTGTGCTGAAGGCAGAACGAGTTTTTCAAACCCCAGGGGCTTAGAAAAACTAGGAATCAAGCTCAAAATGTAAAATGGAAACCATGAAATGAAAGAGCTCATGTTTATCTCCTACCTGGTCCAGACGGCGCCGAGAATCGTCCACAGAATCTCCCGAAATTAGCTGATGAAAGTCAAAGGGGGAAAGCACCTCCAAAGCTCCAACAAACCAAAGTTCAAATGAAATGGTAAAATGAGAGGTAAAAACACTTTTTCATTACTTTTTACGTAGTTTAAAGTAAAATATTAGTGTTCTAACTCGTTTTCAAGCATATATTGTTCATTTCTGACTAGTTTGATGAAGCAGTTGAAAATACAGTACAATCTTTGAAAGAACGAAGCTATTTATGGTAAAATCAAAATGGGGCCATTCAATCGAGCAGTTTTAGCACATAGTTCAAGCTCGTTAAAAAATAAACATAAGACATGAGCAAATGTTTCCACCTGCGTTTAAGCTCGTTAAAAAATGAACTATTCCTTGGTAAATAACCATCATGAATGTAGTACTGCAGCCATTAAAGCCTTGGTCGTGTTTGCACCGTCACCTCCACTTTTTCATTGGCCGATCATTCACCTCCATTTGATTGTTTACCCATTTTGAGGAACAACTGCGAAGAGTGATTTCACTAGCCATCCTTGTGACACTGCCGTGATTGGAAAATTCCAAAACTTACCTGGAATTAGCTGCTACCCATTTTATCACTCGTTCCTCAAAAGACGAGTCTCCTTTAAGCTCTTTTCAACTGACTCGTAAAATATGAAAAGGTTGCCGAGCCATTGGCCTCTCCAGCTCGTTAAAGGGACAAGAAGTGCTATCCCTCTAGATTTTAATCTTTTTGGACCTGAGGGATTATTACACAAAAAGATCGAGCGCTTGTTTTGTTCGGCTCGTTAAAAATATCGAAAATCCATCCGTTCTGTATTGTTTTATACTCTTTCGGACTTAAGGGATTAGATGACGAAAAAGGAATTTTGGAGTTACCTTTACGTTCCTTTTCAGACTCTCTAAAATTGAAAAGGACCGAGTTATCTTTGTCGTTAAACTCGTTAAAAAGATTAATAGCGACAAACTTGTCTATAGACGAGAACGAGTTTCACTATCGCTAGGCTCGTTAAAACATAGCGATGGGTTTGCCCGAAGGGAAAATTATAGAAAAAGCATATGTTATCCTCCTCAAGCTTGAAAAAAATAAAGAGGTATTGGTCAACAATGACTGGGGAAAATTGGGAAGAAAACTCAAAGAAACTTCGTTGGTAGCAAGTCGCTCTTGAACATGACACTTCCACTCCGTGTCCGAGTCGGGTTGGGTTGTTTCATTCACCGGTCACATCACCATGGTCACGCCATACCATCCACATTTGGGGTTAATGCTACCAATCCATCACATCAGTGTCGCTGATATGTTCAAGAGAAGTCATTCAGAGAGTCCACCTGTGTCTCACCCACTACCATACATTATACTCCATCCTTTCATGACCACCACCCTGAACCTTATATCACCAGATCATTTTCACCTCCATTAAAATCATTTGCTCCGTTCCATGTCACTGACGTGGGATTCATTAAGGCCCTCCTGTGACAAATCACTTCTTGTCGACATCAGCTCATTATCCAAGAAGTTGATCTAGGAACACCCCATTTAGTACTTTGAAGCTTGCATGCCTCAATGGCAAGTTTCTCACTTCCGGTGACAGGTTTACATCAATGGCCTTCGACGGAAAGATTTTGCGTGGTGTTCGACACCAAGTCCTTTATTCACACCACGTGAATTGTACTGCAGTACCTTGAGGGTCATTATCATTATTGGTGATTCCTCTCGCGCTTGTTAACAGTTTACATCATTGACTGGTAATCAAGCGATGTCTTTCCATGTTCGACTTCAGAATATTTCTCACATGGATCGACTTGTACTTTGAGTGAAGGTCGGACGAGATTGAAGACCCCGGATCTAGTTTCATCCATCCGGGCTCCGATATATATTCAGGGAAATAAAGACATTAAATGTACATCATTGCTGCACAGATAATCATCCACTCAAAAGGATGATGGCTCTATCAGAATCATCAGTCTACACTCAGACGATTGTCTGTCCTATGTACATGAAAATGAATTTATAAAGCTGAGCATGGGAATGCCCGCCTCAGCTAAATCATGAAAATAGTATGAAGATAATGTATTGTATTGTATCTTATTACAGGTCCCCTCCCAGCATTGAAAGAATTTCGGATCCTCATAATAAAGCATTTCACCCGACACTAAAAGATTAACGACCTCATACTTTAGGGGGAAACTGTTATAGAAATTTTTGGGCCCTACAACCCCAAGCATGAAATGTCCATAAAACAAGGGCTCCTAAGTCCCTAAAAGTGTTGTTCTAACCCCTAAAGGAACAAGGTCAACAGATTACAGCTTCTCCCAGAAGTTCTCCATGAGAAACTGCTCAGGATTGGTCAAAACAGGATCATTGCAGCTACTCCACTGGCTAAGTGCGTTGCATCTCACCTAAATACATTGTGAGGGTGCATTGCATTTCAAAATTCCCTTCTGTGGGGTGCGATGGGCGAGAAATGACAAATGGCAGTGTCATTCCGCGAGGTGGAGAGGCAATGGAAGCTTCCAGAATCTTCTCCTGTGACACTTGCCTCACTGAATTCGACCAAGGATGAGTAAGAGGCCCTCAGTCTCCAAGTGGAAGCAAGAAATATCAGAGAGAATACACTAATCAAATCACAAGCTGACTCATCCCCCTTGCAAATATCTATATATGGATCCCTCATCCCAGAGATCCAGAGGCTGGAATTTTGCATATTGTAAGGAATTGCTGTTGGTTTCTAGAGACAAACATCAGATTGTTGGGTGACCTAAGCTTTGTTTTAGGTGAAGAGGGGCTTCTTTGCTGGGAGGTTGATGCTGGGTCGGAACAACTGGTTGTAACTCCTCCTGGTTCTTTTCTTGTTTATCTAAAAGCTATTTGAGTTTTCCTCCATGCTTTTGTATCATTGATGCTTGTTACATTTGTATGGTCAATTTACATCTGACCCTAGATTGTTTATGATTATAGATCCATGTCTTTGTATAGTGCTATGCTTTTGTGATCTTACAAGTACTTTGTGAAGCTGGACATGCAAGGGAGCAGGTAGCTGAGGACTATCAAAGAAGAGAGGGATCGAATCGAAGGATTAGCGCAAGACAGAGGTTGGTCTTTTTGTTCCTCTCTATCTATAATTCATAAAGGAAAAACAAAAGTAGTTTTTCTCTGTTTGTTTCTAAGGCAGCTGTCACACCTTAGTGGGATAGAGCAGTTCTAAATAGCCACTACCCCTTTAATAGTATTATTGGCCACCAACAACTAGGAAGTCTCTACTCACATGACTTTGCAAGCCACCACTTGCTGGAAGCCACTACTCCTAATAACTCTTTCCCAACCAACACTGAACTATCCAACCACCATTGCATGGAGATACCACTCCCCAAATAATGTTTTGTTGGCCACAACCAACTAGGAAGTCTCTACTCACACAACTTTTCAGACCACCACTTGTTCCGATCCACCACTCCCAATAAGTCTTTCCCAATTAGCACTAGGATATCCCACCACCACTAGATGGAGTTACTACTCCCAAAATATTATTTTTTTGGCCACCACCAGCAAAGAGAAACTACTCTTCTCTTGTTCAACCACTACTGAATGGAGGCCCCAACCTCCTCAAACTCTTGGAGCCACACATTCATTCATTTTCAAGCTGAGCTCCAAGGAGAACTATAAATCTCAACAACAACAAAATCTACTCTACAAAATGATCTTTGATCAAAACAAACATTGCATATGATAATCTGATAAACACATAAATAACAACAAGGTACTCTTGATAGATATTTAATACTCCCTTTGCTCCATCTCCCCGCTCTCCACTCAATACGTTAGATTAAACATGCTTCTGCTTCCTTCTGTAACTTCTATTTTATCTCTACAAGTCTTCAAAAAATATGCATAGTCTCCTCCACTTACACAATATTCTTCTTTTCACACACTTTCTCAACCTTACAGTACACCCAATTAACCTCTCCTATATAAAATTTCCTCACATAAATAGTTTTCCAAAGTGATTAAAGAAATAATTACAAAAGAGTACAAATCTCAACAACTCTGTTAATACACTATTGAAATGATCTAATATTTTGAACATTTCTCCTCAAATTGATTCTCCTTGATCTTCATTGAATGTGGGATCTTTTCAACTTTAACTGCTTCCTAGATGAAAAGTAATGTTTCATGACCTTTGTGAGAAAATACCATGTGAAAATACAACAAAAATTATATATGGAATTGGTTGAGTGTGTGCATAATTCAAAAATTCCACCTACAACTATGCTGTTGGGATAATATGGGCATCCCAGGGAAGATTGTTGCTTGGATGATATGGGAATCCTGGTGATGATGTTGCATAAATTCCTCCCAAAGAAGATTCTTAACACATGGAGTTTGCATCTTCTTTCAACAAAGTTGCAACTCAGCTTCAAGACATTAAAATGTAGACCTAGACATTGTAATAACCATAGACGATCATACATGGAACCCAATAAAAAGCATATAAGACATCATTACAAGGAAAAAAATGTTAAGTGATTATTGACATCAATGCAAACATTCTCCCCCTTTGGTGTTTATGTCAACCTGGACCTCCTGAACCTGACCTCTGAAGATAATTTCCATACTCTCCCACACTTTGACATCAATGGAAAATGGCAATTCATAACAATGAAAACACATAATACATATAAATGACAAGGTATAATGCCAACATTAGCATACTCCCCTTAAGTTGTTGAACACTCCGTTGACCACAAATTTGTTACTAATTGGTCTTCTAATGAAATATGATCTATCCTACAAGATAAGCACGTAAAAAATGAAACTCAGTTGCCAAACATGTTTCTAGTTAACGCCACATAGTCTATCATGCTAACCATGCTCCCCCTAATAATGTAATAAGGCTGAAATAATACTCTCTTTGTTGTTGTAGCAACGCTTTCACTTCTCTACAAAAGCCTCCTCGACAAGTGCAATAGACTACTCCTCATGGACTAGGACTTCAACCAAATTAGAAAAATGACATACAATTAAGTGCAATACAAATCAATGTTGTATGGAGAAAATGCATGGTGTGATAAGTACACATGATTGATATATGGCTCTTTTATGAGCATACCTATCACCAACGAATGACTCTATGGACCCAACTTACATCATTCAATCAAGTTTCCCAATGCAACAAGGCTATAGCAATGATATACAAGAGAAGACATGACTTTGACACCTAATAGCCCATACATGGTTGAACTTGACACACCTCTACAATACATGTTGGAACAATAATGATACATGGCTTTTACAAACGCACAAAAGTGTGGTATCCTCTATGCATGATCAATACAATGATATGTAACAAATACATGGAATCCATGAGCAATAATATGTGCTTTATGTAGCAATAACAATAGGAGTACAATACATGGCATATGATAGCACATGGCTACTCCCAATGCCTTAGAAATTGTTATGGAACCAGCTCAAGAAAAGATAGAAAAGATAGATCAACGCCTTAGAATTCAACCTCTTCGAGGGGGCAACCTCCTTTACGTTACATAAATGAACAATTATTGGATGATACAAATGACAAAACCTCCTTTCTATATATAGGAGTCTAAGGAGTCACAATATAATCCAGCCGACCTAACAATAATAATATAAAGCCACAAAAATAACAACAGAGGGATTCTATGGGGCACAAAAATAACAATATGGGGGTAATAGGGGCACAACAATATAAATAAGGGGTATAACTACAATAGTAATGGGGTAATCACTAGTATTATAGGGACCCAACATGCCCCTCTCCTTCAAAAAAGTGTTGTCCTCAACGCTTGAGTAGTTCTAGATACTTCTGCATAAAATTCTCATCCTCCCATGTGGAATCTTCAGCAGATAAGTTATTCCACTTGATAAGATACTCTGAAATTGATCGATTTCGTAGCTGTCAAGTTCTTGTTTCTGTGGCTGCTTCCGGTTCCAATATAGATTTTCCTTCCTCGTCAAGTTCTAGAAATATTGTTTGAATTGGGAGCTTGTCGCCTATAACCTTATTTAAACATGAAACATGGAAAACTGGGTGCAATCGAGAAGCTGCAGGAAGCTCCAATTTGTATGCCATAGTACCAATCTTTTGCAACACCTTGTATGGACCATAATACTTTGGTGATAATTTATTATCCTTGTTAGCTTGCTTTAGGGACATTTGCTTATATGGTTGTAGTTGTAGGAATACCCAATCAACTACATCAAAACTTCTTTCACTGCGATGTTGATCTGCCTCTTGGTTCATTCTATTTTCTGCCAACATGAGGTTATCCTTTAAGAGTTGGAGAACTTGTTGTTGATGTTCGATGTGATGCTCCACTACCTAAACCTTAGAATTTTCTCTTAAATATGATGTGATGGATGGTAGTTGATACCCATAAAGTGCCATAAATGGGGTCATTTTTGTTGTTGTATGGAAGGAAGTGTTATACCACCATTCAGCCAGAGGCAACCATTTGACCCATTGTGTTTGTTTATCAGATACAAAGCAACGAAGATATCCTTCGAAACATTTGTTTACTATCTCAGTTTGCCTATCAGATTGAGGATGATAAGATGAGCTATGAGCTAACTGAGTACCAAGACAAGAAAAATAATTCTGTCCAAAAATTTCCAGTGAAAATGGGATCTCTGTCACTTACAATAATCTTTGGGTTTCCATGTAGCTTTTGAACTGCTTCCATAAATGTAGTAGAAACTGTACTGGCTTTAAATGGATGTGATAATGCACAAAAGTGTGCATACTTGGTAAGTCTGTCAACTACCACCATGATGACACTCTTTCACTCAGACTTGGGTAAACCTGTGATAAAATCCATTGAAACCTCCTCCCAACATTGGCTTGGAATGGATAAAGGTTGTAATAGACCCAGTGTCTTAATTGTTTCAACTTTATTTTGTTGGCAAACAAAACATTCCGCCACAAATTTTTGAATATATGATTTAAGGCCATCCCAAAAAAATTCCTTCTTAACCCTATGGTAAGTTTTTAAAAATCTTGAGTGCCCTCCTAAGGGATAAGTGTGCATTTCCATAAGAATATTTTGTTTTAGCTGGGAATTCTTACAGAGGTATAAGTGATCTTTGTGCCATAACGAATCATTTTTCCAGCTAAATGTATCAGAAGTACTGGAATCTTGTTGTAGCTTTCGAATAAGTGCCCACACTTCTTCGTCATTCTTCCATTCCTCCCTTGCTTCGTTTATCCAGTCTGGTTGGATAATAGAAATGGCACACAACAATGCTTCCACATCCTCATCCTTTCTTGAGAGTGCATCTGCCACCACATTTTGCTTCCCTTGTTTGTAGATGATTTCAAAGTCATAACCCAACATCTTTGTTACCCACTTTTGTTGCTCTTCAGAGGATAATCTTTGTTCTAAAAAGTATTTAAGGCTATCATGATCCGTTTTCACCTTGAAGTGTCTTCCCATTAGGTAGGGTCGCCATTTCTTAAGTGCATGGAGTATTGCCAACATTTCCTTCTCATAAATAGCTTTGCTTAAAAACTTTCCCTTGATTGGACAACTTTCAAAAGAAATGGCTCTTTCATCTTGCATTAGAACAACACCAATTCCATTTCCTGAAGCATCACATTCCACAATAAAGGTTTTTGTGAAATCCGGTGTAGCTAAGACCGGTGCTTGGCACATTGCCTTTTTAAGATGTTCAAAGGCCTTTGTTGCTTCCGGAGTCCATGAAAATGAATCTTTCTTCAATAATGTTGTTAGTGGTGCTGCTATTCTCCCATAATTCTTAACAAACTTGCGATAATACCCTGTCAACCCAAGAAATCCTCGCAGATGCTTTATGGATGTGGGGATTTTCCATGCCTTAATGGCTTTAATTTTGCTAGGGTCTACCTTAACTCCTTCATGAGATACAATATGACCCAAATATTCCACCTCCTCGACTCCAAAGAAACATTTGGATCTTTTTGCATATAATTGTTTCTCCTCCAATAGTTGTAGCACCCTGTCAACATGTTCAACATGATCCTTCCAAGACTTGTTGTAGATTAGTATATCATCAAAATACTAACACAAATTTTCTAAGGAATGGTTTGAAAATTGAATTCATCAAACCTTGAAATGTTGAAGGTGCATTGGTAAGGCCAAAAGGCATGACCAAAAATTCATAATGACCCTCATGAGTTCTAAATGCCGTTTTCGGAATGTCTTCAATATTTATTCTGATTTGACGATATCCAGAACGAAGATCCAACTTGGTGAAGTAAATTGATCCATGCAATTCATCCAGTAATTGATCAATGATAGGAATGGGGAACTTATTTTTAATAGTGAGCTTGTTGAGCTCCCTATAATCCGGACACATGCGCCATGATCCATCCTTCTTGTGCACCAATACTACTGGAGCTGAGAAAGAACTTTGACTCGGTTGAATTATACCAGCCTCTAACATTTCTGCAACCATACGTTCAATTTCACTTTTTTGGACATAGGGATATCTGTACGGCCTGATGTTTGGAGGAACACTTCCTGGAATCAGATGAATAGCATGATCATGATCACACATAGGTGGGAGACCTTTGGGAGTCTCAAATACCTTGGAATGATTGTCCAGGACTTTTTGGAGATCAAGAGAAATAGATGATTCCAATGTGGAAACATCTAGCGAACATAATTGTGCAATTACACCTCTTTGATCCTTTTTTAGAAGCTTTGTCATGCCATTAGAGATGATTATCTTTCCTGGTTTCCCTGCAATACCCCTTAATTCAACTTCCTTTCCTTCCGTAGAAAATTTGATGAAAATTTCTTGAAAATTAAAAGCTATTGTACCCAAGGATTGTAGCCATTGGACTCCTAGTACAACATCATCACCTCCCATTGGAATGGAAAGCATTGGGCTAGTCAATACATATTCTCCCATGGATAGCTTGATATTATGGCACTTTCCAGATAAATTTATTGTTCCTCCATTTGCAATCATCACTTGACACTCTGGTGCTGGATATAGGAAGCAATTCAATTCTTTTGCTACCCTACAATGAATAAAATTGTGGGTGCTTCCTGAATCAATCAACACTATTACCTTTTTCTTCTTGATTTGTCCTTCTATCTTGATGGTTTGAGGAGTGGTAATTCCCGCCAATGCATTACAAGATATGGTCAGATTTATTTTTTCTTCATCTAGGCTTTGTTCCTGGAGTATATCCTATTCTTTTGACCTTTCTTTCTCCTTTTCTTCTTCCTCTTCACAATCTATGTAGAATAATTTCTTCTCACAAAACTTATGACCTTTTGTGTATTTGATATCACAACTATAACAAATCCCTTTTGCTCTTTTTTCTTCCAATTGTTGTGGTGTCAACCTTATAGGTTGTGGAAGACTAGGGGCAACAACACTTCCGTCTTTATAGTTGTGAGTGGTATGCTTCCTAGTTGCCACAATTTTTCTTTCCATTTTTCTTGCTTACCTGAATGCCTTCTCTAATGAATCAGGTTCCCAAAGGCGAACATCTTGTTGGATATTATCCTTTAAAGACCCTATGAACACATCAATCCTATGCTCCTCTGGAATATCTTTTACCCTTATGTTCAATTTTTGGAACTCCTCAATGTGCTCCATTATTGAACCCTTTTGTTTGAGACTTATCAATTGGCTAAAAAAAGTGTTGCTTTTTGTATCCTCATAATGTGCTATCAATTATTCCATAAAAATTGCCCAAGTGATAAATTGTTTACGAGAACAAAGCCATTGATACCATACAAACTGATTTGGTTCCAAATATACAGTTGCCATACGTACCTTTTGCACATTATTGAGATCGAAGAATTGCTCCATCTGTAATATCCATGTGGTGGGATCCTTGCCATCAAACTTCCTCATATCTATTTTTGGAATTTGGTGATTCTTCGATCCAACATTAGCATCTATGGAATCATGATTAACATTTCTTTTGTTCTCATCATGAGTTTCCTTTACTACCTTTTCACCATTAGTAAGTATTTCTTGTAGAAAATTTGTCAAATCTGTCTTCAAATCTGCCATGCCTGTCTTCAAATTTGTGTTCAAATCTATCTTCAAATTTTCCATCTTAGCTTCCATGCCATTCATCTTAGCTTCCACGCCATTTATCTTAGCTTCTGTTAACTTTTGTGAGCTTGACATTTGTTGCACTTGTTCTTGTAATTTTGATATATCATGTAGCATTTCTTCCTCTTCTTCATGAGTCATGCTAGAGCTTTCAGGTTCCTTACTAGGTGTTTGAATTTTCTTTCCTCGGGGCATCAGTTATCGATAATAATGCTCTACTATGCCCTTTGAATTCCTTCAAAATAAATTTTCAAACCAAGCTTAAGCAAAAATTTAAGAAAATCTACACACCTTTTTTCACTTTGTAGGAGCTTGATATTACCTCTGATGTATCTTCGTACTTTCCAATCATCTAGTTCTAAATTTGTGACCTGTAGTAGCTCTCTGTGTCCTCTTTCCAATGCCACCATTCGGATCCAAATTGGATTCTCCAAGAAAGAGTTATGCACAATCTCCCAAGATGACCTGATTATAGACCTTTCCAGAAGAGCCAACTTGTATGAAGTTCCACGTGTACAATTTTCGATATTTGGTTCTGAAAAAGATATACAAGAAACGACAGTCCATATTCTTTCTGTACCTTCTTACGAAATTTCAATCTGATTCCCAGAGAGAAAGTTATGACGATTTTCCCCAGGTCACCTGTTTTGAATGTAATTCAGGAGTCTGCAAAAATACCAAATTCCTCAGATCATATCTCCGCAAATATCACGCAAAAAGATCTGAAATTTGGACCCAAGGTTCAACGCAATTTCTTCTCAAATGGGTTTTTTTTGTGACTTCTGAAACGCCACAGAAAAAACGTTATAGCGAAAATACGACGATGACCTGTTTGGAGCAGCGAAACCCTAGAATCCAAAGCTCTTATACCAAATGTTATGGAACCAGCTCAAGAAAAGATAGAAAAGATAGATCAACGCTTTAGAATTCAGCCTCTTCGAGGGGGAAACCTCCTTTACATTACATAAATGAAAAATTATTGGATGATACAAATGACAAAACCTCCTTTCTATATATAGGAGTATAAGGAGTCACAATATAATCCAGCCGACCTAACAATAATAATATAAAGCCACAAAAATAACAATAGAGGGATTCTATGGGGCACAGAAATAACAATATGGGGGTAATAGGGGCACAACAATATAAATAAGGGGTATAACTACAATAGTAATGGGGTAATCACTAGTATTATAGGGACCCAACAGAAATAAATAAGGATCACAACAACAACATATGTGGAGCTCTCAACTGCATATAAATGTAATCTCAATGAAGACTTTTTGCAGCATCTAAAATCCTCATTAGCCATTAAACATAGCAACTAATAAATTTGATTAGAAACATATCAAATAGCATAACACAGTGACATTAGCATATATACCCTCCTCATCAACAAAATAATATATCATCTATGTCGCTCAAGATAATAAAATCATACTCTTGTAGCACTAACTCTAGCTTCAAGAAACAAATTAGCAAGCGAAAAAACATCACTAGTAGTATATAAGATAATATAACAACAATCTATTTAACATCATCTATAAGTATCCAATAAAATAGTGCATCAAATAAGCAATAATAGAAAAATGGTCTATGCAAAAACAACATAAACATAAGATCTTGCGATGTAGCACCCTCAGCAGCTCATAAACTCACCATTTACTTAACCACATACTATCAAGGTCAACATACTTTCTCCTCGTACAATGAGATAAAAATCTCAAGCGGAAAATGCATATAAACCTATCGAACCAAAAACATCATAGGAAACATACATACTCTCATGAGAGTCTTGCAACATCATACTCGCTCCATGCATAAAAAACAATATACCTCTCTCATAGTCTCAGCCATTCACACCATATACTAACAGCACATGAATACTCAATAGTAAACCCATTAAGCCAACTTGTTGTAGCTCATAAACACAATACAACTTAGCTATCCAAATTCAAAACATCCAACAACAACATACAACATACATCTAGATATATAAGGCATAACTAACAATATGTACACTCTAGATGTGCCAAAGACAATACACCATTAATTGATTTCAATAGCAACCACACAAGCGTGATAATACATGACATAGATGTAATCTAACAATGTGAGCACTAGCAACATACCAACTTTTCTATGTAATCATACTAACACTTTTGAATATCCATGAGGTAGCCACAACAAAACTTTTTTCTACATCTTCTTGCAATAAACCAATGTCAAATAGATGTATAACAAGGTCCTCACACTAAACACAATGCCAACAATTTATTGGTCAATTGGAAGAAAGAATGCTCCCCTTGAATATGTGATCTTCCCTCACTCCACATTCTTCTCTTTGAAGAGTTCATGCTCTAAAACATAATGACAAAACTCTAGAGAAAATTCACCATTAGTAGCATAAATCAATGTAGAATATAATCAACAACAAAATGAACAATCTTCACCAAACCAAATTGCTATAAACCATGACACGAGAACCGCCCACAATCTGGTCACAAACTCTCGCTACATATATCATTCATTAAAAATATGCAATATAAATTGTCTTCAAACAAACACGTGGATGCACATCACACTTGTACTAAATCAACTCCTTGACAATGTGCATAAGAACAAACATTTGGCTAATATGTCTTCAAAAATATCAATAGAAACTCAACATATAGCTGCTCTAATGCTATCAATAAAAAATATGGTTGATCCAAATGATATCAAACTAAAAATAAGAATAGATCAAAAATAAAATCAATACTTCAAACCTCATGTAGCTCCCCTTGATCCCATGCATCACCTTCCTAAAATGTAGATATGTCCATTATAATATTTTTGATATGGCTACACCTCCAATATTCATGCAACTTATGATGTGGTCATATGCCCCCCCCAAGACCATGCAAGCCTCAAGTTTTGGTGGGGGTCTCTTGTTGCTCCTTTCTCCTCCAAACTTTGATAGTCCAGTCTTTTATATGTGCAACACCTTCTCTCTTCTTGTGTGGTTGGCCTTGCATGAATTTCTCCCTTTGAATGAATTTCCTATAACACATGGGTAGCTTGCAATATTTGGTCTTATGGCCAATATTGTCACACAAATAACACCTTATGTGACCAAGAAAAAAAGGAATAGACTCACATATTCTATTGATATGTTTTCTGTTATTTGCATATGCCCTACAGTCAATAACCTTATGCCGAAAATCATTGCATGATAAACAATAGCCATAAAATTACTATTATACCTAAATATCGATCATCTTCGTGATGAGGGAAATCTTCCTTGCATGATTACTTGAGGATGCTTCTCCTTTGGCTACTTCTTTTGTTGAGAGGGCTTGATCTCTTTCCTTATACAATCTGCCACAATATGTCTGGGTTTTTTACAGTTAAAACATATAACATCTCTCAAGGATGAAAATAATCATCTTGGAGAATATTTTTTCTTTGGCATGTCCTTTTGCTCCTTCTTGCCTATTGGTTTTGTTGATGGTTCTCCTATTTCACACTACTACTGTTATTTCTTGATTTTCTTGTAGATGCTTCTACGTTAGATCTTCTCCTTTTCTATTCTTCTTTCGCAGATTCTATTTCAATTCTCAGTGCTTCACATTTTCCCTTAATTTCCTTCATCTGATTTCTCACTTCTCCTTGCCTCCTCTAGTTGGATTTTCAAATCAAAAGTTTTTTCTTGAAATTTTGTTCTCTTTCTTCAAGTATTTGAAGCAAGTTTTTCCATATCTTTATTTTTTGAAAAAATATTTTCTATGTTTTCCAACATTGAGCTAAGCTTGGATTGATCTTTTGTTGATCCTTTTTCTTCTCTATAATTTTTGCTAATTTATTTTCCATATAGTGTGTGTAGCCTCCCCCAAATCTCCTTTGCAGTCTGGAGACCCATAATTTTCTCGATGTCCCAATCATGAAGATTATTATAAATTTCACATCGGGCCTGTGCATCCCAGTGTCGATCTTATTTTGAATGGGATTTACTATCATAACCATTTATCAAAATTTTCAAAACTTTAGATCTACGAGTAGAGATTACTAATTTCACCTTCTCTCTCCATTTTGGAAAATTTTCATCATTTAGCAAGGTATGAGTTTGATATCCCATGATCTACTCTCAAGTGGTTAAGATTCACTAGGGAGAACCCACTTTGATACCACTTGTTGGAAATGTTGATCACTACTTGGGGGGGTGTGAATTAGTAGTGATGACACTTATTGAATGTTCACCAATTAATTGATCCTTGAAACATTTACAATTGGAACACAAAAGGAAATATCAGAGCATCATAACATAACACATAGCCAAAAAAACAATCGCACGCATAAGCCACCAATTATTTCTAGTGGAAACCCCAAAGGGACAAAAACCACCTGTTGTTGTTGTGCTTCTTCTCGTTCTATTATTATTATATCAATAAAAAAGTTTACACATTTCAGTTGGCCTCCATCAGCTAAGAGCCATTAGCCCTTTAACAGTAATGTTGGCCACCACTAGCTAGATAGTCTCTACTCACACAACTTTGTAGGCCATCACTTGCTAGAAGCCACCACTCCCAATAAGTCTTGCCTAGCCACCACTGGACTATCCAACCACCACTAGATGGAGCTACCACTCCCAATATATTTTTTTGTTGACCACCACCAACAAGTAGAAGCTACTCATATCTTTTCCATCCACTATTGAATGCAGGGTGCAACCTCCTCAATCTGTCAGAGCCACACTTTCATTCATTTTCAAACTGAGCTCCAAGGAGAACTACACAACTCAACAACAACAAAATCTTCTTTTAAAAATGATAATTTTTATTAAAACAAATGTGGCATATGAAAATTTTATAAACACATCAACAACAACAAAATACTCTTGATATATCTTCAGTAATCCCTTTGCTCCATCTCCTTGTGTTGAAATGTGTAACTAGGTTTGGTCTTCATAATGTTTATTGTAATCATGATTTTATATATTTGATATTAAAGATAAAAGAAATTTATTATTGTCATCCTTGATGAATGGGTTTCATGCAAAAGATAAATTTATTTGTAGTTCAAGGACCCATTGAGTGTTTCTAGGATTGTCATAGAATTATGAATTCAAAAGAGTCATTATCATACATGTAAGACCCCTTTGGGTATGTTGTATCTTGAAAATAATTTTTTTGTAATGCCAAAAGTGTCATAAAGACCCTGAAAGACCTTGTCAAACAAGTAGATATATAAGAAGGATCAAGTCAACCTCATGGACAACAATTTGACCTCCTAAGAAGCCTATATATAAGGAAACCTTGACTTCATTTAGAGAGACATTCGACAAGAAAGAAATCAAGTTCGATCTCCTCAACAAAGAAGCTAGAAAGTGGCAAAAATTAAGGAAAGGAAGGAAAAGAAGCAAGATCAAAATTTTGGACATCTTTATCTCTCTCATTTTAGGGTTTCTAAAGTAGTTTCTAGACCAAAATTTCATATTATTTCTATGGAAATCAGAATTACTGAAGAATTTGTTGGGGGTCGAAGTTACTGGAAGTTGTTGGGTCGAGTTGCTGGGTCAAAATATTTGGAAGTTTCTAGGTCAAAGTAGTTAGAAAGAAAATTTCATCAATAAGGATAAGTTTGACTTGGTCTTAGAGGTGTCTTTGACAAGGGTATTAGGTCTTGGAATTCACCATATGAACATTCTATAAGAAGAGAAGAATTATTGTGGGTTTTCCTCTCAAAAGGAGAGGTTTTGACCCTGGCTTGCAACCTACATTTTGTATCCTCTTGTCCATTTGATATTCATAATTTGGTAGTTTTTTGATGATAAGAACTTAATAATAATCAAGTGAAATAATAATCTAATCAAGTTAAGTTAAAATACATAAAAATAAGTTATCAAAGAAGATAAATCACCTAATATATTTGCCCCTAGATTTCTCAACATGGTATCAGAGATAAGGTGACAAGACAAGAAGATGCAGCTTGAAGATCATTGAAGAAGGATACATAAGGGTCAAGCAAAAGGAGGAGCATCGAAGAGGAATACCCATCTCATCACAAGGATAATTCCATCTAGAAGCAACAACACTTTGAATAAGAAGAAGACCTCAAAGAACCCACCTCATTCAAAGAAGGACTCTACACTTGAAGCATTCTTGGGAAGCTCACACATTCTGCATATTATCATCCAAAAGAACACATCATCATCAAAATCCCTCACGTTAAATAAAGAATATCATCTCTAAAGAAGGGAATATCTATCATCAAGAGGGCATCTTCAATAATATACATTATCAAGAAGGAATCAAGTTCAATATATCATCATCTAGGAGCATCTTCACTTGACAAATAAGTATCTTTATATTTATTCTAAATCAACTATCAATATGACTTCATTCTGCACGGAAAGCAAAAAGATGGTTGGGTCATCAAATTTCCTCTTATCGAAGAAGATGATAGATATGATCCTCATAGAGAATGAAGTTATTGAAAATGTTAAGGGTTCAATCTCGAAACCATCACAAGATAAATCTCAAGCACTATCAAAGTACATGAAGGTAGAAGTAAGGGATCAAAGAATCCCCATAGAATCAATTAAGGATTCTCTCATTCCTTATGTAGCAAAGTAGGATAAATTAAAAAAAATCTATGATAAGTTAGTAGAATTCTTTTTGTATGCACTTCAGGCAAAGTTATATCACTGAGAACCAAACTATACAAGATGAAGATATGAAAGGAAGAATGGGTAGCCTCATACCTTATGAGGGTATCTCAAATAAGAGATCAACTACAAGAGCTAAGGAAAATAATGTCCGATAAGGAAATGACCATTGCTGTGCTCAATGCACTACGTGATGAATGGGGAAACTTTGTATCAAGTATCTATGGAAAGAAGGAACCCACTCCATTCAGTGAACTTTGGTCATTATGTTAGATTGAAGAAACTAGGTTGAATGCAAAGAGTGATTTTGGATCAAGTGAACAAATTCAAGCATATGTAGCTATGGCTAGAAATAAAGGGAAGTTTGGAAAGTTTGATCCTCAGAAAAAGAAGAAGCTTGACATGTCAAAGATCCAATGTTATGAATGTAATGAATATGGTCACATTAAGAGGAATTGTCCTAAGTTCAAGAAGGGAAAAAAGAAAAGAAAATATAGAAATGAATCCCATATCATCGAAGAAGTAGAAGAGAATGAAAATAAGGATACAAAGAAGTGGGAAGTGAAATACCTCTACTATGACTGAGATAACCTTGTACACTTATTTTTAAGTTTATAAAATATAGCTATCATGATGGAAAGTGTGGAAAGCATGATAGATGCATTATAGAAGATATACATATGAAATAATCATAGAGACATGGTATTCATAGTAGAATTCTATGTGGTTAAATTAGTCATCATGATAGAAAGGAAGTAACTCATGGCCTCTTCATTGAAAACATAGAATAATAACCAGAGTAGCAATATATATGGTTGGATAAAGTCATCTAGCAAGATAAAAGATAAATATATCACCATTTATCATCATTATTAGAAAGAATCATTTGCAGAATGAGGATCGTCAAGATCCTCCATTGGAATATTTATGGCAAGGTTCACCTCTACTTAAGAAGAACAAAGTGTCTTGTAGATGATGTTAGCACTCAAATTTGCCTCAGGCTAAGGAAAGATAAACTCGAGGCCACATCAAACCACGCTCAGCCTAGTAGCTAGCCCTACGAGGACAGGAGAGGGCTCTCTCCGGGTCTATCTCGGCAAAAGATCTTCAAAGGAGCTGCGATGACTTATAATGGATATTTATTTTAGGCTAGTAAATGGATAGGGCGGTTTGATTTAAATTTTTTTGGGGTTTTGTTGGAGAAAAGGGAAAAAATAAATTTGGGCTCGGGGATGAGACAAGATCTTTGCAGAATTTCGAGTTGGGGCAAGGTAGGTAGTAGCTTTGATGTTTTTTGATCATATGTATGGATGGATCAGAATGAAAAGGAGCTGAAAAGGGCAAGGAGAAACAAGGATCCTCTCCAGATTGGTGAAAACATATAAAACTAGACAAATTTAAAGGCAAAGCACTGAAATCAATGAATTCTACCTCATTTACTCATTCATTTAGTTTCAGAAGCAAAAGAAGGGAATGTGTTAAAATTGGCAACCAGGGAAAAACTTCATGTGGGTCATCTTATTCATGGCTAATAATATTTTTATTAGATTCCTCTCATTGAGAGGTGTAGGATTGATATAAAGATCATCCAATTCCGATAAGTATTCATGGAGATATGAATTTATTTTGATTATGGAATTATTATCAAGCCGACCTACAACTCATGTAGGCTCAGAAGCCCAACAGTCGCATCTATTCACCCACCAACGTTGTGTATAAATATAAGAGGACTTTTCCTCATTTAGACTCACTCATCTCATCACATCTCTCTCTCTCTACTGCGCAGATATGAGTCTCTTCTCTACTGCGCTGAAATAGGTCTCTCTCTCTCACACATGTGAAGCCGGAAGCTGTTGAATTTGAAGCTGCAACTGCAGAAGTAAAGATTGACTTGCGTGGACTAGAATATCTCCTCTTTGGAACTACTCTGTAGGTTCATCTGAACCTCCTTTGGAAGCCGCAACTTTTGGTGGTGGAATGAAGTCAATCCGACGAACGGTTTGCAAGATATCGACTGCCCTAGTTTGAAGCCGGAAACTGCTGAAACTGAAGCTGCAATTGCAGAAGTAAAGATTGAATTGCGTGACCTAGAAGATCTCCTCATTTGAACTACACTGAAGGTTCATCTAAACCTCCTTTGGAAGCCGCAACTTTTGGTGGTGGAATGAAGTCAATCCGACGAACGGTTTGCAAGATATTGACTGCCCTAGTTTGAAGCCGGAAACTACTGAAACTGAAGCTGCAACTGCAGAAGTAAAGATTGACTTTCGTGGCCTAGAATATCTCCTCATCTAAACTGCATTGTAGGTTCATCTGATTCTCCTCTGGAAGCCGAAACTTTTGGTGGTGGAATGAAGTCAATCCGACTGTCGGTTTGTGAGATATGGTCTGCCCTAGTTTGATAATGAAGCCGCTAATGTTGATGCTACTGATCTAGGGTTTGCTACTGCTGATATGAATAAAATTTATTGTACTATTTCTCTCTGCTAAATTATTGAAGATAAACGAAGATTTGATCAAAGGGTTTCCCCACACATTGTGGGGTTTGTCCCTGGCTAGCCGCCACATCTTGTGTCTCTTGCCTTGGCTTGTTTTCTGTCGATCGTTTAATGTTCTATCTGCACTTTACTTTATGTACATGTGATTGCTAATCGGTGGAATATTATAAGAAAAAGAAGTAAACTGTTATAAGCATAGAACATACCATAACTTAACATGGTATCAGAGCTGAGGTGAAGACAAAGCCCAAGCAAGAGCAAGAGCAATCATTGAAGAGAAGATTGGCAAGGCTATCCTAAAAGAACTATGGGGTCCTCAACACTCTTTCCTGCCGAAGACAAGCTCCGTGAGAAAGCTGACTATCACGGATGAAAGATGTCTATCGATCTAACCCTTGAATATCAAGGAGTGTTGGACCATGTAAGAGGCAATATTGTTGAGCCTTCATCAAATGCATCTGCTGCTGCCTGGAACAAATGGAAAAATGGAGAAGTCAAAAAAAAGAAGATCATCCGGGACTCTATCGACAAGCGCTTGGTGGCCTACATCTCTGATCTAGACACCTCTAAGGAAATCTACAATAGACTGGTGAGTTTATTTAAAGTTAATGATGCAAATCAAGTTTTGTTTCTTAGAAATAAGCTGAGGGAAATCAAGAAGGGTAAAGATGAAAGTATGCACGCATACTTCTTAAGAATCACCGAGATCAAGAACGATCTCCTATCTATTGGGGAAACTATTACTGACAGAGAAATGGCACTCACAACTCTTGAAGGATTACCATCTGAATGGTATGTGTTCATGACTACTCTTTTGAACTATAATGTAATTCCTGGTTTCGAGGAATTAATGGCTAGATGCATTCAAGAAGAAACAAGGGAAGAAGTGTAAGAAATGCCCATGCCTAAAGGTCCTCCTGCTGCCTTTTCTTTGCATGAAAAGAAAAGGAATAATTCCGGGACTAAATCAAAAGGAAAGGCTGGACCTAAGGCTAGAAGAAAATGACGATGTTACATTTGCGATAAAGCAAGTCACTATGCAAGGGAGTGCCCTGATAGAAAGGACTCACTCTAGGACGATGATCAAAATCCCTCTGATGGCAATCAAAGGAATGACAAATTCAACATCAAAGGTAAGAGGAGAGCTGGGAATCAAGGAAGAGGACTAGCATTCAAGAAGGCCAGAAATTCCAGGATGTATTAAATGCACCTGACCTCAAAAAGAACCTAGTGTCCATCTCGGGAACGGAAGACAAAGGCTACAAGGTAACCTTCAGCGATGGCAAGGTATGTATATGGAAAAATAATGTTAAAGATGCCTTTACTCTTGGGTTTAGTGTTGATTCATTATATCAGGTCGATGGAAGTCTGCTAGGTGTCATGTCTTATGACACATCTCTTCAGTCCGAACTTTGGCATTAGAGGTTTTCCACCCTTCATTATAAAGATATACTCGGTGTAAGACAAATGGTGATAGGGATGCCCGAATTCTGAATAGAGAATGAAGGTGTATGTCCAGGATGTGCTGAAGGAAAGCTCAAAAGGGGACCATTCCCCTCAAGCCAAATCAAGACCTCTGATATATTACAATTGGTTCACTCAGGCATACCTGAGGTTGGCATTAAGAGGGAGACTACTACACCACATACCCATGAGCAGAATAGTGTGGTGGGAAGGAAGAACCGCACGATGATGGAAGCTGTCTGGGCCATGCTACATGATCAAAGACTTCTGATGTTTCTATGGGCTGAAACTACAATCACTGTCGTATATGTAAAAAATTGATGCCCTCATCAAGCATTGGGTTCCAAGACCCCTAAAGAAAAATTCACCGCAAGGTGAATAATCTTTCGACTTTGAGGAGCTCTCAAGAACCCACACCAGGGAACCGAAAGAAAAGGATGATGAATCAATGCCTGATGTAGAAGAACCCATGGATCTGATAGATTCTCATCCACATGAGCCTTCCTCTTCTAGGAAGAGGCCTTCATGGCTTAGGGGGATACCTGATGATGCTAAAGGACATGTTGCACCCTGAGGAAGCTTCTGTCAAAGTAAGAAACTTAATAGGTATCAAGGATACCTGACCATCATGAGCACGATCATACAAAATGAGCCTTCGTCATTCTCAGATTTCGTTAAGCATGGAAGGATGCTATGACCGTAGAATATGAGTCTATTATGGAGAATGATGTCTGGGAAGTAGTTCCCAGACCCTGGACAAGACAATTGTTACTTCAAAATGGCTTTACAAGATAAAGCATGCAGCAGATGGAAGCACGGAAAAGTAAAAGGCTCGTTTTGTTGCTCGAGGTTTCTCCCAAAAGGAAGGTATAGACTATGATGAGATATTTTCACCTGTTGCCAGATATACAACCATCCGCTCGATCATAGCCCTTGCCGCTTCACAAGGATGGAACCTACATCAGATGGATGTCAAGACTGCGTTCTTGCATGGCTCGATCAAAGAAGAGGTCTACGTGGAGCAACCCGAAGGATTTGAGATTTATGATAAAAAATCTCATGTATACAGGTTGAAGAAAGCTCTCTATGGGCTGAAGCAAGCACCCCGACCATGGTATGAGAGGATCGATAGCTACTTGATGAAGCTGGGATTCACTAGGAGTGAAGCCGATCCTAACCTTTACTTTAAGGTTGAAGATGACAAGCCTGTCATACTGGTATTGTATGTGGATGACCTCTTTCTTACATGTGTAGACCCTCTCATTCACAAATGTAAGAGGGAGCTGGCCTCTGAATTTGAAATGAAAGACCTAGGACTGATGCACTACTTCCTAGGACTTGAAGTATGGCAAAAGCCAAGGGAAATTTTCCTATCTCAAGGGAAATATGTGGTAAAGATATTGGAAATATTTGGTATGATGGACTGCAAGCCTGTGACTACCTTGAGGATCTTAACTTTTTGAAGTTATATGGTAGTGATGTCGGACCAGATTTGGGAAATGCCTCTGAGTTTCATAAACTCATTCGCATTGATGTTCTTGGTGAACCTCCGTCTGAACATATTTTTTTCAGTTAGCATTGTGAGCTCATATTTGGTTGAGCCTCACTGGATTGATGTCAGGAATCTTCTGAGATGTCTTCAGGACACAATCTCTCATGGATTAAGATACACTGTCGGAGATGTGAGACTACTTGGATATACTGATGTTGATTGCGCAGGCAGTGTGGTGGACCGTAAGAGCGCTTCCGGGTGCTGTTTCACCTTGGGATCTGCTTCGATATCCTGGATGAGCAGGAAGCAGAAGTCGGTGGCTTTGAGCACCGCCGAAGCAGGATATATTGTTGCTAGCATAACCTCGTGTGAGGTAGTTTGGTTGCGAAAGCTCTTCAGTGAGCTGTTTGGATTTACATTGGATACCACTGTGATTCTCTATAACAACCAGAGGTGGGATTCGATTGTTGAGGAATCCCGTATTCTTCGATTGATCCAGCAGATAGACATCATCTTGGATATGGTAAGTTGATGAGCAAGGAGGCTCCATCGCATTAAGATGATGTACAGGTTGATACACCTTGTCAAAGCCCTGAGGAAAGATCTAATCTGTGATTTTCCCAAACGACTTGGAGTCGGTAAGAAACCCTTGTACAAGGGTCCTGCATGTTGCATACATTGAGCTCTGGGAGCTCTGAGGGCTTGCGGTTATTACTGGAGCAACATACGACCACAGGGTGACTCACCCTCCCCTGGTGGCCCACACTAGAACAAGATGATTCGCTCTCTTGTGGGACAAGATGATTCACTCTCTTGTGGAACAGGATGATTCGCTCTCCTATGTAGCAGGATGATTAGTTCTCCTGTGAGGCCTGGATTGATGTGTTCTCCATGGCGATTGTAGAAGGATTGATGTGTTCTCCTGTGAGGCCTGGATTGATGTGTTCTCCATGGCGGCCTGGATTGATGTGTTCTCCATGGCAATTGTAGCAGGATTGATGTGTTCTCCTGTGAGGACAGGATTGATTAGTTCTCCTGTCGAGGCATCCTACCCATGCAGTCTGGGACTCATGGGAAGTACCTCTCATCTGATCAATGAGTAGGGAAATGAAGTTAGGGACCATAGTAGTACCGATGGACGCATCGTTGTAACTACCGTACTCCCTACGCTAGGATGACCTCCATTGATCTGGGATCAATGATACTGGTCGAGGACCAGTGGTAAGAGTTGTACCATACTATGACGCTGACTTCGGGTCGGTTGAGACTGGTCTGGGATCAGTGGTACATACTCTGAGACTGACTTTGAGTCACTGGAGGATGATATTGGTCTTGGACCATTGGAGTTGTACTCACTATGACGCTGACTTTGGGTTGGTTGAGACTGGTCTGGGACCAGTGGTACATACTCTGAGACTGACTTTGAGTCAGTATGATACATCCTCGATCATTTCTTCTTCTTCAGAATTTGGACAAAACCAGAGTAGAACAGAATAATGCAAGAGCAGAGCAGAACAGAACAAAATAGTACAGATCAGTGCAGGGCAAAACAAGACAAAGAAGAACAGGAAAAATAGAGCAGAGCAGGGCAAGGGTCAGGCTATACAAGGCAGTGCATTTGATGGATGAATAGTAACGACCGATAGACAGATTGCAGATGAAGTTCTCCATGGTTGAGAGGGAGTGTTAAAATTGGAAACCAGGGCAAAACATCATGTGGATCATCTTATTCATGGCTAATAATATTTTTATTATATTCCTCTCGTCGATAGGTGTAGGATTGATATAAAGATCATCTAATTCCGATAAGTATTCATGGAGATATGAATTTATTTTGATTATGGAATTATTATCAAGCCGACCTACAACTCATGTAGGCTCAGAAGCCCAACAGTCGCATCTATTCACCCACCAACGTTGTGTATAAATATAAGAGGACTTTTCCTCATTTAGACTCACTCATCTCATCACATCTCTCTCTCTCTACTGCGCAGATATGAGTCTCTTCTCTATTGCGCTGAAATAGGTCTCTCTCTCTCACACATGTGAAGCCGGAAGCTATTGAATTTGAAGCTGCAACTGCAGAAGTAAATATTGACTTGCATGGCCTAGAAGATCTCCTCTTTGGAACTGCACTATAGGTTCATCTAAACCTTCTTTGGAAGTCGCAACTTTTGGTGGTGGAATGAAGTCAATCCGACGAACGGTTTGCAAGATATCGACTGCCCTAGTTTGAAGCCGTAAACTGCTGAAACTGAAGCTGCAATTGCAGAAGTAAAGATTGACTTGCGTGGCCTAGAAGATCTCCTCATCTGAACTGCACTGTAGGTTCATATAAACCTCCTTTGGAAGCCGCAACTTTTGGTGGTGGAATGAAGTCAATCTGACGAACGGTTTGCAAGATATCGACTGCCCTAGTTTGAAGCCGGAAACTGCTGAAACTGAAGCTGCAACTGCAGAAGTAAAGATTGACTTGCGTGGCCTAGAAGATCTCCTCATCTGAACTGCGTTGTAGGTTCATCTGATTCTCCTCTGGAAGCCGAAACGTTTGGTGGTGGAATGAAGTCAATCCGACTGTCGGTTTGTGAGATATGGTCTGCCCTAGTTTGATAATGAAGTCGCTAATGCTGATGCTACAAATAACTGAGAGAACACACCATAAAAACTGAAAACCACATGAATCCCAACAGGTGCTGCAAAATCTCTGATCTTTCCTTAGCCAAAATGCAGAAGATATGTACAATAGTGTGCCAAAACTTTCCCAAAGGTCCAACCTCTGCTACTGACTAAAGATCTACATAATATAGACCATGCCAACCCATCTCCTTGCCTCTAGGGGTCGAGCTCATCATTCTAGGAGCTGTTTCAACCAATTCTAAACAAGGAACTGAAATCTAGGTAGTCAAACAACTAACCCCTATATGCTAGGAAACTGATTCATTCATTAAATTTTCACTCTTTGGTGAATGAATCTTCTAGAACAAGTAACTAAGTGCCAAAATTACATCATATACATCAAATTACATCAAGGTAAGTCAAATGTTACATCAGAAGGTGAAATTGGTCATAACTGGCCGAAATTCTGAGCTGTAAGGTGAAAAATCAACCCAAAATCTGTATGCGTAGCGCCCCTGAGCCATACGCGTAGCGCGACTTTCAACATGTTTTTGGGACACTTCTCGGCATCCAAATTGAGCTCATAATAGCTCGTTGGAAAGCCCTGGATGTTGGCTATCCAAACCAAGTGGAAGTTTTCAATTTGGAGCTCATTTACCCTGTCAGAAATCAAATCTCCCAACACTACTTCCAGCAAGTGCATCAATTCTCCTGAGGCAAAAATATTCTTGACATTTCACAAAAACCATTATACCTGTGTAAAGAGTGAAGGAGGGTTTTCTTCCTTGGCATGTTGTGAACAAAAACCTCTATCTGTTTTCCAAAATTCATCTTTTATTGCTCTGAAACATCATTTGAGTGAAACCTATCCCGATGCGTGAAACAAGGGATTTTGTCGAAATGAAGCGAAATGAAGGAGATAAGGGGATTCTAAATTCTTGGGGAAATTTTTGGGAGTATGGAGGGATGTTAGGAAGTAGGGGAAAGTGGAATCTCAGAGATCGAGTGAGGGGAAGGGGTCCAAAAAGGAAAAACACAGGCCTAGCCTAGAAAATTGCCAAGTTGTGGCAAGAAACTAGGGTTTGTGGAAAAATGAGGAATTTGGGGAATCTCAGTGATGGGAAGTGTTTAATAAGGTACATTAATGATAGGGGGAGGCATATGAACATCATGATACCGATTTTTTTGATGATTTGACCATCCAAGAGAAATTACCTCCAAAACCCTAGGAGAGGGAAATGGACCTTACCAAGGCACAACTGAAGCATAAATAAGCTGTAAAATGACCTAATGGAACTTGACATGATGATTACAACCCTATGAATGATGATAAACTCAGCTGAATGATGACATGGAATGCCATTTGAACAACTTTGAAAAGAGTGAAAACAAACCCTAGACCTAATGCCTAGTGACCAAATTTTGCTTGAAGACTCTTTGAAATGACAAAATTGACCTTGAAACCTTAAAATCACTTTGTAAGAGCATATTTGATCAATGGAGGAAGGCTACAAAGGCTGACACTAACATTGGCTCCAATGGGGATGGTAGCTCCTTGGAGGTGCCAAGAACGACAGATCTTTGGGAGAGTAGACCAGTGCCTTCATCCATTGGGCAATGGAGTCAAAAACTCAAGCTGAAATGCATGACTGAAAACCGAGACAAACTAACTTAACAACAAGACTGAAAATTTATTCACAAATGACTCATGACTCAACTAAAAACTGACGCGATACTTAAACACAACCGACAAACTGAAAATGATGCTCAAAGGGGAGCTTATTCATCACAACCTACTCTAACAGTTTCATTCATCACCTGATCAAGTGAAATGAAACAACCAGTGCAACCAAGTAAGTATTCCATCTGGTTCGAATTTTCCGCATGTGCTCAATTATGAACAACAAGAGAGAACTACTGAAAGACAACTCCCATGATAACTTAGAAACAGATCCGTTGAATGATATGAATTCTCTATCCGCCTCCAAAAACACTGCATAAGGATCTTGAAATTCAAGCACACTGGAACTTAGCTCATCCAATGGATTACTTCTCTTTTCCTCATACCATGAATGCAAACTTTGATCTGAGCCTTGTGACGAGACCTCTGCTGAAAATGACAAAGAAACCGGCTGCCGGATCAAGTTTGTATCAATACACATTTCAAGCTCACATATAGTCAATGGAGAAAGACTTTGACTGCAAAACTCATCCAAAACATCAGCTATTGGATCATGAAAAACTTGAAAATACTGCTGCAAACCATTTTCTATTGGTTCCAATGTGATTATATGATTGCCTACATGCTGCTCATTCTTCACTGAAGATGTACTATGCAAATTTCCCTTCAAAAGCTGAAATGATTCAAAATAGAAAGGTAGGGAACCTTCTTGTATCATTTGATCATATGTGTCAGCTTCCATGCCTTCATCTGCAACTTGAAAATCCATGGCATTCGGGGGCTGCAAAGCTGAATATGAGAAGTCTTGAACAATGTTTTTATTGCCTTTAAGATGGTCCAGATCAAGACTTGTTGACAGCTGATTTCTGATTGCATGGAAATTGGCTCTGATGAACTGACATGAATCAAAGCAAAAAGGTAAAGATCCTTCACTTACTTCAAAATTTGCTGCACTTTCCTCGTCAATGTCATAGCTGATATGCATCGGTTGATCACTGTATTCGAGCTGCTGTAAGTGAACTTCTTCCACCCACAAACTAGCTGCTGATTTGTCTGTAAGATTAGCTTCTGTTTGGAGAACATAATCATCATCATACTGATCAAACTGAGGCAAATCATCAATGTAAAACATATCATCAAGCATGCAGGTCATATCAACAGTTCTTTCTTTGCCAAGGTGATCTACAAAACAATCATTATCAGATCTATGACAACTAGGATAAGAAACAAAATGTTTTGGAGTGGCCATTTGTTCTTCTTCAATCAACAAGCCATGGGCTTGAACATCATAATCATTCCTTGGGGTGATCCTTTGCATCATCTCTTCTACTGCACTTACCAAAATGTCAAGCTTCACCTCTAGAGATGTTGATTCGGCCGGATCTATGTTTTTCATCTCTTCTTCTTTCAACCTTGCCCGTCGGATCAGCAGATGCGCCTCTACATTTACTGCACTTTTTTGTGTCTCGTGAAGTGTTGCAATATCCCTTTCTCTCAGCTGAAACTCCATCTCCGGATCAAAGGCACCCGGATAGTGCAAGAGAGAAGATCTAGGAGTAGGCCTTATCTCAACTGGCATTGAATAATAAACTTGATTAAATCTGGCCGAAAACTGTTGTACTATCTCCCCTGGTAGTCTTTTCAGTTGGTTATACTCTTCTACAATCAAGAAAAGGTTTTGCCCGATCATCCACCTGTCGAGAAAAACTTTGACAAACTGCCGGAAATCTGAGATGCTCGTATCAGGAAAGGCTTTGAACCAACTCTTCACTTTAGCTTGCAAAGAAAGAGCAAAAAACCTTACACTAACATCTTCGCTATCAACTTCAAAAAGGTCTAGAAAAGACTCAAAATTCTGCACATGTTGCTCAGCGTTGACATTCTTACTTTCACCATCAAACCTCGGCAAGTATAGATCATAGTTTTTGGGGAAAGCATGGAGAACAGAAGGTAAAACAAGAGGTTTATACCGATCTGGAATTTTACAAGGTGTAGGGGTATGTACAACAGGTATAGAATCAGGTTTGGTCTCTTGAGGTTCATCAGTTTTAAGACGGCCATCACAAGATTTAGAAGAAAGGTCTTGATCAAGCTCAAAGGTATGCAAATCTTTGGTATTTACCATCTTCAAAGGGAAGGGATCAAATGCAGGCCTGGGATTTTTTCTCAAGCATAGTATATTTTCCAAAGCCTTGTTAATGTTCTCCGGAAAAGAGAAGAAATAATTTGTAACAAAGAACAAAATGTCTTGGATGAAATTCCAACTTGAATACCTGATCTGTCCATATTGTCCTTTCATGTTTCTGCTGGTCAGGATCATCCTCCAGTGGAGTCTTTGGATCTGATCTCGAAACTGATTTAGAGTCGCCAGGTGAATGATTTAAGCCTTGCAAGTGTCTGATCGTTGTCCACCATCAACAATCATATCTGAACTTGATACATTTACTAGGGCAATTAACAAGTTAGATGTCATGATTACAAGCTAGACCGGAGATTGACTGAAGCAGCATTTATCTACTTCCGCTAATGCAAAGCAAAAGCGTTTCGAAGGCTACCTGACATAACTTCAGGCTCTATCTGTAGCTTATAAAACAAATGACATACCCAGCAAACCATTTTCTTCCCCAGTATGGTCGCCACTATGTTAGTGCTCAAATCTGCCTCAGGCTGAGGAAAGCAAAACTTGAGGCCACATCAAACCACGCTCAGCCTCGTAGCTAGCCCTACGAGGATAGGAGAGGGCTCTCTCCGGGTCTATCTTGGCAAAAGATCTTCAAAGGAGCTGAGATGACTTATAATGGATATTGATTTTAGGCTAGTAAATGGATAGGGAGTTTTGATTTAAAATTTTTTGGGGTTTTGTTGGAGAAAAGGGAAAAAATAAATTTGGGCTCGGGGATGAGACCAGATCTTCGCAAAATTTCGAGTTGGGGCAAGGTAGGTAGTAGCTTTGATGTTTTTTGATCATATGTATGGATGGATCAGAATGAAAAGGAGCTTAAAAGGGCAATGAGAAACAGGGATCCTCTCCAGACTGGTGAAAACATATAAAACTAAAAGAAGGGAATGGCATACATTAAAACATTAAAGAAATTAAAAATAACTGACAGAACGCACCATCAAAACTGAAAACCACATCAATCCCAACAGGTGCTGCAAAACCTCTGATCTTTCCTTAGCCAAAATGTAGAAGATATGTACAATAGTGTGCCAAAACTTTCCCAAAGGTCCAACCTCTGCTACTGACTAAAGATCTACATAATATAGACCATGCCAACCCATCTCCTTGCCTCTAGGGGTCGAGCTCATAATTATAGGAGTTGTTTCAACCAATTCTAAACAAGGAACTGAAATCTAGGTAGTCAAACAACTAACCCCTATATGCTAGGAAACTTATTCATTCATTAAATTTTCACTCTTTGGTGAATGAATCTTCTAGAACAAGTAACTAAGTGCCAAAATTACATCATATACATCAAATTACATCAAGGTAAGTCAAATGTTACATCAGAAGGTGAAATTGGTCATAACTGGCCGAAATTCTGAGCTGTAAGGTGAAAAATCAACCCAAAATTTGTATGCGTAGCGCCCTGAGCCATACGCGTAGCGCGACTTTCAACATGTTTTTGGGGCACTTCTCGGCATCAAATTGAGCTCATAATAGCTCGTTGGAAATCCTGGATGTTGGCTATCCAACCAAGTGGAAGTTTTCAATTTGGAGCTCATTTACCCTGTCAGAAATCAAATCTCCCAACACTACTTCCAGCAAGTGCATCAATTCTCCTGAGGCAAAAATATTCTTGACATTTCACAAAAACCATTATACCTGTGTAAAGAGTGAAGGAGGGTTTTCTTCCTTGGCATGTTGTGAACAAAAACCTCTATCTGTTTTCAAAATTCATCTTTTATTGCTCTGAAACATCATTTGAGTGAAACCTATCCGATGCGTGAAACAAGGGATTTTGTCGAAATGAAGCGAAATGAAGGAGATAAGGGGATTCTAAATTCTTGGGGAAATTTTTGGGAGTATGGAGGGATGTTAGGAAGTAGGGGAAAGTGGAATCTCAGAGATCGAGTGAGGGGAAGGGGGGTCCAAAAGGAAAAACACAGGCCTAGCCTAGAAAATTGCCAAGTTGTGGCAAGAAACTAGGGTTTGTGGAAAAATGAGGAATTTGGGGAATCTCAGTGATGGGAAGTGTTTAATAAGGTACATTAATGATAGGGGGAGGCATATGAACATCATGATACCGATTTTTTTGATGATTTGACCATCCAAGAGAAATTACCTCCAAAACCCTAGGAGAGGGAAATGGACCTTACCAAGGCACAACTGAAGCATAAATAAGCTGTAAAATGACCTAATGGAACTTGACATGATGATTACAACCCTATGAATGATGATAAACTCAGCTGAATGATGACATGGAATGCCATTTGAACAACTTTGAAAAGAGTGAAAACAAACCCTAGACCTAATGCCTAGTGACCAAATTTTGCTTGAAGACTCTTTGAAATGACAAAATTGACCTTGAAACCTTAAAATCACTTTGTAAGAGCATATTTGATCAATGGAGGAAGGCTACAAAGGCTGACACTAACATTGGCTCCATGGGGATGTAGCTCCTGGAGGTGCCAAGAACGACAGATCTTTGGGAGAGTAGACCAGTGCCTTCATCCATTGGGCAATGGAGTCAAAAACTCAAGCTGAAATGCATGACTGAAAACCGAGACAACTAACTTAACAACAAGACTGAAAATTTATTCACAAATGACTCATGACTCAACTAAAAACTGACGCGATACTAAAACACAACCGACAAACTGAAAATGATGCTCAAAGGGGAGCTTATTCATCACAACCTACTCTAACAGTTTCATTCATCACCTGATCAAGTGAAATGAAACAACCAGTGCAACCAAGTAAGTATTCCATCTGGTTCGAATTTTCCGCATGTGCTCAATATGAACAACAAGAGAGAACTACTGAAAGACAACTCCATGATAACTTAGAAACAGATCCGTTGAATGATATGAATTCTCTATCCGCCTCCAAAAACACTGCATAAGGATCTTGAAATTCAAGCACACTGGAACTTAGCTCATCCAATGGATTACTTCTCTTTTCCTCATACCATGAATGCAAACTTTGATCTGAGCCTTGTGACGAGACCTCTGCTGAAAATGACAAAGAAACCGGCTGCCGGATCAAGTTTGTATCAATACACATTTCAAGCTCACATATAGTCAATGGAGAAAGACTTTGACTGCAAAACTCATCCAAAACATCAGCTATTGGATCATGAAAAACTTGAAAATACTGCTGCAAACCATTTTCTATTGGTTCCAATGTGATTATATGATTGCCTACATGCTGCTCATTCTTCACTGAAGATGTACTATGCAAATTTCCCTTCAAAAGCTGAAATGATTCAAATAGAAAGGTAGGGAACCTTCTTGTATCATTTGATCATATGTGTCAGCTTCCATGCCTTCATCTGCAACTTGAAAATCAATGGCATTCGGGGGCTGCAAAGCTGAATATGAGAAGTCTTGAACAAGGTTTTTATTGCCTTTAAGATGGTCCAGATCAAGACTTGTTGACAGCTGATTTCTGATTGCATGGAAATTGGCTCTGATGAACTGACATGAATCAAAGCAAAAAGGTAAAGATCCTTCACTTACTTCAAAATTTGCTGCACTTTCCTCGTCAATGTCATAGCTGATATGCATCGGTTGATCACTGTATTCGAGCTGCTGTAAGTGAACTTCTTCCACCCATAAACTAGCTGCTGATTTGTCTGTAAGATTAGCTTCTGTTTGGAGAACATAATCATCATCATACTGATCAAACTGAGGCAAATCATCAATGTAAAACATATCATCAAGCATGCAGGTCATATCAACAGTTCTTTCTTTGCCAAGGTGATCTACAAAACAATCATTATCAGATCTATGACAACTAGGATAAGAAACAAATGTTTTGGAGTGGCCATTTGTTCTTCTTCAATCAACAAGCCATGGGCTTGAACATCATAATCATTCCTTGGGGTGATCCTTTGCATCATCTCTTCTACTGCACTTACCAAAATGTCAAGCTTCACCTCTAGAGATGTTGATTCGGCGGATCTATGTTTTTCATCTCTTCTTCTTTCAACCTTGCCCGTCGGATCAGCAGATGCGCCTCTACATTTACTGCACTTTTTTGTGTCTCGTGAAGTGTTGCAATATCCCTTTCTCTCAGCTGAAACTCCATCTCCGGATCAAAGGCACCCGGATAGTGCAAGAGAGAAGATCTAGGAGTAGGCCTTATCTCAACTGGCATTGAATAATAAACTTGATTAAATCTGGCCGAAAACTGTTGTACTATCTCCCTGGTAGTCTTTTCAGTTGGTTATACTCTTCTACAATCAAGAAAAGGTTTTGCCCGATCATCCACCTGTCGAGAAAAACTTTGACAAACTGCCGGAAATCTGAGATGCTCGTATCAGGAAAGGCTTTGAACCAACTCTTCACTTTAGCTTGCAAAGAAAGAGCAAAAAGCCTTATACTAACATCTTCGCTATCAACTTCAAAAAGGTCTAGAAAAGACTCAAAATTCTGCACATGTTGCTCAGCGTTGACATTCTTACTTTCACCATCAAACCTCGGCAAGTATAGATCATAGTTTTGGGGAAAGCATGGAGAACAGAAGGTAAAACAAGAGGTTTATACCGATCTGGAATTTTACAAGGTGTAGGGGTATGTACAACAGGTATAGAATCAGTCTTGGTCTCTTGAGGTTCATCAGTTTTAAGACGGTCATCACAAGATTTAGAAGAAAGGTCTTGATCAAGCTCAAAGGTATGCAAATCTTTGGTATTTACCATCTTCAAAGGGAAGGGATCAAATGCAGGCCTGGGATCTTTTCTCAAGCATAGTATATTTTGCAAAGCCTTGTTAATGTTCTCCGGAAAAGAGAAGAAATAATTTATAACAAAGAACAAAATGTCTTGGATGAAATTCCAACTTGAATACCTGATCTGTCCATATTGTCCTTTCATGTTTCTGCTGGTCAGGATCATCCTCCAGTGGAGTCTTTGGATCTGATCTCGAAACTGATTTAGAGTCGCCAGGTGAATGATTTCAGCCTTGCAAGTGTCTGATCGTTGTCCACCATCAACAATCAGATCTGAACTTGATACATTTACTAGGGCAATTAACAGTTAGATGTCATGATTACAAGCTAGACCGGAGATTGACTGAAGCAGCATTTATCTACTTCCGCTAATGCAAAGCAAAAGCGTTTCGAAGGCTACCTGACATAACTTCAGGCTCTATCTGTAGCTTATAAAACAAATGACATACCCAGCAAACCATTTTCTTCCCCAGTATGGTCGCCACTATGTTAGTGCTCAAATCTGCCTCAGCTGAGGAAAGCAAAACTTGAGGCCACATCAAACCACGCTCAGCCTCGTAGCTAGCCCTACGAGGATAGGAGAGGGCTCTCTCCGGGTCTATCTTGGCAAAAGATCTTCAAAGGAGCTGAGATGACTTATAATGGATATTGATTTTAGGCTAGTAAATGGATAGGGAGTTTTGATTTAATTTTTGGGGTTTTGTTGGAGAAAAGGGAAAAAATAAATTTGGGCTCGGGGATGAGACCAGATCTTCGCAAAATTTCGAGTTGGGGCAAGGTAGGTAGTAGCTTTGATGTTTTTTGATCATATGTATGGATGGATCAGAATGAAAAGGAGCTTAAAAGGGCAATGAGAAACAGGGATCCTCTCCAGACTGGTGAAAACATATAAAACTAAAAGAAGGGAATGGCATACATTAAAACATTAAAGAAATTAAAAATAACTGACAGAACGCACCATCAAAACTGAAAAACACATCAATCCAACAGGTGCTGCAAAACCTCTGATCTTTCCTTAGCCAAAATGTAGAAGATATGTACAATAGTGTGCCAAAACTTTCCCAAAGGTCCAACCTCTGCTACTGACTAAAGATCTACATAATATAGACCATGCCAACCCATCTCCTTGCCTCTAGGGGTCGAGCTCATAATTATAGGAGTTGTTTCAACCAATTCTAAACAAGGAACTGAAATCTAGGTAGTCAAACAACTAACCCCTATATGCTAGGAAACTTATTCATTCATTAAATTTTCACTCTTTGGTGAATGAATCTTCTAGAACAAGTAACTAAGTGCCAAAATTACATCATATACATCAAATTACATCATGGTAAGTCAAATGTTACATCAGAAGGTGAAACTGGTCATAACTGGCCGAAATTCTGAGCTGGAAGGTGAAAAATCAACCCAAAATTTGTATGCGTAGCGCCCCTGAGCCATATGCGTAGCGCGACTTTCAACATGTTTTTGAGGCACTTCCCGGAATCAAAATTGAGCTCATGATAGCTCTTTGGAAATCCTTGGATGTTGGCTATCCAACTCAAGTGGAATTTTTCAATTTGGAGCTCATTTACCCTGTGAGAAATCAAATCTCCCAACACTACTTCCAGCAGGTGCATCAATTCTCCTGAGGCAACGATATTCTTGACCTTTCTCAAAAACCATTATACCTGTGTAAAAAGTGAACGAGGTTTTTCTTCCTTGGCAGGTTGTGAACAAAAACCTCTCTCCGTTTCCCAAAATTCATCTTTTATTTCTCTGAAAAATCATTTGAGTGAAACCTATCCTGATGTGTGAAACAAGGGATTTTGTCGAAATGAAGCGAAATGAAGGGGATAAGGGGATTCTAAATTCTTGGGGAAATTTTTGGGAGTAGGGAGGGATGTTAGGAAGTAGGGGAAAGTGGAATCTCAAAGATCGAGTGAGGGGAAGGGGTCCAAAAGGGCAAAACACAGGTCTAGCCTAGAAAATTGCCAAGTTGTGGCAAGAAACTAGGGTTTGTGGAAAAATGAGGAATTTGGGGAATCTCAGTGATGGGAAGTGTTTAATAAGGTACATTAATGATAGGGGGAGGCATATGAACATCATGATACAAATTTTTTCAATGATTTGACCATCCAAGAGAAATTACCTCCAAAACCCTAGGAGAGGGAAATGGACCTTACCAAGGCACAACTTAAGCATGAATAAGCTGTAAAATGACCCAATGGAACTTGACATGATGATGAAAACCCTTTGAATGATGATACACTCAGATGAATGATGACATGGACTGCCATTTGGACAACTTTGAAAAGAGTGAAAACAAACCCTAGACCTAATGCCTAGTGACCAAATTTTGCTTGAAGACTCTTTGAAATGACAAAATTGACCTTGACACCTTAAAATCACTTTGTAAGAGCATATTTGATCACTGGAGGAAGGCTACAAAGGCTGACACTAATAGATGGTATAGATTCCACGTTATGTGGGATCTATAGGTTAAAAGGACGACAATATGATGACAAAGATGTGCAAAATGACAAGTTGGTTGAAGTACTTTAATCTCTAAGAAAGGAAAGGAAGTTTTTTATAAGGAAGTCTAGATGATCAAAAGAAGGAAGAGGTATGCATATATTTCATAAATAAAGTCATGTCATCATATAGTTGAATGGTTGAATGCTATATCTCATGAACATGATTTAAGAAGAAAAATCTCTTCCATTATAAAGATACATGAAGGCATGTAGAGTATATGCCTTGACCTCTTATACATAGACAAGATGGAATCAATATATATAATATGACCTCATGAAGAATATGAGGTGGTTGAAAATCATGGTTCCTATGTTGAAAGAACCATGCAAATAAGATCCCGAGGAAAGAAATATGTGAAGAAGATGAAAGAAGAGTTCATGGAAAGATGCATCTATAAGATAAGATAATGAATCAAAATCTACTATTGAATAGAAGGATTATCTATGAAATATCCATGGAGAAGATATGAATACCTTGATAGGTATGTTGGAAAAATAGAACCTTGGTAATGAATATTTGGAGATGGATTCATACATGTGCAGGATGTTGA